>CM063501.1:163182394-163289169 GCA_032207245.1 Pardosa pseudoannulata
TATTAAACTCTCGAAAGGGGGGAATGGGTGAATTTCGAACGTTTTAAAAAAGGCAGTATTTTTCTCAGTGATAGGAAGTACATTTATACAATTTTTTTTATAATAGGATAGATAGTTTATGTGAATATAAACTTAACTCGCTTTGAATTTTGCTAACCCTAACTCATCAAGATTCCAATTTGGATGCCTCTATCCATTTCAGGTCCAACCATTTCATAAATTCGAGGACAGACGGACTGATAACATAGATTCTTGTTATATAGGGGATTAGCCGTAGTGGTCTTGATGCTCTTTGATGAATGCATATTGAGTACCTATATCTGATGTCTAGCCACTTATAATTCTGGAACATAATTATTTTTAAATCTGTGAGTACTTAATATTCCTCATTTAGTTCAAAATCTCACTAACTGTGAAATACGCTCAGCCATTTATTTACTTACCAAAAGATAGGAAGGAAATTAAGTGAGAATTAAAAGTGAGTGAATATAAAGTGTATGCAATTTTCATTACATTTCATTTATTTCTTGTTAATAATAAGAACAATTTTTCGATAGCAAAGAATTTCTTATACATTTAATATAAAGAATACATATTCATTCAATTTATGCTTTTTTAATATAGCAAACTAAACTATCAAGGATTTTTCTTTAATTTTATGTTTGAAGTGTTGAGACCCATAAATATTTTTTAAAAAGTTGCTGGTGTCAACGGGATAAAGAGTATTTAACACTAGAAAGCCCAGTGTGTGCGTGTTACGCTTTTCCCTTTTTCTATTCTAGTATTACATCTAGATTATTAGAAACGTTTATGCCAGTATGCTAAGTTTTTGAACTGAAATCTATCCCTAGATATCTCGTTTTATCCTCTTTTCCTTTGTTTTTAAATCATCATTTTATGTCTCTGTGTGTGTTCCTTCAAGGTAAATCGATAGCAAAGAATTTCCATTTTGCTCCTCTAACATTGTCATTTGTCTCCATAATATAAGGGACTTACGGACCATAAATATGACTTTATGTCCCTTCCCGCTGATGCAGCTGACATAAATGTTCGGTCGGAGTTTTCTAATACGAAGAGACACTTAGGTTTAACAGCAACAGTGAAAAGTCTACCCCTATCATGAAATCTTATCATTTAAAGGAACACACAGGATATCACCTGTTCGAGTGATAAATTAAGACGATCAAGGTAAAATAGCCTTGATATGTCTTGTGCATAAATATACCATCCATATAACAGAAAACAATAGAATTAAGTACCGCGTTGGACACGTAAGAGCATTTCTGTCTTTATAGTATTTAATTTAGTTTTGTCAGAGGCTACAGTAAATGGATTTACATAACAAACCTAAATAAATAGCTTAAATAATAAACCTAAGCAATAGAGATAAACACAAAATGTGTTCTATCTTTTGCAAAAGTTTCGATATCGAAATACTAGTTAAAAATATTGCTTTTGAAAACAGTAATTACAAACCACAACTTATGCTTGCACAAATTTTTAATTTTCAAATAAACCTTTAACAACACGGGGAAGGACACTTCATCTATAGCCGTCAAAGCGAAGTTCACTATAAGGAATGACAGTGTAATGTCATTGGATCCTTGAGAAGCGTGTGGGTATGGAAATGATTATGACACGACGTACAGCTTAGAACAATAACAACGCTTATTCTCTATTAAATAGAAGTTATGTACAAATTTTCTGAATGGAAATCACAGGGCTCAGTTGAGCTGGTGTGAACCTAAAAGTCCCAGATTCGAGGCGAACCTAAAAAAAAACAATCTGAGATCAGATGCCGACAGATACAGTTGTACAGGGGTGTAACTGATACTCCTTGAGTCCCACACAAAACTGGAGAAAGGCTCTCCAAAAAACCAACCTCAACTCTCGTTGCCTTCTGCTCGTCTCCTCATAGGGAATCTCTCAGGCGAAAAGCTTGCGCCGCCTGAAGTCACCTTTCGCCTCTTTCCATTGGCTTTTCCTTCCCGCGTCACCATCCTGCTAGCCTCCAAATGGTCCGTTAGTTGTCGCTTCGCAGTCTACATTTCGGCGTCGAGTCCAACCTTCTAATCACCTCGGACATCTCAAGGCGTGTTGAAGCAAAAACCCTTTTTAGTATAGTGTCAAAAATCCAGACAGAAAGTCGGCTTGGCCTGGGCTTTAACAAAACCTCTTTGTGAAGCCAATAGGGTATAGAGACGTCACAACGGCAATAGCCGTCCAAAGCGAAGCTGTCGTTTTTAGACACTACAGCTATAGAGGCACAAATGTACATTTACCGGCGTTCAAATAGAAACTTAGTGTCATGTTTTGGAAACAACTTCTTAGGTTGAATTTCGTTGTCCACCTGTTTCACGACTTGCTTCAGTATGCACGTGGTTGTGAGGGAGTAGTGCGATCGTGGGTGTTTTTTTTTTTTTTTCATTTATTTATTTTTGTTTGATTACGAACTAGATTTTCGTGTAAAACTCACAAAAATACTTTCTTGAGCACGAAAAATTACTTATTTGAGTCATTAAACCTGTCATTTACGTTTTTAAATTCTTGCTATTATAACCGCCATCGTTCCATTACTTAGTGTCTAAAGGCTATAGCCGCTACCTAATTAAAGGTGCTGAATCAATCAAAATTAAGCTTATTTAAGCAGAAATAGGAAAACTATACTTCTAAAATTCTAAAAATTACAATAACTTAAAGTGTTAATTTTCGAACATCACTTGTTCCTACTGTCCTTTAATGTGTTAAAAGAGAGCATTTGAATTAAATGCTACTACAGTCCATACAGCCATAAATTACTTGTAAATTACTTTATTACTTTATTAAGATTCTACTAAAATATCTACGCCAGAAAGTATCTACTCTACTAAGCACATCATAAAATCACAACACAAATATAGTATATTCATACAGTCAGTAATAGACTCTATTAAAATACAAGACTACTCTTTGGACTACAACAGTCTGTTTAGGGATAAAAAGTCTTTTGACAAACATTTAAAAGCAGATAGTTTTCCTAATCTACCGTATTTACTCGTGTGTGACGCGTTTTTTTTTCCCAAAAAATATATGGCAAAAAGTCAGTGTCCGTTATACACGGAATAACTTTTAACTTTCAAGTCAGCATTCTTAAAAGAGAACACTTGAATCAAATGCTGCTACAGTCTATACAGCCACAAATAACTTGTTTAACGCAGTACTAAATTACAAACTACTTTATTATGACGTTACTATAAAATACCCCAGAAAGTGTCAACTCTAGTAAAAGCTTCATAAAGGCATAAAATAATATATTCATACAACCACAAATAGACCTTTTTTTAAGGTAGTACTAAACTACGAGAGTCTATTAAAACAAAACGTTTTTTGACAAACTTTTAAAAGAATCTGTTAAAGCACAAACTTTCTCCTAATCTGCGGTAGTAACGAGCAGTGGAGCACGCAGAATTTTTTCAAGGAGGGGTGTTCATAATTTTCAAGCGGGGTTCATAATTATAAAAAATAATAGCCCTCGTAATTTCTACAAAAATTTTTATTTTTGCCATTTTGTGTGAGCTCAAGGGGGGTGCTTAAACTCCTAACTCCCCTCACCTTGCGTAAGCCCCTGGTAACGAGCATCTTTTATATTTATTTTGTCTCAAAACTGAGGGTCAAAACTGAAAGCGTGTTACAGACATCTTTGCCACTTCCTGTAATCACGATATAATATTCCCTTTATTTCAGCTGGCCATACAGACATATATCTTTATGCCTAAGACGTCTGCAAATCTGCTACTCATTTTACCAACCAGAGAGAACGTGTAGCTTGAAAAATGCTACGGACGCGAATAATATTGTTCCCTTTGATATTCGTAATTTAGAAGCAGGGACCTTTCAGAAGACCCCCTACGTGTGTGCCACTTCCAGAGGAATCGTTTAAACTTGGAGAACATTACGACTTCTAACCTATTTTTTGTGCCACAATCGTCATTAATGAACACGATGGATCTTTGATGGCTCAAACCCCAAATTCCCAAACCTCCGGTTACGAGATCGCAGCCTTTGCCTCCTGAGTTACAGTGACTCGGTATACCTATAATAAAGATAGATATTAAAGGAAGAAAATGAAAGAAAGGAAAAGAGAAAAAATCTTGCCTAACAGATGTATTGACTCATCTTTTTTCACTCCCATTGCACTTTGTGTTATACAATAGTGCTAGTAATATCTTTTATTTTTGAACATCAAATATTGTTTTGGCCTCACATTTACATTGTGTCATAACTACTAGCTGTTTTTATAACACTTTTTTTCTTATTTCTTTTTTTTTTATGTGTGTGTGATTCTTCATTCTACTTAAAGCATTCTGTCTTTTCTCACTTTCACGTTGTTTTAATTATTCAAAATAATCTAAGCTTTGTCAAAGATATTCAGCGTGTGCATTTTGGAATTACTCTAATAGGAGCCACTCAGTGCACACCTTGCCTAACTCCATTTTTTAAAAATTACATATATTTTCTAAAAGCTCTTAAAAGGTACCAAGAGTAGCCTATTCACCGACCCTCTGACCCAAAAAATTTATCATTAAGCCATGCTGATAACTAAAATTGGGAATATAGGTTTGAATGAGAACTGAGTGGTATATTTTGTGCATTGACGTTCCAGTTTATTAATATCCAAAAAATGGAGTTAGTCAATGTGTCTGCAGTGAACGGCTCATTTTTCACCCGTTGAAATTTTAAAACTCCTGATCACATCGACCCTGAACTATTTCTTTATTTATACGGAAGTAAACGTTGAGCCTGTATCATTTAAGCTTTCTTCTTTTCACCTTACCAGAGTAAAAAATAATTCGAGATAATCTTATCTATGGCAGGAATATAATTTCACCTTAAACGTTGATGTTATAATTAAATCGCGGGGGGGGGGGGGGGGGGGGGGGGGGTGGGGGGGGGTGGGGGGGGGGGCAGGGGGGGGGGGGGGGGGGGGGGGGGGGCCTTGGTGCGGGGGGGGCTGGGGGGGGGGGGGGGGGGGGGGGGGGGGGGGGGGGGGGGAGGGGGGGGGCCCGGGGGGGGGGCACTTCTCAGTCTTATATTGGTCCAAAATATTCCTTTTTTTATAGTATCAAAAGGAATAACGAAAATACAATCCCTCTTAAAACACCCCAAAAAAGGGGGATGTTCCCCTCCCCCAAATGACCTAAGACCATAAACGTGAAATACATTGTTAACCGCTTCCCTTACATTTTTTTTTTTAAATGGCAAAAAATCATCACATTTTTTTTATTTTATTATTAAATACGAGGAAACGAAACAAAACAATATGTGTATGTTTTAAGATGAATTTTTAATATTTTACAAGTGTAAAAGCATTTAGTTTTAATATTAGTTTAGTTATCTCTACAAATGGAAAAAAAATTGAATATTAGTCTTTGTATGATAGTTTTTGAAATAAGGAACAACACAAAGCGATACCCGACATTCTGTACACTTGTATCTATTTTTTTTCTTTACTGGCTTACCTCTGAAATCTCTTTTACGGAAGCACAGAGTACACTGTCTCGTTGGATTTGATTTTATTTGCAGTAGCAGGAATAACATCTGAAAACCGACCCTCTGACCCAAAAAATTTATCATTAAGCCATGCTGATAACTAAAATTGGGAATATAGGTTTGAATGAGAACTGAGTGGTATATTTTGTGCATTGACGTTCCAGTTTATTAATATCCAAAAAATGGAGTTAGTCAATGTGTCTGCAGTGAACGGCTCATTTTTCACCCGTTGAAATTTTAAAACTCCTGATCACATCGACCCTGAACTATTTCTTTATTTATACGGAAGTAAACGTTGAGCCTGTATCATTTAAGCTTTCTTCTTTTCACCTTACCAGAGTAAAAAATAATTCGAGATAATCTTATCTATGGCAGGAATATAATTTCACCTTAAACGTTGATGTATAACTAAATCCCTTCTCAGTCTTATATTGGTCCAAAATATTCCTTTTTTTATAGTATCAAAAGGAATAACGAAAATACAATCCCTCTTAAAACACCCCAAAAAAGGGGGATGTTCCCCTCCCCCAAATGACCTAAGACCATAAACGTGAAATACATTGTTAACCGCTTCCCTTACAATTTTTTTTTAAATGGCAAAAAATCATCACATTTTTTTATTTTATTATTAAATACGAGGAAACGAAACAATACAAAATATGTAGGTTTAAAGATGAATTTTTAATATTTTACGGGTGAAAAGTATTTAATTTTAATATTAGTTTAGTTATCGCGACAAATGGGAAAGAAATTTGAATATTAGTCTTTGTATGATAGTTTTTGAAATAAGGGACAACACAAAGCGATACCTGACATTCTGTACACTTGTATCTGTTTCTTTTCTTACTGGCTTACCTCTGTAATCTCTTTTACGGAAGCACAGAGTACACTGTCTCGTAGGATTGGATTTTATTTGCAGTAGCAGGAATAACATCTGAAAAATGCCATAAGTTTAACCTCAGTGGTGAAGAACTAATGCTGGGTCTATCTTACTGTATAGATTACTAATCCACAAGCCGACTTATGCTATACAATAGGAAAAACACGTGACCAGTCCCGCCATAAGAACCGCGAAACTGTCAAAGCTGAATTTATCCTTTCGTTTCCTCCTGGCCGAGTAAAACTGTGATAAAACAAATCGTATTGACAAATTTTCTTCACCCGAGTTACTCGGGATAATAATTAACTGCAATACATATGAACCCGAGATAATTCGGGATAATCAGGCAAGCGCTTAAGAATGGAGTCATATTTGGAATGGTCATAAAATAAAGAGCATTTGAGCTTGATTCAGTGGGTTTATGTAGCAACTTATTTGAAATTTAGAAAATCCCTTCAATGTCGAATTTTAGATGCGCTTAATACACGAAAAAATGAGGTAATGTTTTACAAACATGTTTGAAAGTAGCAAAAATAACAAAATAATATAAAAGATAAAGCTGAAATTCAACTGTTGTCATTTTTTGCCAAATTGGAAGTGCTGAGTATCCATATGCAAATGTACTTAATCAAAAATTTTAATTTTCGCCAAGATTCAAAAATAAATATAAGCAAGATGTTTCAAAATCTTTCATTTATAATCGAGCAATTTGTCGCAACGTTACGAACTACTATAATGCCCTTCCCATTCATTTTCATGTTTACAATAGCCAATAAGGCGATTTCACGCAGCAGGGCACATCTCAATTTATGACAATTCTGGCTTTAGTTTCCACGAAAAGGCAGTTTATTGTTTTTCTATTGGCTGTTGTAAATATTAAAATGAATGCGAAGGGCATTATAGTAGTTTGTAACGCTGCTATAAATTGCTCTATAGACAAACAATAAACTGCCCTTCACTTTGAAACTAAAGCCAGATTTGTCGTAAGTTAAGACGTGCCCTGCTGCGTGAAATCGCCTTATAGCCCGATAAATTGTTTACTCAATAATCATTGATTTATTAGTAAACTTTAAACTATGCCAATGATTGTTTCTAACAAAAACGATAATAGAAGGTTAAATTTGCATGTTTCAACAAAACTGGATAAAGGGAGCTTTCAGTTACAGACAGTTTTTACTTCAGTCCACAACTGGTTTACTATAATGACTTAGTTCACACAAATTACTATAATATCTTACTTGATGAACTGCTAAACGGTATATAATTATAGGCTCCGGAAATTCATATTTCGTCTAAACATGCTAAATTCTCCCGTTACCACCCCATTCCTGGAAACAGAAATTAACTTAAGGATCCCTTAATGAATTACCCATGCATTATTAGCCCCAAAATTGGAGTTTGCATATCAATTAAAGCTTACTTTCTTGACTTGAAAATCAGTTCTTAAGTGACGAAGTTTTCCTCTTCTGAATAAGATAATTGACTAATTAACTCAGATAAGGGTTCATTAAATTAATGTTGTTCAATGTTCATTAAACTAATGTGGATAATCAGCCTTCCGCAGAGGTTCCGTTTCATTAACTTGGACTGTTGAGAGAAACCACAGTTTCGTTAAGCAGGTAGCATATTTTAAAAATTAAGCAAGAAGTGTCAAAAATTACGAATTTTAATTTTTTGTTCTGCCTTTTTTCTTTGTTTTGTTTCTTGCTGAAACATATATATATATTATCAACGAATATGATGTAACTATTAGTTTGTTTTTCTTTCTAACAGAATTTCTTAAATAATTTGTAAACTACTGTAGAAAAATAAAAGTTAACAGAGACATTACCTACCAGTTACTATGCTTGACAAATTACCACACGGAAAATAGTGTGGTAAATTGCCATATCTCTTTCATTTAACCGAAAAAATGTTAAAAATTGTGAATTTTAATATTTCGCTCTACATTTTTGTTTGTTTTCTAAAACTGATAGATATTGAGATTATATTCAACTGTGTTTCAATCTCTTTCTGAAATCGGCTCAATAAGAAGAGGATCTGTTGGGCAAGTTACCACACGGAAAACTGTATGGAAAAATGCCATATCTCATTCACTTACCCGAAAAATGTTAAAAATAACGAATTTCCATATTTCGCTCTACAGTTTTCTTTGTTTTCTAAAACAGAAAGCTATTGGCCTTATATTCAACCGTTTCAAGGAGAAGGGCTAAATAAGAAAGTGATCTGTTGGACAAATTACCACACGGAAAACTGTATGAGAAATTGCCATATCTCATTCAAACCGAAAGATGTTAAAAATAACGAATTTTAATATTTCGCTCTACAGTTTTGTTTGTTTTCTAAAACAGAAAGATATTGGCGTTATATTCAACCGTTTCAGTGAAAATGGCTAAATAAAAAGGTCATCTGTTGGACAAATTACCACACGGAAAACTATAGGAAAATGCCATATCTCATTCACTTACCCGAAATGTTAAAAATAACGAATTTTAATATTTAGCTCAATATTTTTGTTTCTTTTCTAAAACAGAAAGATACTGATGTTATATTCAACAGTTTCAATCACTTTTTGAAAATGGATAAATAAGAAAAGGATTTATTAGAAACAGCCAGAATGTAACGTTTGAATACCATTGAGAAAGTCATTTTTTGTATTTTATGCATGTTTTACTTTTTATGCATATTCTTAGATAGGGTCTGACAAGTAAAATGGGTATTTTTATAATTTACTTAAAAGACACGTAACTTTTAACAATTGTATTTTAGCTTTGTAACATCTTTTTAGACATTTGTTGGCAACACTTATTTTCCTTAAGAAGTGTTATATTTTGCATCTGTCAACATAGATTGCCTTGTTTGCAAGTTGGGAATACATTCTTCTTTACTGAGGTCTTAAAAACTTTCAAAAAAGTAATATTTTATTTCTTTTATCGTCAATATTATTTTAATAATCAACTGCAAGGCTTTCTGAACAACATTTTTTTCAAAAACAGGCAAGAAATATTTTAAATATTTTATGTTTAATGATTATTTTTGTTTGTTTGGGGGAAATGGGTATTGGTTAGGCTAAACAATTTATTAAAAAGTTCTAAATTTTTAGATACAATAATTAAACCAGCTCTTCAATTTTAGTTAAATACTATTACTTATTTGGTGTAAATAATATTAATAGTGTAAATATTACTTTTTAAAAAATTATTGTGGTATAGAGTAAATTATAATAACAATAACAAAATTGAGCTTGTGAACCTAAAAATACTTGTGTATACATAGCTGTTTTATACATCTGCGACTGCAAATTTTCTTCCACCTTTCACTGTGTATAAAAGTCCAAATTTATATGAAATTTGGACCAAGGATGGACCATCTGTTGCATTATATGGTGTACAGTATCAGGGTGGATGCATGATACAATTTTTGAATCTTGAATGGGATATTTTCTCAAAGAAGTGGAGAACCTAAAAAAACTTGTACTTTTTATATACGATAGTCACTTGGCATATAAGATAGTAAAACAAGCGATGGACAAAAGAATCACCATTCGCTACCTCCATCAAACTCAAGTCAAGCCTTGCAACCTTTGGATGTCGCAGTATTTTCCCCTATGAAGTGTACCTGGTGATAAATCCTGGAGATGTGGTACACTGCGAGCCGTCTTCAAAAGTGTGCAAAGTGACATTTCCTAACCTGCTGAAACAATTATTTGATACTGTGAAGGAAAAAGGCTGTTAAACACAAAATAGGGTTAACTGAAAAAGATGGAGAAATAACAGTAAACAATGTTGCACAGACTTCAACAACAGTTACTATGGAAGCTCTTTCTACTCAAACTTCCAGTTCAACCACTTCAAATTTTGCCATTTCTTCTCCATACAAATATTTAAAAAAGTCCATCCTTGTAGAAATATCACCACTGAAGTTGTGAGGAAAAAGAAAAGCCTTAAAAAATACTAGACGAATAAAAAGCTGGTACAATCTAAGGCCGGAGAAGGGATGACAATTTCTGATGTAGCAGAACATAGCTCAACTTAAAAATCTTCGCCATTACAGTTTTCCAATATAAATTGTAGTTTTTATCGCATCTGTAGCTAAAAAATAAAGTTTTAGTTAAATTTTGCATAGTTAATAACATTTTTAATCAATACCCATTTTACCCCACCTCTGGGTTAAAATGGGTATAAAAAAAGAAGTAAAAACTATAAATTTGCAATTTAAGAAAATGTATAACACTATTTTAACAATTATGGCAATAGATTCATTGCATGAATACATGCAAAAAATTACTTGTTTATAATTTTTTTTTAAGTGAAAAAGAATACTGAATGAGAAATCACGCTTTTTCTACCCATTTTACCACGCCAGACCCTATTACTTAATTTTTACGTTTTCATAAGATTGGATTTGTCCAATTACAGAATTTAATGTCAGTTTAAAAATCTTCTTTACGTGTCTGTTTGGGAACAAGTATCTTTTCAGGAATTAAAAAAAAATGTTAAAGGTCAAAGGAGTTGTATTATTTAAACTTTTCAGCGTTAACTTTTAATTTCGATTTCAAAACATTTGCAAATCTAGAAAATATTTTTAAATGAAACCGATTTTCACCCCCTTTAACATCGTTATTAAGTAATCCGTAAATTACGGTTGGATAGTATTAATAATTAACATAGACAGAAAATTTGTTTACTGTTCTGTAAAACTTTCTCCTCAGAATACTGTACATAATAATATTGTAGTCAATTCAAAACTTTTCATCTTATTGCAGCATTCAAAAAATAATTACTTCTACTTTATAACACATTTAAAAAAAACCTTCAACGAGGTGATTGTATAACCATGAAAATATTTTCAACGTGACAGTTGTATTATTATAAATGTTCCATTCCAATTACAAAATGCTTTCAAATTTGAAAAGTCTCTTAAAATAAATTTTCGCTTCTAACAGCATTCTTAAATAATTCGTAAAATTTCAGACAGTGCAAATAATTAACATAAGCATTACATTTATTTAACTACTTTGCGGTATAAATCATTACACAAAACATTGCATGGAATAACTCTTTGAGTCAAAGCGGTATTAAATTAAATGTGTCCCGACATACTGATGAATAAATATAAATAGCATAATATTGTGTGAACCACTTGAAATATTGCAATTTCTACTTGCATGTAACTGTATTTTTATTCCCACTTAAGTAACGTAGTGGATAATACCAATCAACAAATACTGTAAATGAATTCGTTTATGTTAGAAATTTGCCTCAAAGGGTAAAAGTTAATTTAAAACCTTCAAGTTTTTGTCAAAGATTCATAAAATATTTTTAATTAAGTTATATCTTATTCAGATACATATCTTTTGACATGTGCATTATATAAACTCCAAAATAGTTATGTAGACAGTCTAATTATAAATTTTAAATTTGGTTAGAGATGTTTAGAAATCTTAAAACCATTGAAAACCAAAACGATAAAAAATCCTTTAAAATGTATTATTAACAAATGTTGATAAAGAATACTGAAAAATAATTTAATTAAATAATACCATTCCCAACTTCTATTAACTACGTCTAATTATAAAGTTCTGCTAACAATTTCTTTTTCCTGTACTTTCATCAGCCATAAAAAAATTACGTACAAAAGTTTTATGTAAGCATAAAAAAAACCTATTTATTCTTTTAAACTATCTAACTACACTTGAAAATTTTAATAAATATAATGCATTTTAAAATCAAAGGTATGGTAAGGAATAAATCAAAATAAATTAATCATATATTTTCAATGACAAGTATGATTCTACAAGTGAGTTTTAAATTTAATTACAATTAAGATTGTAAGCATTCATTAAATTTTTTTATTTATATTTTAATCCCATAAAATAACATAATTTTATCAGAACTAAGTAAATATCTTTATAAAAAACATGGTTTTACTTAAAAATGAACTAAAAATTAATATATTTTTCTTTACTGCTACTCAGAAACATTGAATTTTTTATAATTAAAATAAAAGCATGAATTTAATTAACGAACACGATAAAACTGTTGGTATATTTTTCTTTCTGAGAAAGTTTTAAATAATTTGTAAACTACTATCGAAAATTATTAGTTAACGTAGACATTATAGACTATTTACTCTACTCTACAAATTAATACGAGGGTCACTCTGAAAGTTTTGAGATACAACTAGGTTTTTAAAGTAATACTTACAAAATTTTAGGTGTGTTCAAAGTAGTCTTCTCCAGCATCAATGCACTTTTGTACACGAATTTTCCTCAGATTAAATGCTCAATGCCTTCAAGCTATTCATTTCTTGGAATAGATGAGAAATGCATTTATTGCCACATCAATCTCTTCTGAATGAAAACGACGCCCACGTAAGTTCTTTTTTAGATAGATTAATGAACAACCTAAAGTCCCACATAGCTATATCAGATGAATACGGCGGATGTTCTGTTACTTTAATTTATTTTTCTTTAGGAAACTTAACTGTTAATCTGGCTGTAGGTGAAGATGCATTGTCATGGTGAAGAATTAGTCCCCTAACATTCACTTGTAGAATTTGAGGAAGACATTTAGTGGTATATCAGTTTGCTGTTACTGTCTTTTGTCTTTCCAACTTGATGGCTTTGACCAATCCCGTACTTCTGAAGAAAACGGCTTACATCACTTTTTTCAGTGCACTTCGTCTTTTCACCATTGTCGGCATGGGATCATCTCCAAAGACCCATACTTTGCTTTCTTAACGTGTTGAAACTTGAAAAAACGGTATGTACATTTCACATCCATCACAATTTTAGAAATGATGTGGTGGCTACCATCATTTAGCAATTTAAGAGCTTCTTTACTGATTCTAACACGCTCCCCTTTTTGGTGATGCTCAGTTAGATTATGGATAACCCAACGACAAACTACTTTTTTATGTGTAATTCTCCATTAACAATTTTGTGTATGGCTGCGGATCCAATGTTAAGTTCCTTCTGTATAATTTGATAGGTACAGCGATTGTCATCCATCATTAACATTTTTCGTATGGCAGACACATTATCCGGGATTACTGCCGATGGTGACCTTCCTGTGTGTTCTTCAGCTTGATGAAAATTGCGACCTCTGCTAAATTCTTTAAACCATCTGAATACAGTAGCACGAGCTGGAGATTCATCACGAAATGTCAGTTACAACCTTTAAAAGCATTCATACCCTGCTTTAAAATCGTAGAAAACAATAGCGAGAAAATGTTCTCACTTCAACTCCATTTTCTCTTCTGTTTAAAATCTATTCTACGCTAAACAAGTGGAAATAAGTCAGTAAAAACTGTCTACTGTGTTAAAATACTTTGTATTTTAAAATTAAACAGTTATTTTTATTTTTTAAATTCTAGTCTGTGCGTATCTCAAAAATTTCAGAGTAACTCTCGTACAGAGAATAATCTATGGAATATTATATCACAAATGGTTTAAAATAGTTCGGCTTGTTCGGAAAATCATTTTTATAATTATGTTACATTGAATAAAAACTGTTAATAGGTTTTAAAAACTTCTGAAAAGCTGATATAAATCGACAAATATAATCTTCGATTAATTCAAAATCAATGAAATGCTTACTTTACTGAAAACACCTATTTCAAGAATAAACAGTTTATTAAACATTACATTGAATAAAGATTGTTATTAAATTTTACAAATTTATTAAACACTGATATAAATCGATAAATAGATTCGACTAATTCAACATCAATGAAAAGCACACTTTAGTAATAACACTTATCTCAGGAATAACTAGTGTAATAAATATAACAATGAATAAAAATTGTTAATAGTTTTTACAAACTTCTGAAACACTTATATAGATAAATAAATTGTTGTATTAATGCAACATCAATTAAATGCATACATTACTGAAAGCACTTACCTCAAAAATACTTCGTTTATTAAATATTAAATTGAATTAAAAACTGTTCATAAATTTAAAAATTTCTTAAACGTTGATATAAATCAGTAAATAAAACCTTTGATTAATGCAACGTCAATTAAGTTTTTATTTTACTGAACACATTTATCTCAAAAAAGTGTATTGAACATTACGATGAAATAGTGTATTGATTATTACGATGAATAAAAACAGTTAATAAATTTTAAAAGCTTGTTAATATTGATATAAATCGATAAATAAAATATACGATTAATGCAACATCAATGAAATCCATACTTTATTTAACCACTTGTCTCAATAATACACAGTTTATGAAATATTACATTGAATAGAAACTTAATAGATTTTAAAAACTTCTGAAACACTGGTATAATCGATAAAATCTTCGATTAATTTCTCAAAAAGGTCACCACGCTCATATATAGCTTCCTGAAATGTAATCTGGAACTAAAACATTAAATAAATTTGAGTTTCAAAGTAAGCATTCTAACAATAGTTGTGAATATATAGAAAGTAATCGATTATGTTTATAATTCAGTCATTTAATCAGGAGTTTAAAAATTTAATGGGGTTTTATTACTATTCAAATTGTTTATACAAAACAGGTCGCTAAGATTAAACCACTTCTATATTCTCAAAGGGAATTAAATATTAATAACATTTTCCTTCTCTAAAGAGTTTCATTTGGGAATCATGGGAAATTGGTTTCAACGTTTATTTTAATTTTCAAATTTTGGCATTTAGAATAAACAAATCAGTATTGAAACACAATTCTTTGAACTATTTATTCATTGTAAAATAACTTGATCAAATACAATTAATAAAAGCACTTCAAAAGATTGAAACCGCTTGTTAAATACATGTACAGTTATGTACACAAAGACCAGTGAATCAGACACGTGCATACAATTACGGCGAAATTTCAGGGGAAACTAAAAACTGAAGAGCTTCTGCTTCATGATAATGCACTTCGCTATATCGTAATTGTCGTAACCCAAAAGTCACACTCACTAAGTTTGGAACATTCGAAGATCCGCCTAATAGTCCAGATCTCTCCTTGTGCGATTTTACCCATTTATTTCCTTCAAAAAATATTTGAAAGACTGACGGTTTCTTTTGTGCAAGCAAAAAATGCAGGAGACAGTTTCAAGTGCTTTCTAGCGGCAGAAAGAGTTTTACCAAAGTAGCATATTACACTTAGTGAATCAGTGGGATAATTGCCTCAAAGCTCGAAACCTATTCGTATGATTGGCTCACCCTATCTGCACTCTACAGCCTTCGAACGAAAACTTTTTAATCGCCCCTTCTATCTTCTTAGCAATGGTTGTGACAGAACTTTATCTGAGAGGAGCAACACAAAATGGCTAAATATCATCTTGTATGGTAGAGAAAAGGGATGTTTCAATATAGAAAATTAAAAGGATGTTTCTATACTTTATGATTCCAAAGAATATATCTTTTGTGACCGCAACAATGACTGCTCTAACGATTAAACGTGATTTGGATAAATTTCGACTATCTGCAACAATGTAGAATGCTTTTGTCCACTAGAACATCAGTAACTTCGTCTATTTCTACTATTTTATATACAGTAGACTCCGCTTAATTTGGAACACCGTGATTTTGATAACAATAACCGACTGATAACAATAAACGATATGCAAAATTAGATAAATTTAACCCCCCCTTTAATTCACACGTACTAAATTTCAAAATAAATTGAAAAAACTCACTTTATATTTATGTACTGTATATTATCTTTTAAAACATAAGAATTGTATACATAATTAAAAAAATTGATCAGTTGTACACTGCAGCACTGCGCTGATTCATTTTTGGTAACTTGTCATAGCGATTTAAACTTTCGATCTTTTGTTTTAATGTTAAATTCTTTCGCTTTCTGGCTTCCATATGGACAAGCTGCATGTAAGCGAGCAAGGCATAAAATGTAAGTACGTTCCTTCTCAGTTCCGATAAGAACGGCCTGTTGCCTTCTGCTTATCTGACAACCATTGACCACCTGCAAGGTGTGCGCAATTCTGAAAAATTCCTGGAACGTGTCATTTCCCACTTCTTTGTTCATTCTCCATTTCCCTAAGTGGAAGAGGGAGAATTCTCAGAAATTCAAACAACAGCTAAGGGGAAAAAAAGAAAGGGTATTTCTGAATACATTGTGAATATTTCTTTGCTAGTTAAAATGAGGTTCGAAAACTGATCCCATTAACCGATGTAACTATCACACAAAGCAATAATTTTTCCATATAAATGAATAAAGAAAATCGGGACCAAGTAATTTCGATAACAATAAGCGATTGATAACATTAACCGCAATCACATTAAGCGGAGTTCACTGTATGTATGTCTGTGTTTGTGAGTGTATGTAACACACTAAAAGTTATCTGAATAGTCATTTAATACTATTTCCCTATTTTAATTCGCAATCATAATGCATACGGAGCGTCGGTACTGGAAGAGCAGTAACTTAACTTGCTCATGGATAAAAATTATATATATATATATATATATATATATATATATATATATATATATATATATATACATATATATATAGTTTTCAGTGTGTGTGTGTGTGTGTGTACGTTTGTATGTGCAGCTAAATTCTGTTAATTCAAGTTACTTTCTATAATAGTTTTTTGGCTATTCTATATCCACATTACGATTCTTCTTCGATTTTTCTTTCAATTATTCTGACATGCTTCTTCTATACGCACTCATTTGAAACGATCATACGAAAACCTCATGTGCCTCAACCTCTTATCTGTATGCTTTAAAAGTTAGTGGATTCGAATTTTCCAGAAAAACTGATATAGACATATTTAGTTGGGACTGCTCTTACGTAAAACTACCATAACGTAGTTTGCACAAGACTTGAGCAGATGTAGATCGCAATTTTCCTTAAAACTGCGGGTCGTACAGATACACTTCTTTGAATATTTCTTATGCATTCCAAACAATGAATCTGGCTGGGCAAAGTTTATCCGGTTTTGTCGATACTACCTGTATTATTATTATTATTACTATTATTTCCAATGCAAGGACATTTGCTTTTGTAGCATTTGCTGCTACCATACTACTGATATATGTTGGTCTTTTTGTTTATTATTTGACAATGAAAATGAGCAATACAAATGGATACTTGCTGATTTACAAGCTGTACTTTCATGCTTCCTTTTGGTATTGTATGTTCACAAACTCACGCATAAAAGTTCAGCTAGCCAGACTGCAGTCGGTTTACCAGAATTGACCTTTTAGCAGTTGTTGGTAATGAGGAATTTTCACGTTTTCTAATTTTAATTTTAAACAATAGAAGACAAAAAAGTAATCAGGACAGTACCTATTTTTCTTTCATTTGGGGGCCTAATTAGTGAATTTTAATGTGTTTTATAGCGGTTCTTATTCTTTAACGTCTCTCAAAAACGATACTTTTCCTCCGCCGAGTTTCTGACGTCATCGTTCACGAAATCACCGACCGCCTATGTTGTTTACATGTTAAAAGGCGACTTTTAAATTCATTTCTGTATAAAGTATCGCATATAATAGAATTTTTTTATTATGTCTGGCATTAAAAATCCTATTATAAATATTTATTGTTCCACTCTGTAAAAATACAACTAATTGTAATGAGAAGATACTTTTCAGTGTTCCCAAAGATTCACATACACGTAAAATCTGTACAAATGCAATGAAAAGGGATAAGAAATTAAACCCCAAATTATAATATAAATCATTTCTATGGGTTTGTGAAGACCATTTTTCGATAAATAAATGCTTGCTTTTGTTTAAATATTACTAATTTAGAACAATTAAAGTATATAAAAATACATCTATACCTTTAAAAGGATTGTTGATTAGCCAGTGCTATTTAACTTTTAAAACTGCTAATTTTCGAGTATTATCACAGAGTTCAAGTACAATAAATGTTTGATAAAGCATATAAATATCGTAAAACATATAAATATCTAAAACATATAATAATCTAATAAGTAACTCGGGGGAGGGGAAGACTATGTATTTTCAAGGTATTATAAATATTTTCTTCAGAGATGCATACTTTCTTATTTTTATCAATTCACAGTGATATTTTTTGATTAAATTGGTAAGTAATTTGAAAGAAGTATAATATTTTTAAAATACTTAATAATGATATTACTTTAAAAATTAAATTTAATTTCAGAAACTTTATACATTTTTTAATTTGACATTAATATTAAAGGCGATAAAATTGTATTGCTATTTAAAAATGTATAAATAATTAAGTAAAGGCTTTTAAAGATTTTATATTTCTTTTCATTAAATTCAAAATATCTAAGAATTGGATTGGCTTTGGAGCACTACGGTCTACTTTTTGCAACACGAGGGATAATGAGACCGGGACTTCCCACAATAAATACCTCCTCTAATTTTTATTTTAATATTACATCCGTCTCTATTTATAAAAAGCCGATGGTACGACAAATGTGTGTGTATATGATATATGTATATTTATTTGACTTGTCTGTGTCCTCAAACAGAAGAGCTGGGATTAGCATGAATAAAATATTAATACATGTTAAGTAAAATTGGATAAATATATAAATGATTTTACATACCTTTGGGTTTTAATTCGAACGTAAAATTCCATAAAATCCGGGTTTTTTCCCAAGAACGAAAACATTGATATCATGTCAATTTTGGGAGGTTGTCCGACTGTTCTTTGGTAAATCCAGGTAAAAGAAACATTTATAAAAAATTGAGATAATTAAGCTATCGAGATCGATAAAATAAACCTTTAGGTTTAAATAAAAATAAATTATTATAGCTAGAAAATTCCAAGAATTTGCAAAAACAAAATCGGAAAATAGTGCGAGCTTAGAAGCAATAAGAAAATATTGGATAACGTGAACGATGACGTCACAATCAATAACGGAGCGTTTTGATGTCACGGGATTTTCGCTTAACTTTAAAAATAATTTTTAAAATGATGGACACAGTTTTTTACACTTTTGAGAACATTTTTGGAATTTACTAGTCTGGAATTATCAGAAAAATACTAAGTTGTTCGAATCCCCCACATGTGCAAATTCCTCATTCAAAACAGTTTGTTTTCAGGTAAAACTGTCCATGGACTGAAAACTGGCAAGTATAGTTTTAATTACAATAGTTTCACAAATAATTAACAGATTGTCGGCTTCCCCTCACAACAGTAGTATAAAATAAATTTCAATAAAGCCTGCGTTTTTAAATAACTACAAACACGTCATAATTTAGGAAACAGTTGAGAACACAAAGTACTCTATCGTGAGATAAAATTAGATTTAAAACCTAACATCAAATAAAAAAAAACCTAATAGAATATTTTTAAGTCTCAAAGTCAGAACTTTTGATCTTTCAAGTTGCTTTCAAAAACTTCAAACAAACTGCGACCCAAATTGACTGTCTAGTCTTGGGAATAATTTGAAATATGTAACTGTCATTTCTTTTGCGGGGCAGGGAAAAGCACAAAAATTTTGAAATGTTGAAACCTGTATAATTAAAGTCAAATGGAACTTTTTATTAAGCGCCAACGGAAAAGACTGCGTTTCAAGAATAAAATCTTACAAATAATAATTTTTTAGTCACTATTTGGTTATTTCACGTTTTGAGGGAAACTATACAATTTTTGTTAAATGTATAATGCAGATAACTATTATATGAAACATTTTTAAATGTAATCAAAAAATAAAGTATGCCCAATAAGAAAAGAACTATTTTAAACCTTTATTATAAAGAAACTGCTCTTTCAAGCTGAGGATAAGTAATAACTACAAACTGTAGTAAAGTTTCTTAGATATTTTTTATCTAAAAAATTCTTGCATTGCTGACTTTAACAGATACGGCAAAATTTCTAATAAGATGTATAACTTTACAAAGCTATTTGACTTTTAACTCCACAGGTTTAAACACTGCTTCAGGAATTAATATTCGTAACTATTTGAAGGTGGCTTTAAGCAGTAAGTCGCGGTCTCATTCTTCGTAGTGTAAGAATCCTAACCAGATCTATAAAATAATAAATTCATTCAATAACAATTTAGTTAGTAAACTTAGTTTATTATTCAAGCTTAGGCTCTCTCTCTCCATATATATATATATATATATATATATATATATATATATGTGTGTGTGTGTGTGTGTGTATATATGTATATACATGTGTGTGTGTGATAGATGCTCAACATTTACACTATCAGATACTAAACATGCGTGACACCGACGGGACATTGATTACCAAGCTCCGTCGTAAATTCCTGGGGTTTCTTTTATTGTATCAGGTGCGTAGACGAGTCTTGACACGATATTAATTTCAGAATCGACAGAATTGTGATACAGAACCCATTTGGTGGCTCCCCTGAGAAAGAAATCAAGGAGAACCGTGCGAGAACCATGGAACCGGTCCATCATACCCAATCCATCAATGCAGGAATAACCTCTTCAAATGGCTACGAACAGCCAGTCATAAAATAAGCTGGCACTCCATCATATTGAAATCACAGGTTGTGCCACACATTTGATCGAACATCATCAAGCAATTCTGGGAGAATCTGCTCCAGAAAGATCGTATAATTCGCACCGGTCAACATGGATGATAAAAAAAGTACAGCCCGACTAAACAATCACCCAACTAAACCCGCAGTCATATTAACTATGAAACGATATTGTGCCTCGTGGTATCACACACCTTGGAGGTTTTTATAAGCCTATAAATGATGACTGTGAAGACTGAATAACTCTCCCTAGTGAATATGACCGCATCAAAGACCAACACATAAGTTGGGAAATTCACATTTCGGAGCTAACGCTCGAAAGAGGAAATCCTAACTGTCCTCTTCAACATTCTAATGAACAGCCCCACCTGGGGGCTTACGAAGGCATGGAACGGTGAGCTTACAGGCATGCACTTAATTTAACACCATTTCTATTCACTATATCCAATATATGTTTCAAATTCATTACGTTCTTGTTTTCTTTCTCATCTTCGACCTCCATAACCCCTTTCTTCTGACGTTCCCCAACCCCCAAGGGTTCTTTTGGCAATTCTTTATCCTTATGGTGTGTTCTACCTTTCTAAAAGTTTCTCGCAACACTTACTGGACAGGCTGTATAGGTGTTTGAGTGTGTGTGTGTGTGTGTGTGTGTGTGTGTGTGTGTGTGTGTGTGTGTACTCGATGCTGCACGTTTCTGCCGGGGGCAAGCCTCAGCACATCCCTGATCATTTTGTCTAAATTCTCAATACAAAAGGAGGTTTTAATCGACTGTGTCATTTTAAACGAAGTGAGAGGGAAAAAACAATCAGACCATTAGTATATAAGTGCGATTTTTATTATTTTTCCTTACATTACATTTATTTCATTGACAGGGAATTAAATTTGACGGCTATATTTTTCACCAAATATAGTCATATATCATCCCATTTGGCGAGTTGGCAACATCATTACCCGCTGTTCCAGATCAAGGAATACTCACTTCCAGTATAAATTTTCGTTTCCTTATTTTTCTATTACGAGAGCGACTAAAAATGACACATTCATTAATATCTCACTAAAATTCAAATTAGCAGGATTATTATAGCCTTTTCCAAAATGCATATTTTCTTCCAAATGAGAATTAAAGCGATAACTTGGCAACACTTCAAGAATAGAAGTGAAAGTAATGTATTTTATAACTAACGCTCTGCGCGGGCTTAAAATCTTGAATAATATTTCATGTAATAAATCCTAGTATAAAGAATGTTATGCCATGCTGTGACAACATAAAAGTTTAAGACAACTTTCAAAAAATTTTTAGAGATTCTTCAAGAATGTCGTATAGTTATTTCCCTGTTGATTGTTAAAAAATTTCTATTTTTCGTAAATTAACTTCTGATACATAATGAAAATAAATTGATCATTTTATGAAAATAAATTGGGTGTAGTCTTCCATCGATTTGCTCATAAAAATGAACTATTTTCATTAATTACGTTTTTGTTCTTGCTTTGATGAACATTATCACATAAACAATATTTGTCTTTTAGCTATGCTAACTCATTATTTTATGAAATTAAATTAAAAAATGTGAATTATCTGGAAATCACGTGACAAATGCAGATTCCTCTTTTTTTTTTCCCCGGGTTCGGTTTGTGTATAATTTACATGTATTTCTTCAAAACACCTAAGGAACTACGTAGCAAGAATGTTTCATTTAGGAAAATCCGAGGATTTAACATCCTAAAATATTTCCAATGTATATGTTACCATTAGAGTTTATAATTCAATTATTTCACAAAATAACTAGACAAGTCTGTTAAAATATATAATAGATGAAAATTTCCATACTTTGCCTAGCTATTGTATGAAATAACTAATAATTAACCGTCAAAGTCAATAGTAAACAATTTTAAAATTATTTCATAAATTAATTGATCATAAATAGCTAAAATCTCTCCAAAAATACATTTTGTCCCTGTTGCGGTTAATTAATTGGTAAATAATAAGGAAAAACACATGATATTAATATTCATGTTAGATAAACAGAAATATAAAAAAAGAACATGTTGCAGAAATAGTTATATTTTAATATTATAAAAAAATAGTAAACCAATAGTCACATGGTATTTTTTCTGTTCTGTTTTAGCACTTTTTACTTCCGCTATTAAGTTAATAATTTTTTGCGAGTAAATGCAGCACTGTTTTCCTTTGTTCCACTGTTAATTTTTAAAGATTCAAATCTCTCTTGCATTAAAGCCGAACGATGGCAGAATTGTAGAGTGCTTCTCTTCGGTACTAGAGTTCACGGGTTTGAATCCCGCTGTTGGCATGGATGTTCGTAGCCATTTGTATAGACTATAAACATTAGGTCCCGGTCTCATCAGTCCTCTTGTAGCAAAACAGTAGACCGTAGCTTTCCAAAACAAGCCAAGTCTCTTGCATTAAATCTTTCTTATTTACAAGTTGGTCGCCCCTTACTGTAGAAGTCATTGCTTGAAAACAGATTGCAAAAATGTTTGTTAATAATCCAAAATGTAAAATGCTAACATAAATACACCGTCTAAATTTTACGTCTAAAACCAACGGAATGAAGCGAACATACGTCACACCACACACGTCATTGCACAGCAGCTATTAGTGGTTCAAAACCGACTAATAGAGTGGAACCGGTTTAAAGAACTTTAGAGTTCCGTATTTCATACTTTAATTATCAAGTAATCTTTGTTCTATAGAATACCTAGTTAAATCGTAAAATTCGCTAATTTTATGTACTTTAACAGACTTGTCTAGTTATTTCATAGAATAACTAGGTATTCTATGAAATAAAGGTAACATACACATTACAAGTTATTTTAAATTCATTAAAGTTTCTGTACATCACCAGTTTTTACTGAAAGTATTGAAAGAGAGTTCTCAACCATTAAAATGGTTAAAACATTTCTTCACATTAGAATTGGTCACAGGAGGTAAACAAATTAAATATTACTTTTTCAGTACATAGAAGCATGACTATAAATGTTGATGAAGGTTTGAGCAAGCTGGTCTTGAAAGTTAAAAGAACTGGTTTTCTATAATAAAAAGGTAGTTTATAAATTACTGATTATGCCATACTGTTTTCAGGTATTGTTGTCATAAATGTACGTAATTGTTTGAAAAGAAAATAAAAGGATTTTTCACAATTCTTTTAACAATATTTTTTTTATTATCTCAGTTATTCATATAATTACTTTAATTTAAATTTGTATTCTCAGTATTTACCAGGCAAATTTAAACATGTTAAAAACTTGGATTTGTAAAATTTAAAGACACATTGTAGTTGCATATATTTATTTTCCAAGTTACAATTAAATTACGTATAACCTAGATGACCTGATTTATGATGTATTTATACCAAACAGCCATTACATTGTGATCACTCTATTAAGAACATGGAGGACCACCTTTAGTCCTCAAAACTTCCAGCACCCGGGGTAGCATTGATTCCACAAGGTGCTGATAAGTAGTCCGAGGAAACTAGTACTAAACGCTCACCAACTGGTCCTGCAATTAACGTACATTACGAGGGAGTAGCGAGGCAGCACTAATTTGGTTTTCCAGCTGGGACCACAAATGCTTTATTGGATTAATATCAAGAGAATTCGGAGGCTAATACATGACGTGAAAGTCACTGGAATGTTCCTCGAACCCCTCCCTGCCGATTCGATCCTTATGGCATGGTGCATTATCTTGTTGGTAAACAACATCCCTTCCCTTTCCCTAAATATTATTGTCCTGAATGGATGAATATGGTCTGCAACGATTTTTACGTAGCGCACATACGTCAGGGAATATTCTATGGGGATTATGGGCCGTAATGTGCTCTATGAAAACATTACCAACACCTTAATACCCCCGCTACCGGTCTGCCTCCGTCCAGTGGTGCATTCGGGAGCACCGGAAGGCTTGTTTCCTTGTAAATTGGCTTATTCGCAAAAGCCCGTCGATGTGATGGACCAGAAAAAATATGATTCATCGTACCACGCAACTTTTTTCCATTCTTCTAATGTCCAATTCCGATGTTTCTTTGCCCATTATAAACCCAGCTGGCGATGATGTGCCGTCAGTGCAGGGACATTCTTCGGCCTCCGGCTGCGTAGGTAATGTACAGCGTACTGAGAAACACTGACTGGGTCGCACTGCTGTAAGTCTTTGGTCACGACGAACATTGCTCATCATTGTATCAATCTCCGCTCTCCTCTGGAATCAGTGCGCAGTGGACGACACAGCGCTGGCCGGTGATGAGTCGTTTCACCATCTATACACCGCTTTTGATATGTGCACACAACCACTGCATGTAAACGTGTCGTTTCTGATATTGATGTCGCAGAGCCATAAGACTTTTACATTTATCGAAGTCCGATAAATCAGCTGCTGTTCCCAATATGTCGCTAATCCCGCTATGTTTGGAAAGATAATGCATAGCCCCTTTTTATATTTAACATCAGCCGCACACTCGCAATGGTATTGTTCTTGGACTAGCCCATTATTAGAAATGAAGGGAGGGGTGGTAATGTAATGGCTCTTCGGTGTAATTTATGCATGCAAAACTGTGTATGTATGTATAAGATTTATGTATGTACTTTGTATGTGCATGTGTGTGTAATAATTCTTTCAGAGTATTGAAAAATCCCTGTACTTTGAATTAACACTTTGGATCTTCCGTGAAGAACAAATTCTGCTACATCACTACTACTTAGAATTTTATTAACTTAAATGAATTGCATTATAAATAACACATACATGTATTTTCCTCAAAAACAAAATATAGTAAACTTTTTGAGGAAAGACAGAAATAGAAAGTACCTAACCGGAAGTCGTAGTTGGATGTGCTTTTAAATGGACTGTATAAAATGATCAACGACGTCATTCACAAACAACACGAACATTTATTGAACAAAAATATGGACTGATTTGGTTGACAGAAGGCCTGCCATGTTACACAGAGCTCGCTCCAACTTGTACTGAGGAAAACTCTCTCGAACAGAAAACTCGCGTATGCTCAGTGCGCTAGCGTGGAACGTAACAGTAGTAATTAGCTACTTTCGATTACAGGAAGTTACCCAAAAGTTGTTAGAAAATAAATTTTTGCTCTAATGTACATATTCAAAATGTGGTTTCTCTATGTTAAAAAGTATTCGAGTTATTGTGTTTATAAGCAGACGTATACACACAGACATAATTCCAAAAAACGGTATTTACGGACTCAATTAGGACAAAAACGTGAATTTGACTTAAAATTCAAGCCCAAACTTTATGCGATTATAATACTTTTCCTATACTACATATACAACAAGGTAAAAATTATGAATATCGTTTGTAGTTCAAGCGTACAGTATATACCTAAATTACAAATGACAATAAAAAAACTTCGCAAAGTATTCTTTAATTTAATAAAAAAATTGAAGTTAACTATAACTGTAAAATACTTCTATGGCTATAAAGACAATTAGACAAGGCTGGTTTAACAGAGACAGTATTAGTTATTTTAGATTTCTTTTGTAGAATCAAAGGAGAACGAAACACAAATTCTCCGAAAAATACTTAAGCTAGATAAAATTTTTAAAAGTAAATCCCGTCATAAAAATTACTATACCTAATTCTAAAGACCCATATTCTAGGAAAACCAGAAAAGCTTGTTGTTGTTTTCAGTTCATAGCATTCAGCTCTGTAATTAAGAAGCAGAAGGCAGTATTAAAGTCCAGAGAAATTTAAAACTTAATTTTTTTTAAGTTGATAAGAACTTTTCTTCTCAAACAAGGTTGAGATGTGAAAAAGAAAAATAACTCTTTACGTATTAAGATTTTATAGCTAATATCAAGAAAAATCGATCTGAACGAAAGGATTATTTAATGTGTTATTCTTTTTATTCCTAACGCAAATACTTTTTCCGTAACTTATCGTGAAATTTCAGCCATAAAGTTATTACTGTTGTGACATAAATATAATTTCTGTAATACAGATTGCCTAAGTAAAACGGATTTACTATCAAACTAATGCAAGACGGAAAATTTTTACTGTCTGGTTAACCAGACATGCCTCTAAAGTAAAACAAAGCCATTCCTAATTATAAAGTCTATAAAAGTGTGCAGTAAAGTATAAACCATATGTCTGCAATATATTGACAACGGGTAACGAGAATACTCCAGTTTCTAATATATGTCTTGGAAGGATGAAAAAACAGTCCTTACTTTTTATGTGTTTTGATGGCAAGAACCTTGACCTCCCTTTTGTGTATACGTCAATCTATATTTGTAATTTACAAGATAGAAATATTTTTAAGAGTTTTATGCACTTACGTCCTACGTTACGTTTGACAATTCTTAAGCAGTAATAAGCATCATAATGCATAAAGATGAAGGGAAGTCACCAATGAAGGTATGGCGACTAGTTACTGCTCCCTCTAGACTCCTTAAAAAATGAAGGAATAAATCCACACTGATTCCTTAAACTTAACAGGAGGTTTATTTAAACCGCAAAAAGGCTGTACAACGTTACAGAAGGTTTAGATCAGTAGCGGGCGTTAAAGATGGGAAGCTCTTGCTGTTGATCGAGTGAACTGCCGGAGAGTCGAAAGTGCTCGCCTTCGGAGGGAAAACTGCTGGAACGTGCAAACGCTTCGCTCCTGCTCTGTTCCGGTATTTAATGCGCATACGGCTGCGGAAAGCGGGCGTGGCCACACGCAGAAATTTGCAGTTCTGGTGCCAGCCACGGTGATGCCACAAATATATGTACATGTATACATATATGTGTGTAGAACACACGAGAGTTGTAAAAAAAAAGTAGTGGCTATGTTGTTCAGAAAGCCTGCGGAGACCTACCATGCTTAAAGAATGAGCAGTGTGGTGGCGCTTTTGTCGAGTGGGGAGAACAAAGACAGTTTATCCAGTTATAAAGAGCCAAGGCTGGTACTGCCACCTCCAGAGATATCGTTTGAATTTGGAGGACATTTCGACTTAGAGCCTCAAGTTCCATTCCTCCGGTTATATGATAGACGTCTTTATGATAAGCTTACTGGCCTATTCTTTTGTATTAACGTACAGTAAAACATGAGAAATCAGTTAACAATAACAATTTATTGTCATAAAAAACAATAAAAGCACTTAAATTATTACTCTAAACATATCTCTTAACACATCTCTAAACTAAACTTAAACTTAACATAAAGGAACTCTTACTGGAGGGAAGAGGGGAAACAACCTGTTAAACACATCTCCCAACTGAACTCCGATTTGGTAAAAACCCAACATAACACATACGCCAACACCAGTCCCTTCCCAGGCTGCATATACCTACTAATTTGCATAAAGCTCACTCCGGAGCCAAATATGCCACAGCCGCTAAATTCCCCGATTGCCTGTGGCTATTACGTCAATAGTAGGAAGGAGCGTTTCCGGGAATCGGCGGGAAATTAAAAATAAACCAACTGAAAATAAGTGATTTTAAGATGGCAGGTAAACGGACTATTTTAAACATAAAATTCTGAAAATGCCAACACTTTACCGACAAACCTATCGCGACTCAGTTGAAATAGCTGTGTGGAGTTGAAATAAACTGTGTTCATTTCAACACCTATGTTTACAAAAGGTGTTCAACGTTGAAGGACTTCCTAACATAAACTGTTGATTGTCTATTCGAAAATTACCGGTAGAAATATGTCTCGTTTATCGAATACTATGGAATATACTGAAGAAAATTTTATCATGGGTAAAATTTCATCCCGCTGTGTATAGAAGCAAGGCATTCTGTCGCTTTCATATATAATCAAAATCTTAGCAATGGTATCTTACGACTGTAAGAAATTCTATAAAAATTAACAGGCTTTGCTAATGATTACATTGACGGAACGTGGTTCATTCCTGTTAGTTCGTTAAAATTTGTTTTCAATCTACGTTGACACTACTTTATTTACAAACCTCAAGTGTTTGAAATTTACATATCTAGATACGAACATCAAAAATTACTTTTTGGCTTAACGTCTTGCTTTTCATTGAATTTTGTGAGTCGATGGGTAAACTTTCTGATACATTTGTCAAAACAATCTCTCTTCGTCTCTGTATTATTTGCTAGCACACTAGATATCATCAGTTGAAAACCTTTTTCTACCCATTATCATCTTTAGTTTGAACATCTGAAGGTACCATATCAGGTTTCTTCGTAATTTGGTTTCTGATCTCCGAACCAAATAAATGCAAGTGTTGCTTTATAGCGTTCTTTGTGAGAGTATTCTATCGCAAACGCGCTTTTTTTTAGCATCTCCTTTCTTTTGTTCTTTACCATCCTCTGATTATCGTTAGCTTTTCGCAGTACAGCACGCGATTCGCGATTCTCACTGGAGTAAAAATTCATTGGGGAGAATTCTTTTAAAAAAGATAGAGACTAGAAAGTTTTGATTTTTTTTTCTGATCGTGAGAAGAGATGTCGCCTTTGCATTGGTTGTCCTTTTGTTTCAGAAATGTGGTAGGATAAGCACATTTTTTACCAGTCACATTTGAATTTTTGCCTTCCTTTTCAAGCAATTACAGTGAAAATACTATTATTTTGACTTTATACTGATCTACAATGATACTGTGGTGGAAACATCTACGGGGAGTAACAGTTCTCGAAAAGCTTCAAGGGTATTGGATATGCCTCACCCATTGATTCAATGGATCATCCACGGGATAGTGCATCTCTATCCTATAAATGCAATCACTGCAAAAGTTACAGCCGAGAGACACAGCTATGAGGGAATCATTTGTCAAAGCCTTGGCAAGAATGGAAAGCTACCCTCAGCGGTTGTTCAATTTTTCTATGGGGATGAAACGCCCTTTTCACTACACGGAGAGGTCAACACCGAGAATACTCGGTTATAGGTGACATCGAAACCTCGTGCATACATTACGTTGCTAATTCAGTTACCCAAATTAACCCTCTGGTGTGGTTTCAACTTATCTTTTATCTTTGAGCTATTCTTTTTGAAGAATCTTTTTCGATATCTGGCTGGAAACGTGCTGAATGACCAGAAAACGTTATTTCACTCATTTTCGATAAATTCGTGCTCGTATTAAATCAAAGAGGTGTGTTATCTGTAACCACCATTATACATGATGACGTACCCCACACTGTACTTATTGAGTACAAAGATTCCTGTTGCAAACCTTCGGTCAAAACAGAGTGATCAGTTGCTATTGCAAAATCGCATGACCTCCACGATCACCTGACCTCACTCTGACCGAGTTATGGCTGCGGGGATACTAGAAATCACTATACCGTTCATCCCCTTCAACATTGACCAAACTTAAAGATTCTACCTCGAGGTACTTTCATTTCGACAGGTTGCATACTGCTGTAATGGGTATTGTATGTTGCCTTAGTAACATCGAAGAATGTACTGGCAATCATGTTTTATACTTGTTATTGAGTATGTGTAAACAGGATAATATGCAAACGCAGCAAATTAGGTTGGGTAAACAACTCTCTTTGTGAAATACCTATCTCTCTTAGTGGCTGGTGGCAACATATCGCTGATTAAATACCACGAATTTTCGTAGTAGGGGACTGCATTTTAGGTATAACGAACTATTAAGATAGGACCAAAGTCTATTTATACCATGTTAAATTAGTTAATCATCAATTAACTGTTATAAAATTGCATGGTAGAACTTGAAGAGTACAAAGTTGATAGACTTGGGCTACTCGACAGCTGATCAATGGCCATATAGATGGTGTGCTACTCTTTGGAAAGGGAATTCGGGGATTCGAGTCCTACTGATGACATCGATGATCGTAGCTGTTTGGAATCGACTTTAAGCTGTAGGTTTCATTCCCATTAGTCTAAATGTAGCAGAATAGTACATCGCAGTACTCTAAAACAACCTTCAGACTCGGGAATAACCACTTAAAATATAGATCAACTCTCCCTTGTTTATGTGAAAATTGCTTACCAAAATGTAACCTAAAAGTAATCGGAATATAACTAAATTATATAAAAAGTTAACTGTTATTTTTTTATCTGTCTTTTTAAAAATGTAACACTTAAGCAAGTTTTAATAACAATAATGATGTTATTAGTATTATTATTACTGTACTTATAAATAAAATTGGCTAATGATAACTCAGAAACAGTGCTTGAGTGAAGTGACTTGGTAAGCAACAGTTACACGTACCTTTATATAATAATTAAAAATTGCTTAAAGTAAAAACAACTATAGGTAAAATATCTTACACAGTTTTTTTACATATAAAATATTTTACTTGATGTAAAATATTTTAAATTTATCTCTTTATTTTATTTCAGCATTCATTTTATTTGAATATATATAATTTATCAAACTAATTATTAATTAACAAAGAAAAATAACAATTTTCTTTGAAATAATGAAACGGGGAACTAATCAAAGAAAAATATACTTCTCTAATTTGTTTCGTAAAAAAAAATTTAGTTTTAATTGAATTTTCTAAAAGTTTTAAAGTACACCTTTTAAGTCCAAGAATTTAAATATAGTTTTAAAAGATTTTACCCAATTACCGCTTCAGTGCGTATAAAATTTTTAAAAAGAACTTAATCTCAAAAGACTTTTTTGAAAACGGCAGAAAAGAGTCTTTCTTACAATATTTTGTTCTCATGATTTCATGTACATTTTACTGACTATATATTTCTTTTGTTAACAGTTAAATATAAATAAAAAAAGGTAGACGAAATATTAATATTACATATCTGGCAAATCTCCCACTTCGTGTGACAAAATTATTATACTTCGAAAAGTTAAAATAGTTTTTGAAATAAAATACGATCCAAAGCCATATATTCAAGTTTATATCAGGAGAATCAGTTTCTAAACCATAACTGCAACCGCTCAAAGTCGGGGAAAACCATATTTCATTTCGGAGGTAAAGAAATGCTCATGAATTTTCTCTAAATTTGAGAGGAATTGCTTATATTTTTTTAACAATGTCTTTAAATATAATGATAAATTTTTATAAGATTTTAAAACTCCTGAATCGCAATTTATCTTTCCAGTATCGATATTCTCTTTTTATTTCTCGTTCTAAACTTGATCCGCCATTACCCCTTCTTTTCTCCTTTTCAAAATGGGAAATATATATTATTACTCTCATATTTCATTTTCAATAAATTCACAAAACTTCCCCTGTAAAGGAAGGTTTAACCTTCTAATTTCTATCTCTAATCAAAATATAAAATTTGTATCAAATATTACTGATCGTACTTTACAAAACTGATCTACTTACACAATACACACACATATATAGATGCACACAGAGAGCAGATATATATATATATATATATATATATATATATATATATATATATACATGTAATAATAAAATTCTAAGATGCGTTTTTCTTAAATATGGCGGCGACCGCTCATTTCTTGCCTCCTTAAATTTAGAATCGCAGCCCCGTTAATTAATTTTTCCAGAGAAATGTGACGTGCTACCTTCTAGAATAAACTAGAAGTAATTAAAGTAAAGTGATTGGTTACGGGAATGATATCATTCCTGGAACCACTCCCCTTCCAGATGTTAATAAAAGGGATAGCTAATAAAGGCCTAGCTGCAGCTTTGGAGGCTTTTCCTTTGAGAACGTGATGTAATTTATCATCAAATATTTTCTGTTTGTGTTCTTTTTCCCTACGGGGATTTGTGTGTTATCTGGTGTTCTAAATAAAAGATGTTTTTGTAAGTCTGCATCAATCAACTCGGCTACATTATTCTACAGTATTCTTAAATTATGTGGACGTTATTTTAAGTAATTACATATATATACATACATATATATATATATATATATATATATATATATATATATATATATATGTATATATGTGTATGTGTATATATATATGTATATATATACATATATATGTATATATATATGTATATATATATATGTATATATGTATATGTGTATATATATATGTATATATATACATATATATGTATATATATATATATGTATATATATATGTATATATATGTATATATATATATATATATATATATATATATATATATATATATATATATATATATATATATATATATACATACATATATATATACACTATTAAAAGTTAAGCATGCAGAAGAAAATGTTAGTTTTGGAGGGCAATCAGAATAGGAGATGTTGTAATTTGCTTTGGAGTTAGAAGGAAGTGTGCAAATATGTTGGTCAATCACAATTTTCAAGAAATAGGCAAAAAAAGGCAGTAGTATAAGAATCTAGAACTGTAAAAATTGCAAATCAGTGACAATAAAGTGGTTTAGAATTTTTTTCACGTTTTGTTTTCACACCAAACAGGTATGACTTCAGAAGACAAATGGAAGATTTACTGTCGCACAATCAATCGCAAATTTTGCTATTTTTATCAGCATTCTTCATTCCACATTTTCAGGACAATTCCAAACCAGGCAAATAGTTTTCCAAATACCTATGTCCATTAGTTCAAGTATTTACGCCCCCGTGGATGATCGATATATAATCGATTTTTTGAAGCCAAAAAATCGAAAAGTAACCTTTACATAGGTAATTACGGTTGCAGCATCCACTGATAAAACGATATATACTGAAGAGCCAAAAAAATAAATAAAACTGATACACCTCCCTAAATATCTGGTAGGGGCCTCACGAGCCCGGAAAAGTACCACAACACTACGCGGCATAGATTCCACTAATATCTAAAGTAGTGCTGGTCGTAAATCATACCATGAATCCTGCAGGGCTGTCCATAAATCCCTAACAGTACCACGTGGGAGATTTCTTCTGAACAGCACGTTGCAAGGAATCCTGGATATGCTCAATGTTCATGACTGCGGATTTTGTTGTCCATCGGTAGTATTTAAAATCAGAAAAGTGTTCCTGGAGCCACTCTGTAGCAATTCTGGACTTGTGAAGTATCGCACTGTCCTGCTGGAATTCCCCAAATCCATCAGAATGCACAGTGAAAATCAATTTGAAACGAGACCCGTCTGAATAGGAAACTTGTTTCGAGTTATCAATTGTCCAATGTCGGTATTGACGAGCCCAGGCGAAGCGTAAAGCTTTGTGTCGTGCAGTCATCAAGGTTACACTAGTGGGCCTTCGAATTCGAAAGCCCATATCGGTGATATTTCGTTTAATGGTTCGCATTCTGACACTCATAGATGGTCCAGTATTTGAAATCTGCAGCAATTTCTGCAGCAAAAGGGTTGCACTTCTATCACGTTTAACGATTAGCCTAAGTCATCGTTGGTCCCGTTTTTCCACAGTCTTTTTCCCGTCATAGCGATGTCGGGGACTTGGTGTTTTACCGGATTCCCGATATTCCCGGTACACTCGAGAAATGGTCATACCGGAAATCCAAATTTCATCACTACCTCGGAAATGTTATATCCCATCTCTCGTGCGCCACCAAGTTCAAACTCACTTAAACCTTGCTAACCTGACATTGTAGCAGCAGTAACCGATCTAACAACTGTGCCAGACAATTGTTGTCCTATACAGGTGTTGCAGACCACAGCGCTGTATTCTGATTGGCTCCTTATCTCTTTATTTGCATACGCATGTCTATACCAGTTCATTTTGGCTCTTCAGCATATATATATATTACTGTGCGATGAAGATTACACATTATTTCATTGTACACTCTGGTGTCGAAACTATTGTATTTCTCCATTCGTCCAGACGAACGAAGGCTGAATGGTTAAGGCCTGGTCAATTGAACTGTATTTTGGCTTGTTGGTTGGTCGCCACAATCTACTTTTTCTCTTAGACGGAGGCTAATGATATCGGAACATACTGCTAAAAGCCGATTCGAAACAACATCCATGATAGCAATGGGATTCGAAACCCCGAACACTGGTTCAACTCGCAGATCAGCTCTCTATCCAACTCATTCGGGAATCAAAATACCCAGACGAAAAACTTAGAAGGAAGTGGCTAGTATATAGTTGTCATGTAAAGTTATAATGATATAGTAATATTTTGAAGATTTACTTTAATCTAACATGATATTTAAAAAATTTGTTTTTGAAGGCTGGCAACACAAGCTGAAAATTGGCAAGCTGAATGAGTAGAAATTATTTGAAGATTGCATTTTTTTATCGTGTGGTACTGACTGTGTGTAGTACATTTTTTTCATGGATGTAAAACCAATGGCATAAACTCTTCTGCCTGTATTTAGAGCAGCCGCAAGTGAACCATCATTCCCTTTGTTTGAGAACATCATTAAACCAGGTATGAAAATATTATCCGTTTATCTTTTCGCTTTTTATAACAAATCTGATTCTTCATTAAACTATCCTGTTATATATATATATATATATATATATATATATATATATATATATATATATATATATATATATATATATATATATATATATATATATATATATATATATATATCAGTAATTCTGTTGTTCATTCTTCTATCAAATAGGTAAACCATTGAATATCAATTTCATCCGGTGAAAAATTGAAAGCAGTTGTTGAAATTGCATGTGGCTGTGTTTACTCAAGAGATTCATGCAATTGGGACAACCGCGGAAATGAATCCTACGAACAAAATTTTATGCGGGCGCCTCACTTAAGAATACAGCACTAAGCACATTGCACAGAGTCTGATTTATTCAGACCACAATATCGTCTGCCCTCAGATAAGACCCTCGTCAGATCTGCCATGTATGTGTAAGTCTATTTAGAAAATAAGGAAGTTTGTTTCCTATGCCGAGTTTCAATAGAGGCATTGAATTTATAAATTGTCTGGGGTAATATAAATCTCTACTTATAAAAGATAGAGACAGTTTGTGTGTTTATGCTTTATACGAGAGTTGGGGGCACAAGTCATGGCAACTATTTTTTTTCTTGTAGACTAACATACAGCCCGTCATATGATGGGATCAGTAAAATGTTTAATTTTCCAGAATTGTAATGGTTTGATTTTTGGCTGAGAATTATCTGGTACACACTCAATAATTTTTTTATCTTCATACTCCTCTAAAGTCTCCCGATACTGTGAATGCAGTTTAGAATCACTTTGAATTCATTTAGAAAGATAATTCAAAGTTTTCTTAGGTACGTCGAAATTATTGCTAAGTTCTTCCCAATTTTTTGCCACAGTATTAATGGAAGTAAAGGAAGGAAATTATCATTTTCACTACACCCTGGAGGTAGATAGAATTTTTGTTAATACCGATGATAAAATTTTCATTCAAGAAAAATAATCAACGAAAAATAATCGATGATTAAACTTAGAATTATCCCATACGTACCTAAGCTATTATTTGAGCCAAATATAAAAGAAAATTATTTACGTAATATCTAAGATCAGTGATAAAACGTATAAAAATAATGCAGACGATATATAAATGGTTTAAAGTAAGAAATGATTCAATGAGATGGTTAAAGGAATGGCGTCATAATGCTAGAAAAACATGGGGGGTTACCTATTTATTATGTGACAAATTGATAAATTTAATAGCGTTTAAAAATAGAAATAGGGAAAAATAGAACTTGAAATAATGGCATTAAATGTTAGAAAAGGGGCAGGGGCGGATTTCGAACGTTACTAACCCTAACTGATCAAGAATCCAATATGGATGCTTCTATCCATTCCAGGTACAACTGCTTCATAAATTCAAGGACTGACGGACAGATAACTTGGGTATTATTATATAGGGGATATGTGAATGGATCACAAACGTATATGTGTCGTGTGGTAGTTTTGCAGGTATAGTGTGTATGCAGAACAACAGATGGCTCTGTGATAGGTGGTAGTAGCGCAGTGAGGGCTGTGAGTGTTAGTTAGTGAGTGTCGTGCTAGATGGAAGTAACCCGTGTTGAGCAGTGCACTTACATCAAAATAGCCGTTCACCTAGGTAGAATGTCCCAGTGAATTAGTGGAAGCCCTTGGGAATAATTCCCTACCATATCGTACAGTAGCACGGTGGGTAGAGTATCATGTCAACTTTATGTGCACCGTATTGTCATTCTTTTGCACCGTGTAGACCATATTGCCCTGTATACTACCGTAATAAGTGTGTTACGATACTTCAGTATTCACACATGTAGTTAACACCTTGTCCTTTATTGTGTATACGTCACATTTTCCAACCGGACTGCTATCTTCAAGAAAAAAAAAATAGTTGTCATGACTTTTGCTCCAACCCTCGTATAAATTAGCAATGACTATTGACACTAAAAAGGCGTGTGTTATGAACTTGACCGATGATTTCACTCTTATTAACACATTGTATGTGGGACACTTACTAGTACGTTTTCTGACGACTCATACTTGAGCGCGGGTCACGTACTATTACAGGTTAGTGTAACAACATGGTCTGTTTGTGGGTACAAAAATAACGGTATATACAGAAAAACGAAGCCGAATGTTCTTGTTTACTACATAGATTCTGGAAAAATTTAGACAAATAAAAACTAGTTTTTACATCAATCGATGTAAAAACTAGTTTGGATGGGACCTCATAATGGGAAAAAATTTAAACTATATACTACTATTTCTGTTTGATTTTTCATACTTATGATACTATTATAAATTTAACCACTAAAAAATGTATTTTTTGTTTACAAAAATCTTATGGTTGTTATTTATATATTTCTATTTATATATTTGTTTATATATTTCAATATAAAATACGAAAAGTTGGTTTAAAAATTGAATATTTTTCGATCTATTGAGATTTAACTCAATAACTAAATTTATGCCTAAAACGCCCGCTCCCGGTACAATTCCGCTGCGAAATGTACCCGCACACAATGTGTTAAAAAGAGATTCCCCCCCCCCACATTTATGACTGTCTTTTCATGCACGTCATATAAGTACTATAATGGAGGTTCTCGGTGTCTTTTCACCACAGTACCCCTGGCATACTCTGAGAATCCCCCTAAGGGACAGAGATCTCCAATTTGCAAACTAGAGTAGAGAATGGATCGCGTCTCATGATAAATATAAAGGTAATTCTTAAACATTTCAATATTTGTGCAGTGACAAGGAAAGACTATATAAATGTTAAGTATCATGACCTCTTTAATAATTTCCCAATTTTAGGTTTATTTTCTTTATTGCCAAGACAGCTCTGGCATTCGCCCTGGCTATTATTCAACATTACAAGTACCCTATTATTTAACTTGAAGTTTAAATTTCTATTTTGCTGAAAAAAATTTTAAAAGAAGAGCTATATTATAATAGCTTCTCTAATTTCAAATTAAATGCTGTGATGTCTCAAGGTTTCTCTGTTTTTGGAAACGCATTGGTAACCACGGAATCTAAGATAAGACACATAGCTTTGGTAACAAAAACAATTACTTAATGCCCAAAATAAAATTTCAAAACAGTTTCTGAAGAGACAGGCGACTCAGGATGAGTGTAATGAAGTGGACGCTCTTGGATTTTCTCCCCTCTTTAAACAAAAACCTCTTTTTCTTTCCTCCCTGGATCGTTTGACGTAAGTCGGTTACAGTCATTCAGTCCATCACAGAGACACCATCTTGTTAGTTTGCGCCGTCGTCAGTTTGTCTAACGGCCCGTGTCTAACAATTTTAATCATTAAGGAAAGCCAGTCAGGGGCGGGACAGAAACAAATTTCTTTGTTCCGTAATGTCACTTTTCCAGACTAGAAAACGCCTCCGTTGTTCTGCTCAGTCAAATGTCTATTGTGCGTTGAAATCTGGTGGTCGCAATGTCACAATGCTATTAAATTAAATTTGAGCCATCCATTCCGATTATATTGGAAAATATCCAAATTACATTCGTGAAATTCACAAAGATAAACTTAATTTCTTTTCTCAAACATACAGAGTATAGGTTTGGTTTGGTTTGGTTTGGAGCGCTACGGTCTACTGTTTTGCACACGAGGGCTAATGAGACCGGGACCTACAGCTTAAAGCCGATTCCGAACGGCTACGAACATCCATGGCACACAGGGATTCGAACCCACGAACTCCGGTACCGAAGGCCAGCACCCTAACCAATTGGCCATTGTTCGGCTAAAGAGTATAAGAACCACCATGTGACATTAAAGCAACCCCACAATTAAACATGAGGTTTAATTTCCCAGTTTGCTAAGCCAAAAGCTGGCCGATTGGTTAGGGCTCTGATCATCGGTACCAGAGTTCGTGGGCTCGAATCCCACTATGGCATGGATGTTTGTAGCCGTTCAGAATCGGCTTTAAGCAGTAGGTCTCGGTCTCATTAGCTCTCGTGTGCAAAACAGTAGACCGTAGCGCTCCAAACCAAACCAAACCAAACCTAGTTTGCTAAAAAATTTCTAAAGGAAAGTTGTATTATAACTTTCCTACTTCTAAATGAAATGCTTTATTTAATTAAATTTGAGTCATCCATTTCGATTATATTGAGGAATATCCTAATTACATTTGAGATATTAACAATAATAAACTTTCTAAAATGCTTTGCTCAAACACAAAGAATGAAAACTTACCACATTATTACTTAATACCACATTAGTATTTAACATGGTATTAAATTTTTTATTATAATGAATTTACAAAAGAAGAATTATATTATAATCACTTCTTTGTTTCCAAATAAAAAAAGGTTTTTAATTAAATTTACGTCATCCAATCTTCAAGATCATTTTACCATTCAAAACTCTTTATTTTTCAAATTTATTTCCTTTTATTTTTCTAGAAGTATTTTATCTTTGACGTCTCGGATAATTCCAAGTCAGTTAGATATTTTATAAAAATCAAAGGCAGATGTTCCCCTTATTGTTTACAGCTGTCATATCTATTATCTCAAAAGCTTTCTTCAGGCCAATAAACTAACAGCTTTCACCACTCAAGAAAGCAAAAGTAAAAATACAAATGTTTAATTTCATAAAAGCGAAATATGGTTGGGAAAAAAAATTTATTATTTCTTAAAACTTCCGTATTTGATAGATTCTTGAAATGAATAAAAAAATTTCTCTTCGTTAACATTTGACGTTAGTACATTAATTTTTTTATATATATACTCTTATGTAAGGAGGAAAAACACTGAAAGATTTATATTTATTTTGTGATAGTTTATCATATATTTCGACCAGAATAGCACAAAACTAAATATATTCTCTTTTATAATGGCCATTAATATATTTTAATGTATAGGAATCCGTGAAAAATACTTATTTTTTATGAATAAACACTTTAACGAAATTACTGTACATACCTTTAAATAATATCAGCGATAAGTGAATACTTTATAAATTTGAAAAACATAAATACAGTGATCTCCGCTTAATGTGATAGCGGTTAATGTTATAAAACACTTATTATTATCGAAATCACTTGGTCCCGATTTTCTCTATTCATTTGTATATTAAAATTATCGGTTTATGTGATCGTTACATCGGTTATTGTTATCAGTTTTCGAACCTCATTTTAACTGGCAAAGGAATTTTCACAATGTATTCAGAAAGAACCCATTCTTTTCTTTCCCTTCGCTGTTGTTTGAATTTTCGAGAATTCTCTCTCGTCCACCGAGGGAAATGGGGAGTGGAGAATTACACGTTCCTGGAATATTTCAGAAATACGCACACCCTGATGGTGATCAATGGTTGTCAGATAAGCAGAGGGAACACATTATTATCGGAACTGAGAAAGAGCGTATTCCCCTTTTATGCCTTGCTCGCTTACATGCAGCTTGTCGATATGGAAGCCAGAAAGCGAAATGATTTTACGTTAAAACAAAAGATCAAAATTTTAAATCTTTATGACAGTTTGATTATGATTAAGCACAATTTACTTGATTATGATTACACACAATTACACACGTTCCTGGAATTTTTCAGAAATACGTACACCCTGCTGATGGTCAGTGGTTGACGGATAAGCAGAAGGCTAACGTTCTTGATGCAGTGCACCTGTTAACAGCTTCGCTTAAGATGGATTTTGAGAAAAAAAAATTCCAGATATCTCAAGAAATGACAGAAAATCCTTGGGATATGACCCCTGAAGAGTTTGAGTCATGTGTGGAAGTAGATCAAAATATTCAAATAGCTTCCACATTGACACAATCTGAAATCTGTCAGACTGTCATAGGAAAGCAGACGAATGTTGGAACTGATTGATGGAAAATTAATCAAGTTTCATATAATTTTCCAACACTTCGAAATATGCAAAGTCGTCAGAGGATTGATGAAGTATTAGGATTTCATTAAACTTCCACTTCGAATGCTTTTAGTTAAAATTTTATTTATGAAAATTAAACATGCATTGACTTAACACGTAAATTAGACAAGCTATTCACCTGTAGCGTTAGCTAGAAATGCTCCCCTAGCTAACAACGCTGAACACGCTTAAATATACACATCTGGTAGGGAATTTACATGCAATTTTCAGTCACGGTTAAAACTGACTGAAAGTTAAAATCATCGGGTGAATATAATTAATTAATAATGAGGTCATGTTGTAAGGAAGAAATCTATATATTTTTTAATTTCCTAACACTGATGGATCTGATGAGTCAGATGAAGAATATCTTGATACTGAGCCACTCCCTACAAGTGTTGAAATGAGAAATACATTGAAAGTGTTGAAACGTAGAGTACAACACCCCTCCGATGACTTTAAAAACCATTATGATTACGAACAATTTATCAATGAGCTTAGAAAAAATTATAGACAATCAACAATCGATCAATTTTTTTAATTATGTATATGTTTTAAAGGATAATATACAGTACATAAATATAAGGTGAGTTTTTTCATTTCATTTTGAGATTTAGTACGTGTAAATTAAAGGGAGCGATAAATGTATTTAAAATTTTATATTGTTTATTGTTATCAATCGATTATTGTTATCAAAATCACAGTGTCCCAAACTGATCACATTAAGCTGAGTCCACTGTAATTAAAATAAGTTACTTTAACCTTTAGCTACTATGGGTGTATTTTGTGAGTTAAAACTCTCTACAGTTGTTCATTTTAATTAATTATTTACCTACCTAGTTTGCAAATTGGTAGGTGACTGTGCCTAGCAATGAGATACTAAAAAATCAATTATGATTTAGAAGTGCAGAATTGCTCAAGAATTAAATCTGATTGTATAAAACTATAACTTTTTTTTTTTGAGTATTTTGTACGGATGTCCCTAGATATAAAATATATGATGTTTTCCTATCCCTAAACTCTCTACTCTCTAGTTTTTGTGCTATGAACTCACGTATCCACCCTTCTATCTCTTTGCTCTTTTATGTGTTTATTTTTCGCTCGTTGTCATTTTTGTGCTTACTGACAGAAGCCTCTGGATTGACGGGCTCGGCCCATAGGGTCCAGTTGCATCACCACCTTTGATGCCTTTGATAATGTAATCTCGCCGAGCGGTTTGCGATGTTTCTATTTCCGATTGTAAGTCATACTCTAGTCATTTGGGTATGATTTCTCATGGGTCTCGTATAAGGAGCAGGTATGGAGACGAAATAATCAGCCTTAGAGGATTAAACTTAAAAATGTTGATTTATTACAACAACGAAAAAAAACATTTAAAGAAATATATATGTAAAGTCGTCCAGAGAGGAGATCACTCTAGGCAACCTGCTCATCTCAAAGTTCAGCCGGGAGTCCCTCCCGTTTCTTCTTTTCCAAACAGGAAACCCGGTTTTACGGGAGATCGAAACCCCCCTCGTTGACCTTTGTCCTTGGAGTAGCCGAAACTCCCTTTGGAGCCCAGCCGACGCGGTAACACAAAACACAATATCTTTTCTCTGTCGGTGCGTTGACAAAACGGCACATTTGACACCTCTATTCGTCCGTGCGTCAAAAAGACCATTACTGGTAGAATACTGCCGTTCAATTGTTCAAAAGAATAAAAGTTCGCCCAACCTCCGACAGAGACAGACGCGACCTTACAGATACCTTTGAGAGGTTGTATAATAAAAAGAAAGTGTGTTCAGCAGTCGTTCTCTGTTTTCATCCATAATTCGATTTCTATCGATTCTTCATGCAAATTCCAAGGATAAACAAAAGGTAAGCAGTAACCTGATTTGATTCTTCATTACTGTTGAACATTTACAGTTATTAATTAACTTAAAATAATTTTTAAAACCCAAAGTTCCTGATTTCTGATTATTCAAATTCGAAATTCATTAACTATTCAATCCAATGACTCCCAAACCTAAAAGCCTTTAATCAATAAAATAAATAAATAAATAAAAACGCTCATTTTTGCGGTCGGCGAAAATGACCACCAAAATTTGCATTTCATAAATGACAACGTACCACTTATCGAATGGTAAAAGAAATTGACAACTTTTAAATAAAAGAACTGAAATTATTCAACGCCAGGGGAAAAAACAGTTGAGCCACTGCGTCTAACATTATTGAGTTAAAACCGACAAAACAAAATAAAATGCATTCCTCAATTTCCCTTTTTAATAATTCCAGGGAAAGAAATAAATAAGTTAACACTTTGTTCAGTTCCATGCATTTCAAAAGTTTTGCCGTCATTCCCCGTTTATTTAATTTTTAGTCTTCACCGTCAGAAAGAATTCTGAAACAATTTCTTTTTACTGCAGTCGTGTGGACACCTTTTTTCTTCTATGTTCATTTTGAATATCGTTCAAAACGTGTTATTTTCGGGTAGATAAAATTGGGGGAAATAAAAACCAAAACGTACGCGAGTTCTGAGGTATTTCGTTAAATGTATTTTTTTTCTTTTTCCGCAAGCTATAAAAATGTTCTTTCGTCGAAACTTAAAACAAAAAGAAATGAATGGAACTCGTTAAAAAAATGTCTGATAAAAAACAAATTGTATCTATAAACGACCCTTATTAGTTATAGATGCTTAGTTTATTTCACACGAAAAATCAGAAAGCAAATTTTCTTTGGAGCAATGCGGTATATTTTTTACAACACGACCAAGTCCTGGTGATTAATCCCTTAATGCACAGTTTTTTTTAAAGGCGGTCCAAAAAAATCAATTTTTCTAATGTAAAAATCACAATTTAGAACGTTGAATTTAGAAAAAAATATATATTTTTTTACCTGAATAAGTAAGTGTTATAGCTTACAATCCCATGTAAACGATAAATATCAATAAAACGATTTTTTTTGTTTGTTTTTTTGGCTTTCCCATTGTTATTTTCAATTCTCAATTGCATTCGAGTGTGAAAAATTATAACAACATAAAGTACAACGCTGCTCGAATTATCTCGAGTGTGCACAGTTTGGCCAGTTTAGCGCGCTCGAGTTAACTCGAGCGTGCACGTTAAGGGGTTATCACACTGAAGGAAGGTACTGAAAAAATCGTGGATCAATTGTGATTTAGAGAGGCGAAAATACTTGAAGATCAAACTCTGTGAAACCGCACTAATAATTTAACTTCCTTCCAACTAAGTAAATGATTTTGAAAGCAATCTGCAGGAAGATACTGAAAATTTCAATGGATTAATCATGATTTTGAGGGGCGTAAATGATAAGGGATTTAATCTGTTTGACCGCACTAATAATTTAAGTACCTTGCAACTAAGCAAATCACCTTAACAGCATGTTGAAGGAAGATACTGAAAAAATCACGGATCATTAATGATTATAGAAAGGCGTAAATACTTAAGGATCAAAACTGTGAAACCGTACTAATAATTTAACCTCTTGAAACTAAGTAAACGATTTTGACAGCACTTGTAAACGGAGTACTAAGAATGACACGGATCAATTATGTTTTATAGGGGCTGAAATGCTTGATTAAATAATGCTTAAGGATGTAATGTTGCATTAATTATATAACTATCTTGTAACTAAGTAAATGATCTTGACAGCACTCTGCAGGCAGATATTGAAGAAAGTCACGGATCAGTTGTGATTCAGAAGGCTAAAAGTGTTTAAGGATTAAATCTGTGAAAGCACACTAATTTATTTAAGTACCTTGTAACTAAGTAAATGATCTTGACAGCACGCTGAAGGAAGGTACTGAGAAAATCATGGATCAATTATGATTTGGAAAGGCGTCACATCTGTGAAAATGCACCAATACTTTAACTTCTTTGCAACTAAGTAAATGATTTTGAAAGCAATCTGCAGGAAGATACTGAAAATTTCAATGGATTAATCATGATTTTGAGGGGCGTAAATGATAAGGGATTTAATCTGTTTGACCGCACTAATAATTTAAGTACCTTGCAACTAAGCAAATAATCTTAACAGCATGTTGAAGGAAGGTACTGGGAAAATCACGAATCAATTATTATTATAGAAAGGCGTAAATATTTAAGGATCAAAACTGTAAAACTGCACTAATAATTTAACTTCCTTGAAACTAAGTAAATGATTTTGATAACAATCTGCAGGAAGATACTGAGAAAATTCAATGGATTAATCATGATTTTGAGGGGCGTAAATGATAAGGGATTTAATCTGTTTGACCGCACTAATAATTTAAGTACCTTGCAACTAAGCAAATCACCTTAACAGCATGTTGAAGGAAGATACTGAAAAAATCACGGATCATTAATGATTATAGAAAGGCGTAAATACTTAAGGATCAAAACTGTGAAACCGTACTAATAATTTAACCTCTTGAAACTAAGTAAACGATTTTGACAACCACTCTGTAAACAGATACTAAGAATTACACGAATCAGTTATGCTTTATAGAGGTGGAAATCTTGATCAAATAATGCTTAATGGTGTAATGTTGCACTAATTATTTAACTACCTTGTAACTAAGTAAATGATCTTGACAGCACTCTACAGGCAGATATTGAGAAAGTCACAGATAGGTTGTAATTCAGAAGGCTGGAAGTGTTTAAGGTTAAAATCTGAGAAACCACACTAGTTATTTAAGTACCTTACAACTAAGAAAATGATCTTGACAGCACTCTGCAGGCAGATATTGAGAAAGTCACAGAACAGTTGTTATTCAGAAGGCTGGAGGTGTTTAAGGATTAAATCTGTGAAACCACACTAATTATTTAAGTACCTTGTAACTAAGTAAATGATCTTGACAGAACTCTTCAGGAAGAATTCAATGGCAAACTATTTTTTTTCATTTGCACTTCTACCTGAATAATTTCATGGTTAGCTTCAGTCCAGTATTCAGTTTCTTGTGTAAGCTTAATAAGTACAGCGATCATCATCGGTTAGCATTTTTCGTATGGAATTTACAGCAGACAAGACTTTTCTTGTCTTAATTTTCGGAACATTATCAGTGTTGATCAAGCTTAAAAAATGGTTTAACCCAATATAATCTAATGACTCCCTTTCGAATAATTCATTGTTTATTTTTATAGGAGAAATTTAAAAAAATTCATAATGTTAGCTTCCCTCATCCTACAGTTTTTGTTATTTGATTGATTGGTTAGTTCGGGCGTTATGGTCTACTGATGTTTTGCAACACGGGTGTTAATGAGACCGGGACCTACTCCTTAAAAGTCGATTTCGAACGGCTACGAACATCCATGTCTGTGGTGGAATTTGAACTCATGAACCCCGGTACCGAAGAGCAGCGCCCTACTCATTCGACCCCCTACCTTCTAGTTGTAGTTTGTTCGGGCGCCTTAGCTCTAAGCTGTATCCCCCCCGTCATAATGGTGATTAGATTCATTCAGGGTGAGCATCAGGTTTGCCGGTTACATAAAAGGTTCGACTCTGCAGCTTTTCTAACTTTTTTATTAATTGATCAAACGGTGTAATATGTTGATGAAATCTGATCTAACAATGATCAAATGAATGGCTTATTTCAATATGACACTTTCCATCTTGAGGGGGAAAGGCTAATTTTTGGTGGTTCTATGAAATTCAGAAAACACTGAAGCATTTTAAATTTCAAAATAAGCTCTGAAACTCTTGTCGGAAATGAAACACATTGTGTGCGGGTATATTTCGCAGCGGAATTGTACCGGGAGCAATTTTGCTCTTAAATTTAAATATTCAGTTAAATCTCAATAGATCGAAAATTATTAATTTTTTAACCATCTTTTCGTATTTTATATTGAAATATATAAACAAATATATAAATAGAAATATATAAATAACAACCATAAGATTTTTGTAAACAAAAAATATATTTTTAGTGGATAAATTTATAATAGTATCGTAAATATGAAAAATCAAATAGAAATAGTAGTATATAGTTTTAATATTTTCGAATTATGTTATATATAAACATTTTTACATTATAAAAAAATGAAAAGAGCAATCATAAAACTAATAATGTAAAAACTATTTTTTATTTGTCTAAATTTTTCCAGAATCTATGTAGTAGACAAGAACATTCTGCTTTGTTTTCCTGTATATACTGTAATTTTTGTAACCACACAAAAAAACTATGTAGTTACAGTAACCCGTACTAGTATGTGACCAGCGCTCAAGTATCAGTCGTCAGAAAACGTACTAGTACGTGTCCCTCGTTCAAGTATCAATCGTCAGAAAGCGTACTAATTACGTGTTCCGCGCTCAAGTATCAATCGTCAGAAAACGTAAAAGTACGTGTCCCGCAGACAGTGTGTTAAGTAATAATATTATTAATTGTTGAATTTTAACAGCAAATCAGAAGTTAAAATATAACGTCACATGAATTGTGACGTTTAACAGGTCGATCATGTAAAATGTAATTATATCGACACAAAATGACTGTTATATTAATTTAGCCACCAAATTCTAGATGGCGCTATTCAGCGATTGTATAAAAACCAAACTTTTTTTTTTTTTAGTATTTTGTACAGATGTCCCTGGCTACAAAAATATTTTATGTTTTTCTATCCCTAATAATGTTAGCTTCCCTCCCTAGAGTTTAAGTTATTTGATTGATTGGTTAGTTCGGCCGCTACGGTCTACTGTTTTGCAACAGAGGTTTTAATGAGACAGGGATTGGTTTGGTTTGGAGCGCTACGGTCTACTTTTTGCAACACGAGGGCTAATGAGACCGGGACCTACTGCTTAAAGCCGATTCCGAACGGCTACGAACATCCAAGCCACTGTGGGATTCGAACCCACGAACTCCGGTTCCGAAGGCCAGCACCCTAACCATTCGGCCATCGTTCGGCTTAACGAGACAGGGACCTACTCCTCAAAAGCCGATTCTAACAATGATCAAATGAATGGCTTATTTCGGTATGACAGTTTCCATCTTGAGGAACAGGGTTAATTTTTTGGGGTCCTATGAAATTTAGAAAGCACTGAAGCATTTAAATGTGAAAATAAGCTCTGAAACTCTTGTCGGAAATCTTAAGATATTGTGTGCGGTACATTTCGCAGCGGAATTGAACCGGGAGCGGGCAGTTTGAGCGTAAATTTAGTTATTCAGTTAAATCTCAATAGATTGAAAATTATTTAATTTTTTAACCAACTTTTCGTATTTTATATTAAAACAAATATATAAATAGAAATATATAAATAACAACCATAAGATTTTTACAAACAAAAAATATATTTTTTAGTGGATAAATTTATAATAGTATCATAAATATGAAAAATCAAATAGAAATAGTAGTATACAGTTTTAATTTTTTTTATTTATGTTATGTATAAATATTTTCGAATTATAAAAAAAAATGAAAAGAGAAATCATAAAACTAATAATGTAAAAACTACTTTTTATTTGTCTAAATTTTTCCAGAATCTATGTAGTAGACAAGAACATTCGACTTCGTTTTCCTGTATATACCGTTATTTTTGTACCCACAAACAAACCATGTTGTTACACTAACCCGTACTAGTACGTGACCCGCGCTCAAGTATCAATCGTCAGAAAACGTACTGGTACGTGTCCCGCATACAATGTGTTAAAATAATATTATTAATTGTTGAATTTTTAACAGCAAATCAAAAGTTAAAATCTAAAGTCATATGAATTGTGAGGTTTAACAAGTCGATCATGTGAATGTAATTATACTGGCACAAAATGACTTTTAGATTAATTTAGCCACCGAATTCTGGATGGCGCTATTCAGCGATTGTATAAAACCAAACATATTTTTTGAGTATTTTGTACGGATGTCCCTGGCCACAAAAATATTTTATGTTTTTCTATCCCTAAACTCTCTACTCTCTAGTTTTTGTGCTATGAACTCACGAATCCACCCTTCTATCTCTTTGCTCTTTTATGTGTTTATTTTTCGCTCGTTGTCATTTTTGTGCTTACTGACAGAAGCCTCTGGATTGACGGGCTCGGCCCATAGGGTCCAGTTGCATCACCTCCTTTGATGCCTTTGATGGGTTGTAAAAAAAAGAAAGTGTGTTCAGCAGTCGTTCTCTGTTTTCATCCATAATTCGATTTCTATCGATTCTTCATGCAAATTCCAAGGATAAACAAAAGGTAAGCAGTAACCTGATTTGATTCTTCATTACTGTTGAACATTTACAGTTATTAATTAACTTAAAATAATTTTTAAAACCCAAAGTTCCTGATTTCTGATTATTCAAATTCGAAATTCATTAACTATTCAATCCAATGACTCCCAAACCTAAAAGCCTTTAATCAATAAAATAAATAAATAAATAAAAACGCTCATTTTTGCGGTTGGCGAAAATGACCACCAAAATTTTGCATTTCTTAAACGACAACGTACCACTTATCGAATGGTAAAAGAAATTGACAACTTTTAAACAAAAGAATTGAAATAATTCAACGCCAGTGGGAGAAAAAACAGTTGAGCCACTGCGTCTAACATTATTGAGTTAAAACCGAGAAAACAAAATAAAATGCATTCCTCAATTTCCCTTTTTAATAATTCGAGGGAAAGAAATAAATAAGTTAACACTTTGTTCAGTTCCATGCATTTCAAAAGTTTTGCCGTCATTCCCCGTTTATTTAATTTTTAGTCTTCACCGTCAGAAAGAATTCTGAAACAATTTCTTTTTACTGCAGTCGTGTGAACACCTTTTTACTTCTATGTGTTCATCTTGAATATCGTTCAAAACGTGTTATTTTCGGGTAGATAAAATTGGGGAGAAATAAAAACCAAAACGTACGCGAGTTCTGAGGTATTTCGTTAAATGTATTTTTTTTCTTTTTCCGCAAGCTATAAAAATGTTCTTTCGTCGAAACTTAAAACAAAAAGAAATGAATGGAACTCGTTAAAAAAATGTCTGATAAAAAACAAATTGTATCTATAAACGACCCTTATTAGTTATAGATGCTTAGTTTATTTCACACGAAAAATCAGAAAGCAAATTTTCTTTGGAGCAATGCGGTATATTTTTTACAACACGACCAAGTCCTGGTGATTAATCCCTTAATGCACAGTATTTTTTTAAAGCCGGTTAAAAAAAATCAATTTTTCTTATGTAAAAAACACAATTTAGAACGTTGAATTTAGAAAAAATATATATATTTTTTTACCTGAATAAGTAAGTGTTATAGCTTACAATCCCATGTAAACGATAAATATTAATAAAACGATTGACTTTTTTTTCCCATTGTTATTTTCAATTCTCGTTGCATTCGAGTGTGAAAAATTATAACAACATAAAGTACAACGCTGCTCTAATTATGTCTAGTGTACACAGTTTGGCCAGTTTAGCGCGCTCGAGTTAACTCGAGCGTGCACGTTAAGGGGTTAATGTTGATCGGAGGTTTAAAAGGCGAAGCCGGTCAAAGATCTGCCGTGTTCATTAAAGGTGGCTGGGGTTCGCATAATAAGTTAATGATCGCAATGTCCTACAAGTTCCCCAAAACGGTACCTCAGGAGGTTAATATAAAGATTGTCGAAGTGTTTTAAAAGTCGCATCCAAACAGTCAATTTATTTTTCAACATTTAGATTTTATTTCAGGACAGAGCACAAACTACTGCCGGGCAATTAAATATACAACTAAAACAATATTTACACTAAACAATTCTATCAATTCAATTATCTATCTAAATTCCGAAGAACATGGCTTACACGGCCCATTACATCCGACGTTCTCAAACATAAGACTTGTTTATAGATGGCGATCTCTCGTCGATTACGATTAAAATTCTGTCCCATTGGTTATTTGCCGAACGATGGCCAATTGGTTAGGATCCTGGCCTTCAGTACCGGAGTTCGTGGATTCGAATCCCACTGTGGCATAGATGTTCGTAGCCGTTTGGAATCGGCTTTAAGCTGTAGGTCGAAGTCTGATTAGCCCTTTTGTTGTAAAAAGTAGACCGTAGCACTTCAAACCAAGCCCATGGGTGATTCTAAGTTTAGAAAAAAAAAAAAAAATTTTTTTTTGAACGTCCTACAAAATTTTCTGAAAAAGTTATGCAAGTAATGTAAACTAATGTTAAATAAAAACTATATTAAGGGTAATTTATGGATATCAAAACTAGAGTTGGATGATATCTGAATTTTAACACGTTGACGGACACTTGCGTCTATAGCCGTCAAAGAGAAGTTCATTATGTGGCATGACGGCAATAACCATCCAAAGCGAAACGGTAGTTTTTAGACACTACGGCTATAGTGACACAAATGTGTATTTACCAGCGTACAAATAGAAGCCTAATGTCATGTTTTGGGAATAATCAAAATAATTTTGAATTAATTAAAATTAAGTTTATTTAATCAGAAAGGGTAAAACTATAATTCTAATATTCAAAAAATTACAAAAACATATAGTGTTAATTTTAACTACACTTGTTCCTACTGTCCATCAATATGTTAATATTGTGATTTATCATTTACCAAATATGAATATATTAATATGTTTTAATATATATCACCTTTTTATAGAGTTGAAAATATAAGTGTGTTTTGAATAAAATAATACAAACAGACATATATCAATGTGTGTGTTGGTTACCTAGGAAACAAAAATTCAATTTCTTAATCTTAATACATAAATTTAAATTTTAAAATATTGCTTTAAAAGAGAAAATCACATAACCTATTAATACTGTTCTTTGGTAGAAAAAAATTTGTGGACACAGCAAAAAAGAAAAAAGAATGATAAAATATATAAAACTTTCTGACTATTTAAAAATCTATTTACATATTTTTTATTTGAAGCGGAAGATGGTTTTAAAAAACTTTCTTTTTAACTTTCAGAAACAGATTTTTCCGAAAATTCTTTTTAAATTTTCGGGGGAAAAATCTGTTTTTTATAATTTTCGGAAATTTTAGAAATTTTCGGTTCAGAATCACCCCTGGCATGTCCCTACAGTGGAGGTAAAGCTTGAGAATTTTATGCTTGGCCCTTACTTCTAAATTACGAGGACCCACTTTGTGTTATCCAGTCTTAGTAATATTGATCGTCCATGTGGTGCTCCACAACAAAATGCCCAACAAATATTTGCATCTTGGAAGTAACGAACAGGGCCTGATTAAAGCACGGGTCAACTGGGCCTATGCCCTGGGCCCCCTAAAATTTGGTCGTTAATTATTAAATTTTAAATAATTTAATTATCTAAATTTGAAAATGTTTTTTGTTAATTCTTCAAATAATACTTCATGAAACCTTAGTCAGAAATTAAATAAAAACAGTTAAAATGTTGACAATTTTATCTAAAACACACTCCAGTTTACTTATTTTTCTTATTTATCTTATATTTAACATTTATCTGATATATTACATAATATAAAATAGTAATAAATTGAAAATTTCAGCCAGTTATAAAGAAATATTAGCACTTTTTATTATATATCTGAAACTTTGATACAATTGTTATTTGCTTAAGAATTTTACTTTTTTCTCTTATTAATTTTGCCTTAAAATCTACGAATAGCTATTATTTGTTAATCTTACCTATGCTATTTTGTTTTATTTTTTATATAAAAACTTCATTGCAAGTATTACAGTTTACATTCTTGAGGATATTCAGATTTTTGGCACTCGATTGTACCACAAAGGTATGTAAATATAAAAAAAAATTAATATAAACTTTCCTCCAAAAATATTCGTTTGTATCCTCTTTTATAAACTAATTTTTTTTATGAGGGTATGGGGGCCGAAAGACTACAAGCCCTGGTAACGAAGCAAATGCTATGCATTGGAAATAATTCCAAATAGCTATATACATCTAACATTGCAGATCGGGACGCGAAATTCCAAACACTCAAGTATAGAACAATACACTTTGCGAAGGAGAGACGCAGCCAAGCTATTTGTCCAAAAGATATCCATTCAGCGCGGATGCGCTTTACAGTGTCAAACAAACAAAATGAATTCTAAAATAGATTTTAAACAGAGTATTTGGAATAAAATAACAGTGAATAAACCAAATTGTCAATATTTATACTTAACGATGTTTTAAAATTATACCATGCTATATATCCAGACATTGTATTATTAGTATTGAAGTGACGTCAAGTGATAAGTAAAATACGCTATAATATTTTATATCCATAATATACAATATCTGACACAATACTTTCAATATACAATATCTCACTGAAGAAAAATAACAAAACTTTTAAGGATCTTGGTTGCATTTGATACTTGAAAGGACAAAAGGAAGTGACGTTAGAGTATATTTTCTTTTAGTACTAGCATATAGCCCGTCATATGACGGAATCAGTAAATTTTTTAATTTTCCAGAATTGTAAAGTACCCTATAAAGCAGGTAAAAAATGGTTTGTTTTTTTGGCTGAGAATTACCTGGTACACGCTCAATAATTTGTTTATTTTCCTACTCCTCTAAAGTCTCCCGATACTGTGAATGCAGTTTAGAGTCATGTTGAATTCCTTTAGAAATTATGATTTATAAAGGAGAAAATACTTGTGGATAAAATCTGTGAAAATGCACCAATAATTTAACTTCTTTGCAACTAAGTAAATGATTTTGGAAGCAATCTGCAGGAAGATACAGAGAAATTCAATGGATTATGATTTTGAGGGGCGGAAATGATAAGGGATTAAATCTGTTAGACCGCACTAATAATTTAGGTACCTTGCAACTAAGCAAATACCTTAACAGTATGTTGAAGGAAGATATTGAGAAAATCACGGATCATTTATGATTATAGAAAGGTGTAAATACTTCAGGATCAAAACTGTGAAACCGCACTAATAATTTAACTTGTTGAAACTAAGTAAACGATTTTGACAGCACTCTATAAACAGATACTAAGAATGACACGGATCAATTATGTTTTATAGGGGCTGAAATGCTTGATTAAATAATGCTTAAGGATGTAATGTTGCATTAATTATATAACTATCTTGTAACTAAGTAAATGATCTTGACAGCACTCTGCAGGAAGATATTAAGAAAGTCAAGGATCAGTTGTGATTCAGAAGGTTGAAAGTGTTTAAGGATTAAATCTATAAATTAACCAAATCGTTCAATATTTATACTTATCGATAATGTTTTAAAATTATACCATGCTATATATCCAGACATAGTTTTACTAGTGTTGAAGTGACGTCAAGTGACAAGTAAAATAAGCTATAATATTTTATATCCATAATATACAATATCTCACTGAAGAAAAATAATAAAAATTTTAAGGATCTTGGTTGCATTTGACACCTAGAAAAGACAAAAGGAAGTGACGTTAGAGTATATTTTCTATTTTTCTTTTAGTATTAGCATATAGCCCATCATATGACGGGATCAGTAAATTTTTTAATTTTCCAGAATTGTAAAGTACCCTATGAGGCAGATAAAAAATGGTTTGTTTTTTGGCTGAGAATTATCTGGTACACGCTCAATAATTTGTTTATCTTCATACTCCTCTAAAGTCTCCCGATACTGTGAATGCAGTTTAGAATCACGTTGAATTCATTTAGAAAGATAATTCAAAGTTTTCTTAGCTACGTCGAAATTATCGTTAAGTTCTTCCTAATTATTTTGCCACAGTAATTAATGGAAGTAAAGGAATGAAACTATCCTTTCCACTACACACTGGAGGTAGGTAAAATTTGTTGTTAATACCGGTGATAATATTTTCATTGCAACAAATGATTAAATTTAAAAGTATCACATATGTGTGAGGAGGCGATTTAGAAAAGTAATATAATTGATTCATTCATACAAGAAGTAAAATGCTTGGGATCTAAATCTGACCTCATCACATCTTTTGTAAAGGACAGAGGATCATAAAATTATATTCAACGGATATTGTTGTCTTGTGCGGTAGTGTCGGGCGGGGTTCTGATCCCAGTCCCAGATTAGAATCCCGACTCCGTACTTGACACTTAATAAGAATGTACCTTTGTGGAGTTGAGTCCCTAAGGGACAGTGCCCAATTAGAAGGGATAAGGTTTTCCACGTTGGCGGTCTCAAGGCGGGGTTAAGCAGATCAATTAGATTTTTACAACTATCCCGATTTACTATAAGGAGGAAGAGGGGACAAAGATAAATTTAATAAAATAGGAAAAATCTAAAAAAAAGAGAGAACGTGTTCGGGAGTCTAGTCGAGGAGACAAGTCCGACGGGAGGAGTTCAAGAGTGGAGTCGAATCAAGGAGAGCAGAGAGGTCAGACGTCGGAGGAGACGACTGTGACAGCGAGACTTGGGGAGTACAAGGAGAATAGCCTTGAGTTCGACAGAGACTCAGGAAGCGTTCGGAACATCTAGCGACTACCAGCAGTTTCCTGTATCAAATATTACGATATTACGGCCGCACCCCAAACACTCAGAAGGAAGCCTCTGACCAGACCGACGGAAGATCCATACATACCCAATCCTGATCAGCCCTTAACTAGCAGTGTTCCGGGCACACCATATTAACTCACAAAGATACCCCCTTTTGCATATATTTGAAATTGAGATTAGGTCCTCTCTCGTATATTTACATATTTACTTAAGTGATGAAAAATTATTGTCAGAACTAAATTAGAGTGGCACCTAATTTGAATGTGTTGATAAAGTAAATTGTATGAAGATAGAATCAGATTGTGTGCACATAGATGTATATACACTCATGTCCATAAATTAAGGATAATGAAGTTCAGGCAATGAAAGAGACAAAAGCAAAACAAATTTGACTTATTTGTAAAGTGTATTTATTAAACAAAAGGTAAAGAGCAAAAAGATGGTATATGTTTGACATAATTAATAAAAATTGCGATTTTTACTCCCTGGAGCAAATTTCAAAAAAGAACCTATTTACAGAAAACAGTATAACATGGTTAGTATGATGGTTAATACGAAGTATGTCTCCCGGACGATGCAATACAAGCGTTACAACGCCTACGCATGCTCAGTATCAGATTATCAATCTGATCTTGGGGAAAATTACACCACTCATCAAGCAATGCCCTCCGAAATTCCGATAGACAGTTGGGAGGGGTTTGACGGGCTGCAATTCGTCGGCCAAGCATGTCCCACACATGCTCTATTGGATTCAAGTCCGGTGAGTATGCTAGCCAATCCATACGGGTGATATCCTCCGATTGAAGGCATTCGTCTACAATGTTTGCACGGTGAGGTCGGGCGTTGTCATCCATATACAGAAATTCAGGACCCATGGCGCCCCGAAACAAACGTACATGTTGTTCCAGAATAACATCCCGATAGATGTGGCCTGTCATCGTTACACTCTGAACATGCAGGTCAGTTCTGGAACCAAGAATAATTCCTCCCCAAACGAGCCATCCTGCACCACCGTAACGGTGTCGTTCAATGGTGTTCTCTTGGTGGTAACGGGTACCTGGCGCTCTCCATATGAAAGTCCGGCGAGAATCAGAATGTAAACTGAACCTGGACTCGTCGGAAAACATCACACAAGACCACTGTTGCGGTTTCCACAATGCATGCTCTCTAGCCCAGCATAATCGCAGGCGACAGTGAGTTGCGGTAAGGGGAACACATCTGACAGGCCTACGAGCATATAGACCAATGTTCCCTAAGCGTCTGTACACGGTCTGCCTTGAAACTGTCGTACCGGTAGCTGAAGAGAGCTGACGAGACAGGTCTGATTCTGTGCTCCGTCTGTTTCTTTTGGCAGTAACTGCCAAATACCGGTCATCATTCGGCGTAGTAACTCGAGGGCGACCTGTGCCGTAACATCTACTCACATTACCATCATGTTTGAATCGTTGCCAAAGCCTGGAGATGACACTCTGGGCGATTCCAAGCTCCTCGGATACTTCCAGCTGGGTACGTCCACATTCCAGTCGTCCGATAATTCTACCACGTAAAAAATCATCCAAATGCTTCCTTTGTGCCATAACTATGCGGTTATTGCACTGAAAGGCTTTTAAAGCGCTTCTGAACAATTTTACTTCTTTGCTACCATTCCTTATATACCCCTTTCATACACTCTCGTCATTGCGACGTACTATCCGCGCCATCTGGTGGTTTCCTGCAATTTGCATATTCTTCTTCAAGATGTGTGTGATAATTCTACAGGTGAAATTTTTATTTTAGAGCTCAATTTCTGTGTGATTCTGAATTATCCTTAATTTATGGACATGAGTGTATATCATTATAATAAATTTACTTTTTTTTATTTTAAGCTGGTTTCAGATGCTTTTAATTTAACTTTTAGTTTATTTTCATATTTTAAGTCTGTAGTTTCTCAGAACCTGTGGTTGAATTTAGTACTAAAATATTTTTACACAACGCAACCAAAATAAATACCACTATACATTTGGTCACAGGTTAATACCTAAATATAAACGAGAGCTACACGACAATATGTACCTAATCTATTGTTTAAGCCAAATATAAAAGAAAATTATTTACGTTATACCTAAATTCAGTAATAAAACGTATGAAAATAATGGAGACAATATGTAAGTAATTTAAAATAAGAAATGATTAAATGAGATGGTTAAAGGAATGACGTCATAATGCTAGAAAAAATGTTATTTTTACTATTTATAATGTGACAAATTGATAAATTTAATCGCCTGCTCTTAACCGGTGAAAATAGGGCTTGAAATAACGGCATTAAATGCTAGAAAAAGGGGAGGTGAATTTTGAACGTTGCTAACTCTAACTCATCAAGAATCCAATATGGATGCCTCTATCCATTTCGAGTAGAACCGCTTTATAAATTCTAGGACAGACGAACAGATAACTTAGGCTATTATTATATAGGGGATGCCATTTTTTTTTTTTTTTTTACTTTCCTAGAAACTACTGACGTTTAACGAAATCAAAGGTTTTACTAATTTGCATGTTTATAATTTGGAGTTAGAAGCAATAGTCTTTAAAACACATAACATATATATAAAGCAGAGAGAATACTTAAGTGCATGCCCAAAATTGATCTCTTTTTCGTTGAATAACTTGGTTGCATTTCTCTTTTGCAAAGTGTGTTCTACGTTTGAGTGTTTGAAATTTTTTGACCGGGACCTTCTTTTTTTAAAGCCGATTCCGAACGGCTACGAACATGCATGTTTAAAGTGAGATTCGAACCCACGAATTCCAATGCAAGAGCAACACTATACCCATTCGACTACCATTCGGCACACTGATTTTAATAATCCAATAAATAATAATGAAAATTGTAATGAGAGTAGCAACACCGTCCCTCTTTCAAAAAAGAGTTAGTTGATAACAGAAAATTGATACAAGAGTTTAAAAATCCCTTAGGTCGAGCACATACTGTTTATTGCTGATTTGTCTATCCAAACAAGTCTAAATAAATGTCCGTAATTGCGCGAACGCTGCGATGTGACAGCATGGTCACTTTTCTAGCATCTCAGTATAGAATCTTGTTTGGATACGCAAAACAGAGGTAAAAAGTAAATTGCAAAAGGCCTTACTAATTAAAAAGTTAACGGCTTTAATACAAATCTTTCCCAAACGATGCCAAATGGTTAGGGCATTTACCTTTGGAAACGAAGTTCATGGGTTCGAGTCCCATTGTGGCATATATTCGTAGCCTTTCGGAATCGGCTTTAAGTTGTCCCGGTCTCATTTGCCTTCATAGCATATATATATATGTGTGTGTGTGTGTGTGTGTGTGTGTGTGTGTGTGTGTGTGTAAGAGAAAAGTAAACTAATTTAGAAATTTTGTATAAAACCCTGAATGAATACTGTCAGAATACTTCCTGCAATGTGATAGTTCAATCATGAAACAGTAAATTTATAGCCAAAATCCCTCCTTGCCAATAAACCTAAAAACCCGATAAAATTCTCAGGGGCCTTCAAACCTAAAGTCAAGGGTAAAAAAAACTCCATCTTTTTGCTTTCCCCCTTTTTAACCCCTAATCTTAACTGATCACTGGGGCTACAGTTCAAGACCTCAAGAAAGGGGTCTAACCAATTAATACTTTATAGTGCCTGAGCTGTCAATTTCGGAAATTCTGAACAAAAAGGGACTGCACACTATTAGAAACAGATATTTACTTACATTTTTCAGGTTAGCTGATTTCTCAGTTTGTCTTAACCCTATAGTAAAGTGGGAATCCGTCCAACCAACATTCTAATAATAAAGGTTTTTTGTGATTAAAATGGTGTCCTGTTCTAACCATGACTGCAAACCTTCCATTGTATACTCTGTCTTACAACATATATACACACCCACATATATATATATATATATATATATATATATATATATATATATATATATATATATATATATAGCATTGGACACACTATGCCTCATCCGTCGACCTCAGTAGTCAGGACCTAATTGATGTTGTGGTGGCCGAGAGAATGACAAGATTTTTCAAAGAATAACTAGCAACATCTTTATTTGGTCATTTCTAACAGTCAACTCTCATGAAAATTAGCCATGCAGCCTCTTATAATCTTAGGAGTGCCACCAGTGTGAGGAAATAATTTTATATGCAGCCTTACAAATGCTGTTGTGAGAATTTTAGAAATGTTAGCTCAGTGAAACTAGGTTGGTGAGTTTGTTTCGCCAAGAGAAAGAAGATTTTATCTATTACAAAGAGTTTAACACCAAAAATCTACTAGGAAGACTTAGAAATCACAGACTTGGTAGTTTTTTAATATAGGAGTTATTAATTTTAATTCTAGGATTAAAGAATTTAAATTCTTACATTACATATATATATATATATATATATATATATGTACACATATATATACATACATTCATACATGCATATTTGCATGCACAAACATACATATATATTGATACACATATTGGTCACTGTTAAATGCACAATACTACAATGGAATTATGATAGATAGCCATTTTGTGGACTACGAATGACTTATTGGTTTATTGAGGCAGTTTCAAAAAAGAATCAAAAATAAATATACATGAATAGGTTTTAAAAAAATTTATTTAAAAAAATGTACATTTCTTTGTTATATGTGAAAACTTTTTTCATTGATTATGAAATATTTACAAATGCTTCTAGCATTCGAAATTTGTGTTTTACATTTATTTTACACTCATCTTTCCAGTCTCCATTTTCATGAATCGGGAATTATTATAAATGGTTGGTAAGGCACAAGTTTGCCAGCTTCATGACATTTGTAAATCCAAGCAGACTTCACAAAGATTAAATCCTCATTTTCACTCAAAGCCTAAAATACAAAACATGCATAGGAATAAAAATAATTGTGATTACAAAAATAAATGCCAGTCAGATGGTAGAGCATACATTGTCTACATAAATATACACTTTATCGGTAAAAAGGTTCAACACACATTTACAGGCTCCATACACAATTTTAATAGAATAATATATATCTTAGATGAAACCAAAGTTTGAAAAACTACTTGGGTTAAAAAAAAAACACATGATCTATTGAACTTTGTGTTTTGTTAACATTCAGGTCTTTTCGGAAAAATTTTAAATCTTGATTTTTATGCAAACTTCACATTTAAAGTGAATATTTTTAAATGAAATCACAGACTTAAATTTATGTTAAAAGTTTAATAGCCATTTATGTACATATACAGTAGAACCTCTTTTTAATGACCTTACGATACAACGACCCCTTCGTTAGAACGACCATCTTAAAAAGTCCCAATCATTTTACCATAGGAATAATGCTGATTTTAAATCCTGACAATAACCTCAAGCATATTATTTTTCATTAGAGCGACTGCCAATTTTAGTCTACAGAACTCATAAGCAAGTGGGCTATTTGAAAATTATTGTACTCTGGTGCAACTTCAATTAGATTCCGACACCAGAGAAGAAATCGTAAAAGCTTTTGAAAAAGTGAAGGAAAAAGAAGCCTTCAATGCAATCAATTCCTTGCATCAATATTTTGAGGGACAATTCAATTCTGAAGATTTCCTTCAAAATCTAACGGATATGGAATCAGTGATAATGAAAATTTCTCAAATGAACTTGAAACAGGCATCAATCAGACTTTTTTCAAAAATTCAGTAATGGAAATACAAATAAATAGAAGTGTTCTCTAGGTATGTACTGTTGCATCATTGCTTTGCTGAAATTTTTTTTTATTTTTTCAATTCGTTACAGCAACCTTTCGTTACAACGACCATATGATGTTGGCCCCACAGGTGTTCATTATACCGAGGTTCTACTGTACATATAAAATTGTATACATATATTTATATTATATACATATATGTATGCATACACACATGCATATGTATATACATATATATATATATATATATATATATATATATATTCCTTTGTATGTATGTACATGTATGTTCATTGTGAATTCCAAATTGGCTAGATCAATCATTACAAAACTTTGTTGCCCAGGGTTCAATTTAAGTGAATCCTGGAAAAATTTTAGGTAGATCAAATTGTTCAGAATAAAAATTACAATGAAGATAAAACTTCTTTTATATGTATGTGTCTATATATATAGATATATATTGGGCCTGACAATGATGTATATGGCACCAATGAACATATTTTTCTTTTAATAACACAACAAAATTACGTATGTAAATTATTTCACTTTATAACAGTGATGTGTCTTAAACTAACATTAGTTTTGGTGGTTTTTTTACTTTATTTGACCAATATGTATTGGCATACTTCTTAACTTCCCCACTTTTACAAAATACCAAATCTGTTTCATTTGATATTAAGGCCAAATCTTTTTTGCTGCAACACAGTATTCATTTTCAAAACTAAACATAATTTACATTTTATTTAGATCACATGATTTTGTTGATTACAGCAAATCAGCAATTATTTTTTTATACAAACCTACAGCAGAATATCATATTAGAAGATAATTTCTAATTGACTGGTGAGATCAAATCTTAATATTTTTATGGGAACCTTGGTTCTCTTTGATTTTCAAAACATCAAGTAAAAGGCTAAATTATCAAATTTAATGTAACAGTACATTGTGACAACTTCCTACTTTTGATATTTTTTTCAATTTTCTAAAGAACTACTTGGTAAAGTGTTTGGAATCTTTAACTAAGAGTAAAGAATATTTTTCCTGACATATTATAAAAAACAAGTCAACCAGTGCATTTAGGGAACCAACAAAAAGATTATCTGGCAGATGTTGTATTACACGGTTTCTGCTCTTATTCTAGAACAAAAATTAAGGACTTTTAAAGTACTTTCTAAGGATCAAAGTAACTTTTTCTAAGGACCTATTTGAAATACATGACAGAACAGCATAAACCCTATCTTCTGAGGAACATATTTTAATGGTTCTGAACCAGACAAGGCATGTTCAATAAATGCCTTACAATATTTCAGAATTAAATTTTTAAAAATGTCTAAAAATTAATATAAGACAAAACCTAATTTTGAAAAATGTATGTCTAAAGTTTTTGGAGTAATCAAACTAAAAATAAATTGTTAATAAAAACAATATTACAAACAGTACTTTCTGAGGGTTTAAAAATGACATATATATATATATATATATATATATGTGTGTGTGTGTGTGTGTGTGTGTGTGTGTGTGTGTGTGTGTGTGTGTGTATATATATATATATATATATATATATGTATGTATGTATGTATGTATGTATGTATGTATATATATATATATATATATATATATATATATATATATATATATATGTATGTATGTGTATATATATATATATGTATGTATGTATGTATGTATGTATGTATGTATATATATATATACACTAGCTGATTATATCTGATGTTACCTGGGAAAGAAGAAAGTTTTAGACTTTTCTATTACATTCAATGCAAGGAAAATTAAACTTTCATAAGTAACTGAAATATCTACAAACCCCATCCTCCATGCTTCGTTTAATAAAATTCTGCATGACTGTCAGTTATTAGGAAAGGGCAGCTGACTTTATACTTTAAACCTTTTAAGTATACGAAAGATTATATATTTGTCCTATAAGAAAACTGATAGGAAATCACATGACAACTGCAGATCTTGTCGATGGAGAAATTGATGGCATTGAAATTTAAAAATTAAGGTGTTCTTAAGGACTTTTAAGGACCGTGGGAACCCTGTATTATCTAATATTTAAAAGGATTACTTGGATACACATTATTCTGAAACATTAAACAAGGCATTGTAAATTATGGCCAAACTGGCCTTAAACACCAATTCATATTTCAAAGCCAGATACACACACATATATATTTAAATATATATTGATAATACATATATAGCCTGAAATTTTTAATCAAAACACAAAATTGTGAAAAAGAATTAGATATGAATGTACTAACTTCGTCAAAATCCTGATCCCATTTTTTTTCTGTTATCACATATTTTACCTTATCACACATGTAATCTTCAAGAACTCTGAAACATTAAGATAGATATAAAGTTGGACAAATACAAGAAATGAGAACCATATTATAATATCAGGATTTTGTATACCACACATAATACCACTTGTTACAATTTGTAACTTTAGAATAAATTAAAAATTTACCAAATAAAAATATTTAAATAAAAAATCCCATAGGTCATGAAAATGTTAATATAAAATTCAGACTTGTTTAAAGAAATAAAATTAGCAATATAATTAATAACATAAGAAAAAAGAAATTTTTTTCAATATAACTCATACAAAACATGAATCTTTTAGAACAGAGATAATGTGAAATTAAAAGCACATAAACGATTTCAATTCAAAAATTGTATTGAAAAATATGAGTATAGTGCCAAATGAAATAGTTATAAACACACAAATGATACAAAGGAAAAAGATGGTAAGTATAATATTTATTTAATAACAGTACTGTTAATTACAATAACATAAAAATACACAGTAAGTACAAAATGAAACTAAGTTTTTAAAGTTTGAAATATTTAATACGTCATCAGTATCCATGGGAAAAAAAACTCAATCTATGCAGAGACCAATTGCTCATATACAAATGTATTACGTACATAAGAAATGTATCCAAAACTAATTCAAATCTTCTTCTATTTTGCAAATTAAACCAATAAAATCAAAACCATTGTTAAAACAGGAGTACGCACATGTGACCTGTCAGTACAATTTTGTGACCCATGGTTGAATACAAAAAATGTATATTTGATTTGAAACAATACAGCATTTATATTCTTAAATAAAATAATTGAATGATTTTGTTTATTATTATTCTGTTAACTAATAGATAATAATAAAATATATTGTTTTCAATTTTCACCTTAAAAATATTTATGCACACACATAAATACATAAAGTTCAGTCAATTAGCATAACACTTATTCCCAATGTGATCAGTAGAAGCTTTGAGGCTAGCCAGCACTGCTATAATGAACCTTATAAACAAATTTTATATTAAATAAAATAATCGAATGATTTTATTGATTATTATTATTCTGTTAACTAGTGGATAACAATAAAATATGTTGTTTTCAATTTTCACCTTAAACATATTTATGCACACACATAAATACATAAGTTCAGTCCATTAACATAACACTTATTCTCAATGTGATCAGTAGAGGCTTTGGGGCTAGCCAGGACTGCTATAAAGAACCCAATAATCAACAGAGCATAATTTAAATGTATTTTGTTTCATATTATGAACACAATATAATTACAGACTAGACATTTAAAATTCTATAACTGTTTCTATTAAAATTAAAACAGACATGCCTAGTACCCTAGTACTACTTATTTTGTTTAATAATTTTGAGTTGAAAATCAGTAAACCAATAAAAATTACATAATTAACCTTTTACTGTTCTTATTTTAAAGAATAACCATTTAAATATCACTTTTTGTATTTGAGGTGCAGTAGCATGGCACCTTCATTTTTATGTATGTTGTTTTTACCTGTGTATTCAAGTGTTAAGTTTATACTTCACTTTTACCTTTATAAAATGCTTACAGACTAAATTTACATTAAGCATTCATGCAGTTGTGCAAAAAATTTTTAAATTACGTAGAACAGAATATTTTAAAAATTTATAATTTATACTTTTTTTGTCAAAATATTTAATTACAGTAACTATTTAAAATAGCCCATCAATACATTCCAAGCTTTTGGTAGTGATACCATTTACTTCCAAAGTGTTTGTTAACTTAGGGCCAAAAATTACCACAAAAGGGAAAAAAAAAGTAAATTTAGTCTTACACAAGTTCTTTTAATAAAAATAAACTATGAATGATTAAAAACAACATATTAGCATAATAACTTACCCATTATAAGCCGTTATATACCGCTGTAAGTCATGTTGTTTTGAATGATTAAAATCACCATACAAGAAGAAGTGCTTTTGTTTAAACAAATTTGGTAATTCAGGTAAAGGCAAGTCTGAAATATCAGGCTTCTCTGAAAGCTCGGTTTCCATTTTTACACCATTCAGTTCAGACTTTGCCTTATTCTGTTTTTTCGTTTTTTGTTGTTCTTCAACTCTAAAAACAAAAGAAAAAAATTTAGGTTAAATCCTTTATGAAATAACTTTATAACAACAGAAAGCAAAAACGTTTGTTAGAATGTTAAACAATGATGAATCGCTGAATCGAATGCACAATACTAAACTTCGTTTATTAACACTACTCAAAAGTAATATCTTTAAAAGCATCAATACGGCATAATTAAAAGAATAAAGCTTTCTATACTTGAGTTATTCGATTCAACGAACTTTCGCCCAATCAATTACCTTTAGCGATTGCGCGGTGCGTCGTCATGCATAAAAATTACAGCATTTAAACGCACGTTCGCGTTGCCGTGTGTCCGTTTGTTTATAGAAAACTTATTTTGGCCCTTTGCCGCTATACTAGTTTTGCTCCCGTTGACAAAACACGCAATTTTAATTATCTTTGAGTGTGTTAGACCGTCTACTTATGGCGAAACCGCTTTTGTTTGAAACTAAATAAGTTACAAAACGACATCTGCCATATGCAGATCAGACATTAGGTACACTGGTAGTAGTAAAAGCTACCCCGGGCGCCATCAAGAATGAATAAAGACGGTTTTACACACCCACAGAATCACGTCGCACTGTGAACTAATGTATTACTGTATACTGTGAACTAATGTATTAGCCTGTCGCACTGAGAACTACCCAATCGCAATAGAGGCAAATCTTTCCGATATGACACTACGCGTGGCAAGGCGTTGATTCAATTTTTCAGTAGCATCGCATTATAAGAACTTTATACTAACGGCTCAGATAATACTAAAGATTTCTTGTGATACCATAGAACCATTGAATTTTCCGCTCGAACCGTTCCCCCATACATATTTTCGCTCATACGTAGCTTTTTTTTCTTTCTTTTTTATGTCTGTGGAACAACTTATTGAAGTGAAAAAATATAAAGTAATGCATATTTTAAGTCATCTTGTATTCATCGTTACATGTTTAATGAAATGCCACGCTTTCATCAGATTACGCATCAACTGTGTTTAACTGTAACAAGTATTTAAAATTATCAAAATTTCACATACGAGCACAATATCACGTCGCAGGGCTAAAGCTTTTTTTTTTCTTTAATCATCAAGCAATGTAACGAACTGCACACAGGGTCGTGCCGTGATATGGTTAGAAGGAGCACTATTAAGGAATAACCATAAGGAGAGAAATCTAAAGTCATCCAAAGGACTGAATTTTAAAGATTTGCATCCCATTGACAATATTTACCGCAAGGCTCTGGGTGCAAAATACAGTATTTTGAGTATAGAAGTACTCGAGTAACAGTTCGCGGCATTATACATGCAATAAGAGTATTCTTAAAACTGTTATGCAAACTGTTACGATGATATCTCTAGAAAATTTGTTCTACGGCAAAAAAGTAGTAGACGTAATTTCACCAAATCTCATCCAGTTGCGTATTCCGGGAGGTACAATTGTCTCCCCGAAGGCAAAAATGCAATAGTTTGCATTTCTAAATCAACATTGAAGCGTCTCTTCCAATTTGCTGCTGTTACTGCGATGACAGATAAAAATTGGTAAAAATTTTAATTAACAAGTTAACAGAATTTAACTTAAATCTAACCTACCTTCGTGAACAAAGCTATGATGTTCCCGTGTGAATAAGTGATCGATTTAAAGAAGATTAGTCCATAATTAGAAACTGACCGCATATTATCTAATTCAAGGTTCGTATTTACGCGCTATAGCGGGGATTTTTTATGCAAATTTGTAATAACGGAACCCAACTTTGGCAAAATTTCGGGTTTTACGAACCTGAAATATTTTTAATAGTGGGACGAGGTTTCGGGTCCTATTATCCCGAGAAACTGTTTGGGAAAAAGAGAAAATTTTACAATTTTAAAAAGACACAACTTTGAAGGAACTAAGTTCAAATATCGCAAACCCCTCCCCCCCCATAAAAAAATCTAAGAAAAAGAATTGTTTTTCAAAACTTCCGGCATACAGACTTGCTTACAGAAAATTTGAATATCTTGCTTACAAACTCATTCTGTGACCAACTGCTGGGAAACTTTGTGAGGTGAGGGGGAGGGATTCTTTCCTTTTTCTTGGCTACACAACATCACCTCTATTTTATTTTAGACAAACAATTGAATTCTTCTGAAGGGTGAACCAGACAACTTGACCCTTCTTAAAAATTTTGCTTAATAATTTTTTGCATTACGAAGATCGTCGATACAGTCGTATAGGAATCATTGCTGGATATTTTCGTTACCTCTTATACTTACTTATTCCTTTCATTAATTGTGGGCAACACAAAGTAATTACCAACCAAAATAAAAAATAGAATTTCCCAGGCTATAATATCGAGATGGAAAAATGTTTTGCTCCATGTGCTGTGAAGCTAAAATGAAGAACCCGTTCGCGATAGGCTGTATAGATTTTTAAGAGGGTACAGTTTTGAGACATGTCAACCTCTATCATTGATACCTGTATCATTGATCGAATTTCAAATAAAGGAAAACGCATTAAATTGAAAACTAATATCTGTAATACAGATTTATACCTATATACTTTTAATACAGTATGGACCTCATTAAATACACAATACCGTCTTTTGTTTTTCATAAATCTATTTCATTTTAACCCCTTGCCTGTGATGCTTGAACTAAGTTCGGGCACCGCAAATGTGCCAAATTTGAAATGCTGGAGCTGAGTCGGGCAAGAGAAAAGTCGGTGTTTGAATTCCGATAAGCCCGAACTCAGTTCTTCCAATACATAATATGTAATTTACCATTTTCCAAATTAATGGCGATACTTTCCCGAGAAAATTTCGGGTGTTCCGTGCCGTTTGTCGGATACATACATAATAAACAGAAAAAAATTGTGGAATTCAATTGAACCTAAGAGACATGGAATTCATGACAGGTGATACAGATAATATTGTTGTATTAACCTATTATATTTATCTTGAAAATTATGTCATTTGATTTATTTTGCTACAATTCCAGAAAAAATTACTCAAATCCATTAATATTTCTAATATATGTGAAAATATTGAATAAAGTAGTTATTTCAGTTAAAATTTTGTTATTTAAAAAAAATAATCTATTTCTAACATTTTGATGATAATAACAAACAAAATTACAGAAAAAAAATTTGCATTTTTGGCACATTTTTTCCCAATTATATTCCATAAGCAAGAGGTTAATTATTTTCCTTTATTTTTTAGACCTCATTCTAATTCAAAAATAAGATTGTTTTCTAGCATTGGGGCTTCTGCAAACTATCAAACATAAATGAAGAATTAATCTCTCCTGACTCTAAAACGGAAACTAACTGATTTTTAACAGTTTTTATTCAGTCCGGATCTTCTGTTTTATTGTTGTTATTAAGAAAGGGCCTGCATAATTCTTCAAATAACCGCCGAATAAGTTGGGAACTGCTCTTCAGTACCGGAGTTCATGGATTCGAATCCCACTGCTGGCATGGATATTCGTCACCATTCAAAACTGGCTTTAAGCAGTAGGTCCGATTCTTGCTAGCCCTTGTATACCAACAGTAGACCATAGTTCTCCAAACCAACCAATCAAACTCAATTATCAAAATTTTTCTTTACATATGTCCATTTAATTATATTAATAAAATGTCAGTTAACAAATAATTTCTTATTTCTCTCTTTCAGCTCGTACAACCCACTCCCTTTTCCCCCACACACACCACTACCTGTAACATGAATATCTGATAATTTTATGCTTTTGTGAATAAAATTCTTACTGGCAATGTGAAGAAAAATAGACATTTCTATTTAATCTTTAATGTATAGATATATTTGTTTTAATTTATTTTAATACAGTAATATTTGGTTTTTTGTGATGAATGTGCTTATATTAGGAATCTGTAGTTTTTTGGGAAAAAAAATAAAATAAATATTTAATTACATTGCAGGCTATTAAATAAAAATATTATTTTATTATGTTTAATTGGTATTTTCTATAATACACTATAAAATAAAAGTATTTAATTTTGAGATGCATACACACACACACACACACACACACACACACACACACACACATATATATATATATATATATATATATATATATATATATATATATATATATATATATATTGTAACGAATTCTCGTTACATTAAATTCTGATACAGACTTAACTAAAACCTCAAGAAAAGACGGCATGATGTATAAGAACAGCGAACGTGCCTTTTGTGAACTTTCGAACTGGACTCTTCTTTACATAGTGAAAGGCCGTTGTTTAGCGTATAATGGCATGCTGAATGGAGGATTGTTGACATCGAAGACCATCTCAAATCATTCTGTCTGAGACATTCATTGGGATGCTAGCGAACTGTTTCCAGTGTTCGTTTCAATGGCATCCCGAAGAAAGACTCTCACACTACAGCAAGTCCTCTACATTGCAACAATACTACAAGCCACAATACTTTCTTATCTTGTTCGCCAAGGGTTGTCCAAGGGCAACGCGAGATTTCTCTCGATTACTGCAATCTTCAATGACACCTGCTGGCGAGAGAGCCGACACGCGTTTTCCCCAACACGTCATCAACCATCTGTCCGATCAGCTGGGACGGACATTCTTGCGGGCAGACGACTATATAAGAAGAGCAGAGTTCGAGGCTCAGAGAGGATTTTTTAACCGATCGAGTCGGCTGTGAACTCATCGGCCGATAACTTCCAGGGAGCGACTGAGAGAGTCCTCCCCCCCCTTTTTTTCTCTTAGGAAGCTGATTCCTGCATCGATCATCTTTTTCACTGTAGATATTCATCGTTTCATCTGTATCATATCATAACTTCAATATCGTGTTTCTTAATAAATATCATAGTCTGTACGTAGGCCTCCGCTATCCTTTTTTCGGGCTTACTTAGAGCCCCAGTACGCTACAGACTATTGATATTATATTAATCTGGTAGCAGCGGTGGGATATAAAAGCAAAGAGTAGGAACTTTTTGTGTAGTTAGTAACCTACGCCTAACGTGCAAGTTTTATGTGTTTGTGAAGTTATATTGTGCTAATGTGCAAGTTTTAAGTGTTCGTGAAGTTATATGTGCTAATGTGCAAGTTTTAAGTATTCATGAAGTTAGATTGTGCTAATGTGCAAGTTTTAATTGTTCGTGAAGTTTTTTTCTGCTATGTGCCTAAAGTAAGACGGCTTTGACATCCGTAGTTCCTGAAATTATCTTGTGTTAGTGTTCAACTGTGATGATCCGAGAAGCAAGTCTTCACATCAAAACTGTGAGTAAAATTCTGTTTCTCTTAAGTGTGTGGTATCCAACAGTTATTGTTTAACAAAAGCGTTTTTCTAATTGTTAAGAATTATTAATTTTGAACCTTGTAAGATTTTTTTCTTAATTGTTTGAGAATTATTTAATTTATGCAAATTTAGTAACTGTGTTGAACTGAAATACAGAATTTTAAATTAATTTTTAAAGAGTAGAATTTTGAATACTGTTTTTAAGTTATATTTATTGAAGTGTGAAGTTGTGTGAAGATATAGATTTTGGAATTAGTTCTAGTAAATGTGATGAATTGAATATTTTAATACTTGTGTTGAAATAAGATGAATTAAACTAAGAGTAAATTTATTTGAGAATTGCATTGTGTTTAAAAATTATTTTTGAAATTGAAATGATTATTATTATTATTATAAATTGAGCGTGAACATTTCCACGTGTTAATTTAAAATTGAGTGTTAAAAGTAGAATTTTGTTTGCACGTGCTTCAGTTAGTAATTTTTAAAATAAGTAATTGCGCTATATGAATTGAAATTGAAATTATTTTTAAAATTCTTGTAACTGATTTTTTGTGATAGTGTTTTTGGTAAGTGCACTTGTGTTCTGGTAACCATGGCATTTTTTGCGAGAGCGAAAAAAGTAGATTTGCTAGAGTTAGCATCAGAGTTAGTGGGAGACGTAGATTCCAACTTAAGGGTGATTGATTTAAAAAAACTCATAGAGACCTCAGAAGACTACGACGCTGAATACGTAGAAGGGTGTCTAACAAGAATAATAGAGACTCGAAAAGAACAAGAAAAAAAATGATAGAGAATAACGCGATAAAGAACGACAATTTGAGCTTGAGAGGTTACGCATCGCGAAGGAAGTTGTGCCGGATAGGCAGATTTACGAGTTACCAAGACCTCCCGGTAATCCGCTAAAAAATATAATGCAGAAATTTGACTCTGAGGAGACAGACATTAGTCTATACCTATGTTTATTTGAGCGACAGGCAGAGCACTTAAAAATTCCCGAGAGTGAATGGGCTGGTAGTATTCTAAGCTTACTACCGTTGAATATTGCCACAATAGTTCTCAGAGAAAAGGTAGAAAATACACAGGATTATTTCCATATTAAAAACGTGCTTCTCGAAAGATTTCGTCTTAGCCTAGAGGCGTTCCGACAGAAATTTGTACACCATAACCGGAAATCTGGAAATCTCTGGAAAGATTACCTATTCGAAATTCGAAATTATTTTGAAGGTTGGATTGAAGGGTTAGGCATCAAAACTTATGAGAACCTAAAGGATTTGATACTAGTAGATCAATTAAAAAGAAAAATGGGTAATGAGGTAAAGGAACATCATCTGAGAGATTGTGAAAAAATTGTTTCTCCCGAAAATTTGGCGAACCTCGGAGACCAGTTCGAATTGTTGCGTAAATCTAGTAAGCCTCAAAATCAGCCTCGGAAATTTGAAGGACGCATTTTTGAAGAAGGAAAATCTTATTCGGCTAATAAGCTTGGAGAAAACAGAGCTGAAAAATCTTCGCCTGAATCGCCGGTCAAAACAAAGAAGGAAAAGCCAGAAACTTCCCATTCAAATGAATTTAAGCGCCGCGATTGGAAACATCGAGAATTTGATAAGAAACGGGTAAATGATCTCATCTGTTTTCAATGTAACGAGCCAGGTCATATTAGACCCAATTGCCCTTTACTTGCAAAAAGGGAAGAATTAAATACGTTAAACTTAGTAACGGAAAATACTGACCCGTTGGCTCCCTTAGGAACTGTGAACGGGCAAGAGTGTGAATTCTTACGTGACTCGGGGGCCACAATTGATCTAGTGTGCAGAAAATTTATTCCATCACAGGATTATGTTGGGGAAACAGTATGGGTTACCCAACCTCTGGATACGCACGCCATAAAACTTCCGTTAGCGAGGGTATCTCTGAAGACAAAGTATGGCGATATAATTACAAAGGCTTGTGTGATTAGTGACGCGGCTAATCAGCAACGCTACATTTTAGGTAACCAAACTGCAAATCTTTTAAAAGAGCGCGGAAAAAATAACACAATAAATGAAATTAATGTGGTGACCCGCTCGCAGGAGAAGAATAGAAAAAATCTGAATAGCACGAACTCAGAAGTAAACAAACAACCTGGTAGCACGCCCGAGGATTTTGATACACAAGAACAGAATAAAGGGGGCGAAGCAGGTGAATACACGTCCGGGAGAGTGACAGACAATGCTATTGTTCACGACGATGGGGTAGAAACGGACTTAGAACTGCCCCCCGCTGACTTACAAAGCCCAGAATGTAAACCCCTGAAAGTAATCCCCGAAACTTTCGAAAGGGTTAGCAAGAAATGCATTGAGACCCAACACTTGATAAATCACGTAGAGAATGTTTCAAACGGAGAAGAAAATAAAAATGACGTAATGATGACTACTGAATTCGGGAAATCCCGAAACAAAACTAATGGCAGCTCTGTAGGTTGTCCTAAAAGAAGATCCGTGGAAAGGTTCCACAGCATTGTGAAACGTCTTTTTAGGGTTTCTTGTCAAGAGAATAGACAAAGTTTTGAACGGTCTATCCCCGCCAGTTTACTCGCTCTGTGTAAAGTTACACTTAAAGGTACAGGATTTTCACCCGGTAAAATTCTGAATGAAGGGGTAGGCCCATTCGAAGGAAGTTCAGTGACAGAACTCATCCTGAGAATAATTAACTAATTGAAGAGAGCCCGGATATTAGCGGCGAAAAAAGTAGAGTTGAAAATTAAAAGAAAAAAACGTCCAACCGTAATGCGGTAAGGCGAAAATTCACAATAGGGGATGCAGTGGTGATTTTCAATTTGGCTAAGACAAATAAAGTGGCACTCAAGTGGGTGAGGCCAGGAACGATCAAGATTCGGACTTCTGAGACGAATTATCGCGTGTGTACCCCCGACCCTAGAGGGAAGGTTAAGCCGTACCCTATTAGCTTGTTCAAACTATGCGACCGAGGATCAGACTCAATAAAATGGGTATGTAAGGAGAAATTAGGAAGGGGAAAAATAGAGAAATTTGAAAATGTACCTGGAAGTGAGGTAGACGCACCATTTAATATTAATCGAAAGAATGGATTACGTAAACTAATATGGAAGCACTCCAAATTTTTCTCAAATGGTGCAGGCCGATCTCATAAGATAATCCACTACATGGAGTTCCTTCCCGACAAATTAAGTCGACCCCAACTATATAAAGCCTTGTATAGACAAAATGAACTTTTAAAGGGAAGGAAATATTGCACCACACGTAAGAAGCATGCAACGAAAAACTGTACGTTGGAGAAAACTTACTATTACTTAGGCGGGAGTGAACTTCCGATTTTGACGGACTACTGCCCGCTGATACCGCTCCAGAGAATTGTAAGCTCGAAAGGTCGGCATTTAAATAGCCAACAGTTTGGTTTCCAGCAGATACACAAGCCGGGGAAGCAGAACACAAATGCTGATGTCTTGAGCAAGAATATTATTTAGCGTCTTTGCATTATCTTTTATGTTAATTTAATATTTTTTTGCAATGTATCACATGTTAAATTAGTAAATTTAAGTTTCGTACTGTGCATATTCTCATCGTAAATTTTGTAATTAATAATAGTGTTAGAATAGTGTTAATGAATTTTGTATGTTAGAATCTTGTAAAAAAACTAAGTTACATAACTGTTGGACCATCCGCTCGAGAACAGAGTTTAAAGGCTCCCGGTAATTAATGAACCACCCCCTAACCCATATGGAATTCTTTAACGGTGGGGGGGGTGTAACGAATTCTCGTTACATTAAATTCTGATACAGACTTAACTAAAACCTCAAGAAAAGACGGCATGATGTATAAGAACAGCGAACGTGCCTTTTGTGAACTTTCGAACTGGACTCTTCTTTACATAGTGAAAGGCCGTTGTTTAGCGTATAATGGCATGCTGAATGGAGGATTGTTGACATCGAAGACCATCTCAAATCATTCTGTCTGAGACATTCATTGGGATGCTAGCGAACTGTTTCCAGTGTTCGTTTCAATGGCATCCCGAAGAAAGACTCTCACACTACAGCAAGTCCTCTACATTGCAACAATACTACAAGCCACAATACTTTCTTATCTTGTTCGCCAAGGGTTGTCCAAGGGCAACGCGAGATTTCTCTCGATTACTGCAATCTTCAATGACACCTGCTGGCGAGAGAGCCGACACGCGTTTTCCCCAACACGTCATCAACCATCTGTCCGATCAGCTGGGACGGACATTCTTGCGGGCAGACGACTATATAAGAAGAGCAGAGTTCGAGGCTCAGAGAGGATTTTTTGGCCGATCGAGTCGGCTGTGAACTCATCGGCCGATAACTTCCAGGGAGCGACTGAGAGAGTCCTCCCCCCCCCTTTTTTTTTCTCTTAGGAAGCTGATTCCTGCATCGATCATCTTTTTCACTGTAGATATTCATCGTTTCATCTGTATCTTATCATAACTTCAATATCGTGTTTCTTAATAAATATCATAGTCTGTACGTAGGCCTCCGCTATCCTTTTTTCGGGCTCACTTAGAGCCCCAGTACGCTACAATATATATGATGTTTTTTAGATATTTGCACTTTGCAGAAAAGTTCAGTCATAGAGTTGGTTTTGTCGAATTTTTTATTGTTACTTTTATATTATTATGCTGCTGACATTGCATTCTGTACTAAAATTTTGAGCCTCATTTAATTCCATTAAATATATTTATGTTTCATGAAAAGGCTCATGATCCAAGATTACTTCCATGAGACTTAAGTTTATAACTAGCAGTGGATAGGAGGAATAGTATAAACTAAATACCACATAGTTTGTACAAAGACAGAGACATTCCAGAAAGTCTTATCTTGAAAACAAAAATGAAGAGAAAAATTTCCAATACTACATCTAGTTCACAATGAATCAGATGTTTTCTGTATTATTATATTAGATTATTTTATAAATGTACTGTAATAATATTGTGATATAAAAGAAAGTATTTCATTCTATTGCATTTTAATGACATATTGTGATAGCACATGACAATCAAAATGTCCAAAATAATATACTTTGTTATTAATTTTACTTATTTTTCTATCTCAAACTTTTGTTATGAATATTTTTCTCAGTCCTACTGACTTTAAGAAACTGATAGTGTGTATATGTGCATATCATAAGCTAATTGAAAATTTTGACTTATTGCAATGGATACCCTTATTTCATACTGAACCAGATTAATTGGAAAAATTATAGCACTTTATAATGAGCCTGACAAATTTTAGATATATTGTAATGAGCCTGAACACCTCATGGCAATTAAAAAATTTCAACTCTTTACTCATATAGTCTAATTTCGTTCAGGTTTTTTTTTAATACACCCAATGTACTGATGGCTTATTAAAATGTATCCAGATAAAGAGATTAAACTTTCAGAGGTTGTCTCTGTAAATCTTAACTCATTCAAAGTGGTGGAACTTTATGCCACTTTGACAAATGCAGTTAACTCTACAGTTGTACACATGCTGGTTTGTTTACTACAACACTTGCTGCTATTTCTCTGGTTTACAAACTTTACTACAAATTAATTTGTTACAACTTCCTTGAGTATTTCCCAATTTAATATGTTCATCAATTTCTGATAATAATTGCCAAATTTGGTAATTTTCTGGAAACCCACTTAGTTAATATATTAACTTAAAACTAGCTTTTTAAAATAAAATGGTTTTAGTAAAAATATCACATGATTAGACAAACTATTACAATATCTATAAAATTGCTGAATTTGATTTTCAAGAATCAATAAATGTGTGCATACAAAGTATATTATAGCAAGCAAATACAGCATTAAGAGATACATGTAACTATTTATTGAGTTAAGTACAGCTCTCATCTTAGCCTTAAATTCATTTTTCATTATTATTATATCAAAATTTTTTCACTGAATCATGTAAATTGTCTAAGTAATATTTTAATCAATCAGTCAATATACTGATTTTATATTTTATTTATTTTTTGTACGTCAAATATTTTGTTGGTTTTTGTTAATTGATCATAAATAAATCTATCCCTATTTACATATTACTGGTGCTATCTGCAAACTTACATTACACTAGCATGTGCAAAAAAATTCTGCAACTTTATAGGAGATTGTCTATTTAAGGGATAGTATTCCATGATTCAAATTATCCACATTTAAAGAAATTTACCTAGCTTATTTCCTTTTTTGGTGTATCAAATTGCTATGCTTCTTTGAACTATACAGTAACTACTTCATTCACAAATTCATTAAGTCAAAATATTGTTCACGATGACTAATCACCCTCCAGTAAATGGTTTGAACAAATTTTATGCCAAATTTCAAATATTTGACTTAAGGTCTCCATTAAATGTAATTCTTTTTATTTAATAAAAAAAAAATATTGCATTCGCACAATTATATATATATATATATATATATATATATATATATATATATATATATACAGGGCTAGGACTAGTACACGTGAAATGCATACATATACACAGGCAGCCAAATTTCTAGGGTGGTGATAAAATATCGTTTAAGTATATGCATTGAAAAGGAGCAGACAAATACGACCTTGCATGCAGGCAGTTAACAGCCCAGAACCAGCCCTGTATGTGATATATATATATATATATTACAAGACACTTAAGATTTATCTAACATAAGTAATAATATTAATTAAATTAAATTTGAATGTGTTCCACTCCTGACATTAAAACAGATGTATATAACTACCTATTTTCAACAAATACTCATGCATATATGAATATACAGTGAAACCTCTCTGAAAGATCACATCTCATAAGGACCATTTATTTCTGGTCTATATTAACACTGCATTAGAGGACATAAAACAAGGTTCACACTTATTAGAGAATGTTTTTTAAGCAAATTTGTAACAATGGGCCAAATTTCGGGTTCTGCAGACCCAAAACATTTGTAATACTAGGCTGAAGTTTCAAGTCTCATGAACCTAAAAAAAATTAAGGGACAAAGAGTGAATTCTTCATTATTTTGGAAGTCCACAACTTTGACTACTTGGGATAAATCCAAACCAAAAAAAAACTAATAAAAAGGAAAGAATATTCTTTTCTAGCAAAACTTCAAGCGAGAATCTTCTCTTGCATGAAGAGAATCAAAATTATTTCTAGAAATAAACTTACAGCAAAAAAAAATGAAAAAATTTAATGATAATTTCATTACAAGGACAAATTTTAAAGAAACAAGAGGGTTCTTTTCAATGCAAATAGAAAATTTTGGAAAAAAAAAGAGAGAGAAATAGAATATGAATGTATTTTGTATATACATAATTGTATATAAAATAAATCTTTTCTTATTAGTAAATATGTATAATATTTATTATATTCTTTACTTAAATAAATATGGTTTTTGGCCTAAATTTTAAAAAACCAATAAAAAAAATTTTTGTACTATGTATTTACATGAAACAATTTCCCAATTACCTCCATTAACAGTCCACCTCGCTGAAAGAACAATACTTTATAATGCAGTAGGTGTTCTCTTTACAGAAGCGTCACTGTATATTAACTTCTATCATTCCTTTAAACTTTCTCTAAGCATTATGCATATAACTTTTCCCCAAGGCAATGATGTCTTCAAACGGGTGTGCACTTTTTATGAAGTAATTAAGATCCATATAAAAAAAATCATTTTAATAAGAGTTTTGGATCTAAATCTAACCTCATAACATGTGCACACCCATTTGAAGACATCATAGGCAGGGGAAAAAATTATATGCATAACGCTTAGAGGGTTATAGAGTAAAAGAACTTTCACATATATATATAACATATATAATGTCTCTAACATATATATATATATATATATATATATATATATATATATATATATATATAAACATAGATACTTACTTGCGAATTTCATCTTCAGTATCACATGATTCACTCTCATCAACATCAGTTTTTGCCATATAATCCTGAATAGCTTCTTCATCTTCAGTTTCACTTTCATCTCTTGATCCACTTGGCTGAACCATAGAAGGAGAATTTGAATCACCAGAAGCTTCACTTCTTTTGTTTAAAATACTTGTCAATCCTCCTTTTTTACTGGGAGAATCTAAATCTTTATCCTTATCCTTCTTGGCAGAATCAGTTACTTTAGGTGCAGGTGAAGGATTTTTCTTTTTTGCAGCAGCTTCTCCTTTAGTTTTTGCTTTAGGTTTTGCCTTATTTCCTGTGGATGTTTTATATCAGTGATTGATTATTTGGAACCAAATATAAAATAAATGTATCAATGTAGTGAAATATTGACTGAACTGAATAGTGAATAATTGAAGGAAGGATCCTTCTACCTCATTCCTAAGATTCACTATAAATGTATAAAATGAAGAATCGCCATTTATGGATAAATTAGCATTGTAAACAAAAGGAAAATCATGAGATCAAAATTTTCATTTGTTATAAGCTGATTTGTTAAAATAGGGATTTCAACAGTACATCAATAATTAAAAAGCCGTTTTAAAATAGCAAAGATTTAAAATGCACTTCCAAACAGAACTTGAAAATTTTGTAACAGCAAAATTTGTTATTAACTAGCTTGTAAAATTCTATTAATTGTTCTTACAGTGATTTATAATTAATGCTTAAAAAATACAGTATAAGTCAAATTTTTTTTAAATGGACAATTTCAAAAATTTTTTAATAAAAATAGCAGACCCAAAAGTTAAATATTAGAGGGGGGGAAAAAGGAGGAAAATGAAGAAGAAGGAAAAACGGAAGGTAAAGAACAATTTAAAAATATTTATTTAAGTATACATAAAGCAAAAACCAGTTCCTAAGTATGAAATATACCAGAAGCTAAATAATTTTTACTAATATAAACAATTACTCGAGTCTCTTAATCAAAAATTGTTCAAAACAGATTCAAAACAGAAGTTTCTCAAATATCCTAATTAAAAAAAAAAAAAAAAAATCTAATAATATAAATGAACATTTTAGATATCAAATTTTTAGAAGGCATTTCTATAAACAAATTTTTAATTTTGTGACTGTAGAATTTCTTAAATAGCAGTAAAATCTATACCTTAATAGTTTGTAAAGATACAATAATTATCATTAGATTTAATTTTAATCAATGTCTAAAAACTCATGATTTAAATAACATATACTGAGTATAAAGCTATTCTTTTAAGTGGACAATTAAAAAAAATTTTGACAATGATTGAATAGGACGGGCTTTCTTCCGGTATCTGAGCCAGTGGGTTCGAATTCTACTTTAGACTAACATATTTGTAACCATTTAATTTGGTCTAAAAGCGCTAGAGTTTACTTTTATGTTGCCTGACAGTTAAAGACATCGGAGTTTACTACTTAATTACTACAATTCTGAACGACTGAGAACAAAGCAACAGGATTCAAAAAAACTCATACACACTATTAATAAAATAGTAAATAAAAGTAAACATACAAAAACTGAAAGTTCAATCAAGTAAAGAGTAATTATTTGTTTAACAAAAGAAAAGTACATGTCTTAGAACAGTGCTTCAATTAAATTTCAATATAAATAGCAAGAATCCCACAGCCAAATATAAAGCTTTAATTCATAAAACTTTGTGGTGCTTTTCAACATGATAAAGTTCCATCACAAATCACCACACAGAATAAAAGTTTATATTCCTTTTAAGTATTTTACAACCTGCAAAGTTCAAATTAATTTCTTTATAATGTCTTATCATGTTTGTTTTAAATAACCAAAATTTTTCACATGCAGTTAATAATGAACAGCTATTAAAATTCCATGTATCATCAGAGCAACATTAAAATTTCGAAAGTTATAGTTCTTAATTTTGGAATGTAGCTTTAAGGATTCTTTATCAGCTAAAAACATATGCTGCTTTCTTCAATAGATTAATTATGGTTCCAAGACTTGCAACTGGCAGAATGCCAAGCATTTGCTATCCATTATCCCATTCATATTACAGGAAAGTTTGATTACTTCACAAACAACTTATTAAATCACTAGCATATAGCCTGTCATATGGAGGGATAAGTAAAATTTTTAATTTTCCAGAATTGTAACATACCCTATGAGGCAGATTAAAAAAAATTATTTGATTTTTGGCTGACACACTCAATAATTTGTTTACCTTCATATTCCTCTAAAGTCTCCTGATACTATGAATGTAGTTTAGAATCACGTTGAATTCATTTAGTCAAACCATGTGGATATGTATGAAAAACAAACACACAAATAGACAAATTTCTTAATTTTCAAAGATATATAGCCTAAACACTAGATATTTATTAGTCCATGAAATAGGCTCCGAGACTTTTATTAAACATATTTGTTGTTAATACCGGTGATAAAATTTTCATTGCAGCAAAAATAAACGATGTTTAAATTTAAAATTAACACATATGTACCTAATATATTATTTAATACAAATATAAAGGAAAATTATTTACGTGATATCTAAATTCAGTGATAAAAATATGAAAATACTGCTGACGATATTTAAATAATTTAAAATAAGAAATGATTAAATGAGATGGTTAAAGAAATGATGTCATAATGCTGGAAAAAATGTTATTTTTACCTACTTATTATGTGATAAATTGATAAATTTAATCCCTTGCTCTTAACCGGAGAAAATAGAGCTCAAAATAATGACATTAAATGCTCGAAAAGGGGGGAAGGGGTGGATATTGAACGTTTTAAAGACTACAGTATTTTTCACTGCGATGTGAAGCATATTTATACCAATTTATTTTAGAATCAGATCGATAGTTTAGGAGAAGATAAACTTTGAATTTTGCTAACCCTAACTCATCAAGAAATCAATATGGATGCCTGTATCCATTCCAGGTCCAACCGCTTCATAAATTTGAGGACAGACGGACAGATAACTTAGGCTATTATTATATAGGGGATTATTGATAAACATTTAAAATCTTTAAGGAAATAAAAAACCCTAATTCTGTTGGAATTATTTTGGATTGTTTACACATAAATTAAAGAAAAAACTAATACCAAATTTCTAAAGATTTAAAATGTTCTTTAATTATGCCCTTTTACTTACCCTGCACCTTGTATTTTATATATTAAAAAGTGATTGAAATATCCTAGCTTTGTCACCTTTGCTATGAATGTAATGTTCTTAGGATCTATTAAAATTAGGATCAAGTAAACTTGAAAACTGCTTTGTCATTTAGTAATATAGAAGTAAAAAACAATTCTAGAAATTGAATACCTTTCTTTTTCTTTTTTTCAACTACATATTCATCACCACTATCATCTAGATCTTCAGAGTAGTCGTCATCTTCAGATTCATCAGTAAATTTAGCTTCTGATTCAGAACTGTCATCGGAGGGCTCTTCCAAAACATACCTGAAAGTATAATTTTTAAATAAATTTTGTCTAGTAAGTCTTGAAGCTAAATATAGGAACACACATCAATACTAAAAATACTAGGCTTGTAAGCTATATTAAAGCAGTATCTTTCAAAATGTAAGGAATGCCCTCCTTGCTGGGTGCAAATTTACAGCTGCTTTGTATGTACATAAAAACATAACACTTAAACTTGTTGAAATTTTCATACATTGTCAAAATGAGTATTTTCTTTGAAATCTTAACATTGAATTTTTTATGATTACTATAAACAATAATGCCTTTACTTGGAACAAGGAAATAAAAAGCTAATATGGTGAAAATTTTTAGCCATGAAAGTTATTATGTCCTCTTAAACATGCCATCAACAGGAATTCCAAAATAGTCTTTGTTTAATCAGTCTTCAGTAAATTTTAAAAGATGAGATCTTAAAATTAGACTGTTTGTTTGATACTGTTTATTTAGAAATTAAAATTAGACTATTGATATTTTTTATACTGACTGTTGATACTGTTGATAGTGAAAATTTTTAGCTGAGAAAGTTATTATATCCTCTTAAATATGCCGTCAACAATACATTCCAAAATGGCCTTCATTTAAGTGGCCTTCAGTAAATTTTAAAAAATGAGATCTTAATAAGACTGTTGATACTGTTCATCATATAAGTCATCAAAAACATTTTCTTTATTATTATTATTTAGCAAATAAGTATATGAATTTGTTTTTATTACTTGTATATAAAAATAAGCATCATATATTTCAATGAAATATATAAGTATAAAATTTCATATTTGGCAAACATGTCATCACTTAAATTTTATTTAAGAAAATTGATTTATTTGGCAGACTGTATAAATCAATTGAAGGGCTATCAGTTAGACAGTGCTAATTTATATGGTGAACTCAAATTTTTCTATTTATGCAAAAAAGATAAAAAAAATTTAATGGTTTAGAAATCTTTAAATTAAATTTTATGAAAAAAAATTGTACTCACTTTTTCCAAGGCAAAAGTTGTTTTTTCTTGTAACAGTCGAAAATCCATCATTCTTTGGTTACTATTTTACCATTCAGTTTTTGAACTTGTGTATACTTAGGTGTGTTCAAAAATGCACAGCTAAACAGTAATAAAGAAAAATATTTTATTTTACTATAAATGTATTATGTTTAAAGGTAATCTTCATGCAGAATATATGAATAAAGCTTATAAAAAATTCAAAATATGGGTCAAGAATTATTAAAAAAAAATTCACTTTTCATATCAATAAATTCAGAAATATAAATATTTTTGGAATGAATAAAATTCAAACATTTAATAGGTAATCATTTTCTAAAAGTATAGTTATCTGTAAGAAATTTAGAGCTTTCATATACAGAAGATGATTAAGTAATACGACGTAACACATAAAATACCTGGACATAATACAAATATGTTGAATGTCACAAAAATAAATATTCTTGTATTGAAAACACTAGTTTATTTTAATGCACATTTTTGTATTTGTTGTCTGTAACAGCTTAGGACACCATCTCCATACAACATGAGTGCCACTTCTCAAACATAGATTTTTTTTCCTGGTGAATCATAAAATGACAATGACGCCACCTATCATGAGTAAATAATGCTTAAATTTGATTTTATTGAAACACATTACAGGATGATGATTCGATATACCATCAAACCTGTTATAGAACTAAGTTCGTATCTGATCATGATAGGGGCAGTATATCACTTTCGTGGCTGGTTTGTAAGAGTGCAAAATTTTAAAACAAAACAGTAAAAAACTTTATTTAACTAAATGAACAGCCATACGCAACAGATGCGTCCTCTCTTGATGCTCTCTACACAGAATCTCCTTCCTTCAACATACATTGCGCCGTTGCAAGCAGTGCCATGTATTTACAATATTGACATTTACATTGCAATATTAGCATTTTAAAACAAAATTAAAATCCAAACACTACAACCAGGGCTTGACTGTATATACAGAGTGGGCCATCATAGTTCAGTTGAAAAATACATCAATCTCATAACCAGAGAGTTGTCAGTTCAAGGCTCAAGCTGGACAAAGATTTGCCTTCTCATTAATGGGTACATAATATAGATTTGTGTTCATGATATCATCTAAAATCCCATATGATACCTCAAGGGATGGCAGACCAAGACTGAAAGTTTTTTTTTTTTCTGCTTGGTCCCTGCTTCTAATTACAAGGACCCCCCCTTTTTTTCGTATGTGTATCTTAGAAAGTAATATTAACTGCCTATATGGTGCTCCCACAATAAAATCACCAACAAATACCTGCAGCTTGGTACATGAATGGTGTAGGAAGCAAGTGTCCCTGCATTTGAAATATAATAGAACATTATATACAAAAAAATATTATCTTACATGAGATGAGTGCAGGTACTGTCCCAGTCAGCTTTGTATTTTGCTCCCATATCTAAAGCCTTGTCTCGTATATCACTTCTTAGAGGATTTACAAAACCACTGAGAACAATTATCACATTCTCCATTAACTTATCAAAAGGCACTTTCTTTTGAGCTGCTGTTAATAAATGAATTAAACTATGTAATAAAAACAATGTAACAAATATGTAAAATAACAAAAGAAAGATAAGAATTTTAATAAATTAAGTTACAGAAAATGCACTTTCACATCATTTCATATTAAAATACAAGCACTTTAAAATTAAAAAAAAAGCAATTTTAAACACATTTTTTCACATACAAAAAAGAAAGTTTCAAAGCACTTTCAAGCACTGTATAAATCCTTTACAGGTAATCAAAAGATATATGTATCAATCAAGATGATATTCAAGGAAAAAATAAAAAGAGGAAAATCTTACACATTAGAAATACTGCTACAGCTTTATTTATTCCTAATGCACTTCTTTTATACAAACACTAATTATTAACTTTGCCCACCAAATTCTAAATTTGAAGCAAGGTTCCTGTAGTGCCTGGCGCCCTCTATGGGTAGAACGGTTGCGGAGATATGGTTGTTCAGAAAGGGAGAGTAGAGAGGAACGACGTGTGAAGGCCGTGTGGTTTCTTTTGTCCGAGTCAGGGACACACCTATGCTATATAATTTTGTGTGTATGATTACTATTCTATATGTGATGCTGTACATAAACTGCTTGCTGAGTCATCTAAATAAAAACATTAAAGAAAAAAAAAAAGGAGTTGGATGGATGACTTCGGTAAAGTGATTTTTGATATGCGAGTTTCCCAGTCAGAAGAACACCAACGCTACAGTTCCCATTTATTTTTTCATGCAGAACAACTTGAAACTTAATTACTGCTACATAATTAGAACAGACTTTTCAAGTTTAATTAAAAAGAGAGGTCATTTTAGCTGCTTAAAGAAGTAGGAAACCCCCTATGCTATAAAAAGACCCAGATATGTATTTTATAATACATATCTTCGGCTTGTGATTCTTTCTACATATTAAATGTAAGGATAAAAATGAGAAAGTAGGAAATAAAAATAAAAAATAGCTTTTTAAAGTTTAAGAAATTGAAGTTCTATAAAACTAATTCTTTTATGATTGCATAAAAGAGAAATTAAAAATAATAAAAAAGCTAAAACACCTCAAAAATTCAGTCTTAGAGATGATTACTATATCAGACTGTTTATGTGAATTAATACTAAAAAATTGCAACAGAAAAAAAATTACCTCAAGGCAAACTAACATAAATAATGTAATCAAAATAAAACCCAATAACTTAAGACAACTAAAAAAAAACCAAAAATTTTGTTAATGGCTTCATGACATTGAAGCATCGTTGGAGATTGGTTTATTTCTTCTCCACATACAATCTGGAAAATTACTTGCATGTCAAACTTTAGGTGCATACTATATATGAGAGTTTTCACCATTTTTCTTTGTAAAGAATAAGATGCAAGTAACACAAGTACACAAGTAAATACAATAAAAGATTGTATACCATTTTACTATATATATAAAAAATATGATATATATAAAAAAAGTATCTTTAGTAAAAAAAAGCAAATACCAGGGCTTTGAACTCTTAATAATTTTCATTTACTATATTGTCATCTGAATACAAATGGAAAGTTTTCCCCTGGGAGAAAAATTCCCTCTACATTTTTTACAATAAAAGTTTTTTTTTAATTGAAAAAAATTGGGAGAACTACTGAAAATTTCAGATGTAACTTTTTTTAAGGGGAAAACCCCTCAAAAATCAAACCTTAAAATTGTAAAATAAAAATAGCAAGCAATTTCTTTTAAAAATAGCAAGAAATAGTGAGTACTTAGGAAAAAGTGAAGAAAAATGAGTTTGAGGAAGTTCTGCTCATTTGATGATTTGTTAAACTACATTTTCCCATAAGTACACCTTAAAAAATAAATCAAATTTGTGTGCGGTTGTGAGTTTTAAAACCATGCTATTTCAAAATGGAATAAAAAATAAAAGAAATTTTCCTAATTTATTCAATTATTATATTATCAGGTATGAAAGCAAGTCAGAGGCTTGAAAATGCTGATTTCATTGACCAAAATTGGAAAAATATTGACAGATTTTTAAAAGCACTAACCAATTTTAGTAACTGACCAACTAAAGTTAATTTTTGTAGAGCTACAACTTTTTTTTGTAGTTGTTGTTATTCTAAAAATAAAAATTTTCATTTTAAAAATTTTCACTAACTTTTCAAGACAATTTTCAGTTGTTAACAATCCTGCAACTTATTTTAAAATAGTCTTAGAATAATACAGCAAAATTAAAATATTTTTAAAAAATGGAAACATGCAAAACAAAAAAATTTTTCATGAACTCTTGACTTTAATGACTAAATTCTAAAAATATTGACCAACCTAAAAAATACCAACTTTTACTGATTTTAATGACTATTTTTCATCTTTGTTATCAAACAAAAACATAAACAAGTTTTAAAATAAATAATAGATGATATGCATTATACAGAACAAATTGATTCTTAAAATTAAAGTATAGGTACTTATGTTATCAAAAATAAATATCAAAAAATTATGAAGTGAGGTTAAGTATGAAAAACACTGAGAAACATAAGCAGAAGTAAGTTGTGAAACCGGTTACACTTAAGGAGTGAAGTAGACTACATCAGAGGATGGAGTGACAAAATAATTAAACAAGTATCAAACCAAAAAAAAAAAATTTTTTTTTGACCAAAATAACTGGGTTTTGGTTAATTCTAGTTTAAAGCCCTGATATTTACAATACACTGTCCTTATTTTCATGAATATAACACAAATATAAATACCATATATTACCTGGCTTCGCACTTGAAGTAGGTTGACCTGAAGAGTTTGAAGCTACAGGTTTTTTGCTTTCTGCAGTTTTTCCATTTGTACTTTTTTTGGAACCTCCACTACCATCAGCAGCTTTTACGTTTGGTTTATCATCCAAGACCTTTTTATAAATTATGTTATCTTTATTTAGGGTAGGCTTCTTTGCAGGAGGCTCATTACTAATCTCATTAGTTTTTCTCTTTGAGTTATTACTCTGAAATAAATTTGTACTAATAAACTTAACAGCAATTATTCAGGGGAATGCATTATTTCCCCAACAGAGTTACAAAAAATTGGAATACTCAACTGCATAGATCAGTTATTTATACATAATTATTTTAGAATTTGAATATTTTCTCACAAAAAAAAAACACAACAAAAGCATAATGATTTATAATAAATAAGTTTATAAAAGTATATTACACCAACTATCACTTTTCTAGAATTCAAATGGTTAAACCTCTCTTACGGGGTTTCCCAAGAGCAGGGCACTGCAACCAAAGGTCTATTGTTCCTGAACCCAACCAAACACAACCCCGAGAGCATCTAAGAAAAAAGGCCAGTGGCTGAAGCAAACCTGAGTACACAGCTGGTAGTAATATCCTGCAGCTCCCAAGAATCAAAAAGATCATAAGGAAACCAGAGAGCATAAATCAAAGAGCTAAGAAAAACTCACAACCACACAGAATATGGTGAATGGTCTTCACAAGATGGCAGCCATGTTATAAGGAATCAGAACTGATCCAAATCACATTAAGATACCTTTCGAGATCACAGAGACCTGTAAAAATGCCAACAGCCTTGTACAGGCCATTTCTATGAAGCATAAAAAGCTCTTTATGATGTTTACTACGGCAATGATTGAGTGCTGTGGCTTGTCTATGACAATACCCATTGTGCCAATTAGCATACTGAATATGCCTAAAATAATAAACAGCAAGGTTTCAGATAGACCCAGGAGCAATACCAAGGACCGACTCAGGATCTGTAAAGGAAACAGACATGACAATATTAAGGCTCCTCTGTCAGGAGCAACAGCATCATTTTAAAATTTAACATGCTAATTACACGCATATCAAATTTACATACGCAATAAAACAAAAATACCCAAACAAATTATACATAATCACATATTTTATTGTTTCTAAATTAAAATTAAATTAATAAAAGCAAATTGAATTTAAATAAACACACAGTTGTAAATTAAATTTTATGCATTTAACAATGTGTAAGTAGCTTTAGCTTTAACAACATGTTTTTCGGACTAGTTTTTCTTGTAGCAACATTGACCATGATTAAAATATTTATCTTTTTCTATCACCAGGAATTACAGAGTTTGTTCAAATTTGACCAAAATTCAGTTTGGTTTTTTTAGCACAGTACTGAAAACTCTTCACATGCAGCATTACTATTTGGTTGGTTGGTTGGTTGGTTGGTTGGTTGGTTGGTTGGGAGCACTACGGTCTACTTTTTGCAACACGAGGGCTAATGAGACTGGGACCTACACACATTACTATTTGGAAAGAGTAATATATTCAGCATTATTTTTGGCAAGACTTTCTATTTAATTGCTGAATTGTGATCTTTTAGTTAATTAAAATAGTATTATTATTTTCCAGAGCAATTAGAGGAGTCTCTGGAGTTATCAATTTCTCTCATTTCTCTGGAGCAACTCCACAATCTGGAGTAGTTGGCATGTCTGTGGAAATACTGGACCCATTCCTAGCTATAGAAACAGCTAGCGCATTAAATACCCATATAACTAGGTACCCAGCAGAGATTGACCCTGTTTTTCTTAAATGAGGTCCCGAAAAACCTCAAAGCAGAAATGACACTGTACATCAATAAGGTTAGTATTGCAGCTTGGCTATCACAACAGATACAAATGTATACTGTTTATCATGTACTTAAAAAACAAACCTTAAAATGCATTTTGATAAGAGAATAATTATGATATACCTGTGAAGAACTCATGGCTGCACTATCTTTTGCAGCCAGAACAGCCGTTGCATAGGAGGGTGAATCCTTGTTATTTATAGAATCTGCAAAATAGTTAAGAAAACAAAAAATAATTAGAAGATTAAACTTCTAATAAATAAATATACCAAAAATTTATAAAACAATGCTAAATTATGTAATTCTACAACCTAAAAATATACTTTAGATAATGCATAAAGTAATACTTAACTTTTTTAGCCCATTAATTATATAGAATATGAATTAATATCCAAATATGTTTTCTGACACAGTAACTGAAAATGAGATTCCCACTATGTTTTTCTTAAAAAGAGAATTCAACATATACTTTTACTATTATTGCTGACAAATAGAAGTATTATTAATATATTAAGTGATATGTCTACCCCAAATTCCTCACTTATATTAAAAGATTAAGTTATTTAGTTTATTGGACATGCAGTCTAAAATTTATTATTATTTTTTTAATTACTGGGAGCAATGATAGGTAGCTCAAAAGGCTCTGTGAGCTAGATTGGAAGAGCATTATTTGACCAAGGGCTGTACTATTCATATGTAAATGTACATATATATATTAACCACCTGGCTACTCATACAGTGATATCAACAGTCAACTAAAATGTAGCAAAATTTGCTCATTCCATGATTTTTACAGGTATGGGTTTTCTTTATTGATAAGCACATCCTTCCTTTTCACCATTATAATAATAATTTGTATATATACATATACATTACTTGAACTGTCAGAAGAATCCCTCTTTTTCATTCCAAACCATGACCCAACAGATGGTAAACTTTCTTCTTCTTCATCATCTTCATATTTTATTCGAAAAGGACCAATTTTAGAAGGTGTCTGGAATATTAAGGGTTCATTAAACATTTATAATAGTAAGATTATTAATGAATATCCATAACTTTGAGGGTACCTTTAAAGGTACAGTATACATTAAAAATGGTAAATATTTATAAGTTTTAGAATTTTGCATTACTGAATTGAGCATATAATCCTGAACAATATAATATCAAAATTTTTAAAATACTATAATTAGCAAAAAAATAAATAAATAAATAAAAGTATCTTGAGTTTTGGAATAACATATCATTGGACAAAGCATATTAACCAAAAGAAAATTATGTTATGATTGATTTAAAATGCTAATTAGTAAAACATAATAGTAAAAAAAAATTAGAATCTTATAACATTAGAGAGAATGTGTTATGAACAAAACGATACCAAAATTTTTAGATATGATAATTGGTAAAAAAAATAATAGTAATAAAAATTTTATTCATTGTATTGTGAACATATTATTCTGAACAAAATGGTACCCAAATTTTTAGAGTATAATAATTGGTAAAAAAAAAAATAAATAAATAAAAGGTAAAACTTATTTTTAGTTTTATAATATCATTGGATAGAACATATTGTTTTGAATAAAATAATACCAAGATTTTTAAAGTACTATAATAGGAAAAAAATAATGGTAATTTTTTTTTAATTTTATGTAATTGGACAGAGCATATCATCCAATGACTATTGTATATGCTTGTGTGTATATATATATAGGTATATGTGTGTATATATATATATGTGTATGTGTGTATATATATATATATGTGTGTGTGTGTGTGTGTGTGTGAGAGAGAGAGAGAGAGAGAGAGAGAGAGAGTATCTCTTAATTAAATCTCTCTCAAGCAAAGTAAGATCTCTCAAGCAAAGTAAATCTCTCTCAAGCAAAGAGAGTATCTCTTAATTAAGTATCTCTTACGCAAATTGCCTTGTATAAAAATATTGTCACATACAGAAAATGAAACTATCTTTGTCAGAAATCTACTTCTCTCACAACCACATGATTTATATATTTAAAACATTTAATTTTTTTAAGTACTGATTATATTCATATCAAACAATAAATGAAACTTTGATATAAAAATTAAAATTTAGTATTGCCATTTGGTACAGATTCCATGAACAAATTTTGTTAATTGGGGAGTTGAATGCTCACTAGAAAAATAACATTAATTTTTGTGTATATTTCAGATCTGCTACACAATGATACAAATGATTAAATGGCTATTTAATTTGGGTATCACATTTGCTTGATTTTAAACATTGTTTAATTATTTCTGTTTCTGAAATATTTAGCATTTATCATTTAAAGGGTCATTTAATTATTAAGATACAGATAATGTTACATTACATTACATTAAGAAACATGTTAGAAAAAATTATGTTCACAAAATTTATATTTTTACAGTAAAAATATTGTAACTTTTATAGGGCTTATTCTCAAAATAGTGCTCTTATAACTTCTGACCATGACTACTACAAAGTATTTTAAATATTAGAAATGGGATTATAAATTAATATCCTAATGTCTATATAAAAATAAATTGAAATCAAAATATTATAAGCTTTAGTTTTGTTATTCAGATTGATCCCAAGACATAAATTTCCAAGAATAAGAATGTTATTACACATTTTGTTAGTTTAATTTGAAAATATAGTAAGAAAAATGCCATAAAAGTAAATAATAAATAGAACTTTAAGCAATGAAACATATAATGAAAATTCAAACTTTCACAACTTTGAGATTATTAAAAGAACCTGATATTTGGGATGCTGATTATATACTAGATGGTTACATTCAATTCTAAAAAGAAAACTTTAAAGAACCAACAAAACTGATTCAGTCAGTGACAAAATGATATAGTAATTTTAATGAAGTTACTTTGAAGTGGGAGAAAAAAAACTTACCTTTAAAAGAAAAACTGAGACATTATAACAGAAAAATGAATAACTAGCAAGGGCATAAAGAGAAATTTTATAGGGGAGGAAGAAGGAGTCTATTGAACTAATATTTCAAAATTAATACAGTAATTTTTGTTGGAGAGGTTACAACTCCACACACCTTCCTTTGCTATGCCACTGATAATCAAAAGTGCATTTTAGAGTTTCCTTTATAAGTAATCTTGGTAAAATTTTTAATAGACTTTAAAAAGCCTTAAGTCAATCAATATCTGCTAAAAGCATTATGTTTCTATTTTAATATTAAAAAGCCATGATACATAAAATTATCTACAGACAATTAAATTTCAAAGGAACTTTAAAAAATACATTTTCAAAGACAATATCAGTAAAGAAATTAAATGCCATATAATATTTAAAAATTAATGGAAAATTTTACTCTAACAGAATTAAATAGAAATAAGAAACGAATCAACTTTAAGTGTTTTATTACTAATGTTTTTAAGCAATAAATCTAAGTCTAAATAATATTCTTAGATATACGAGTTGATAGAGAACATATGAAATAAACAACCCAAAAGTAAAATTATTGCTTAAAAATCAGAAGTGACAATTTTAATATACATATATACCTGGAAAATTAATTTTATGACTTAATATATACATATGACATAGTTACCACATACTTTTCCTACTTCTTTTTTAGGTTGTTCTTCAATCTTTTCAGGAGGGGAATGAAATTTAATAAATGTTAAGCCATAAGTTAGTGTCTACAAGAAGAGAAACAAACATACATAAAGTTTTTTTATAAGTGTTTTATGTTTTACAATATGATTATTATATGATAGATATACATCATAATTTAAAAGAGGATAGGTGAATTATAACAAAATTTTATATTAAATACTGTATATACTCAAAATATGAAAACTTGATAATTTTAAAATGAAATAAAACAAACTGCTTATGAATACGAAGTAATATGATAAAATAAACAACTACAATCTATATTTTTAATCTAAAGTATATATATTTTTATATAATTCATAACTGTTAATAGCACATAAAATTATATCAAATGAACAAAAATTATTTTTTACAGTGAAAAAGTTAATATTTTAGAAATATGGAATATATATTCATTTTTGTTCAAGTAAATTAAAAATTTGATGTTAAGCTAGTAAAACTTCAAATGATATAAAGAAACTAAGCTTCAAAACTAAGTAGTAAATTGCTATTTCAAAATCACCTAACAATTTCAAGACTTACAGTTCAGGAAATATTTTAAAGTTAACATATATATATATATATATATATATATATATATATATATGTATATGTGTGTGTGTGTGTGTATATATGCGTGTGTGTGTATATATATATGTGTATATATATATATATATATATATATATATATATGAAGAGGAGCCTGCTTAAAAAGCATTCCAATGAACCAAACCAAGAAATTAAAACTTCTTAAAAGGAAAACTTCTTAATGCATTGACTGCCAATCACTAGAATTATATTGATTGTTAATGCCTTGTGATGGAAATAGATTAGACCTAAATTATATTTTCTATAAAAAAATAAAACATTAATTTCCAAACCATGATTATTTATACTCAGTTTCTAATCAACACATATATTTATTTATGTCTAAAAACTAAGAAAATTAATAAATGTTTAAATTCAATTTTAACAAAAGACATAGGGTAATAATTCAATATACCTCCTTGTATCAGGATTGTATATGTAACATAAAGCTGTGAGTAGAAAAAATCTCATTGTGTTAGGTTTGAGAGTGCCATGGTAAAATGCTACATGCAAGCTTAATTTGAACACATTCCATTGGGGGTAGTAAGCAAGAGAAAGTTATTGCTATTTAGAAAAGTACACTGAAAATGAGCCTTATAAAACAAAGTTGAACTTATATATTATAAACTGTACAATTTTTCTCCTCATAAGTTTATGGCACTAAGAAACAAGAGAAATAACTGTTATTTTCAGCAATGTTCTTAATATATTTATATACTAGATATATCTAGTTGTATCCACTGCCCTAAAATAAAATAAATACTCTAGTAATAATTTTTAAAAATGAAAAAATAAACATAATTGGAGCCAGTATATATGAACTATATTCTCATATTTGTTGGCAATGTATTTCACAAATGTTTACATAAAGTCAATAAAATATGCATATGACTGTAATGTCAAACCTTTTTTAGATTATGTGTTGATTTTTTTTTTCTTTTTTGTAATGATAGGTTTGCATGCCATAGTGTAAGTAAAAAGATGCATTCCATATATGTTTAAGTCTAAATTTTCAATCAATACAAATAAAGTATTAAATTCTAAATCATATTTACTTATACATGACAAAGGAAGCAAAATAGGGAGTTGATAAGAAATATTTAAAAAAAAATTTAAAAAGAATTAACTTGACAATTCAAGTAAAATATTATCAATTTCAGTTTAAATAATGCTTTAAAACACATTTATATTTATACAAAGTGCAACCTTTCATTTATGTTTAAAATTTATTAGAACAAGGTTATGGGTATTTAAAACTTTACTTCATTTATATAACACAACAAAGATATTTGTAAAGATTTAAATACAGTACAAATATTCTAAAGAAGATCTTTTTATGTGAATTTTATATTCCATTTCACAGAAAATGATCATAGTCTTTGGCTTGTCAAACATTTCCTTCTCAAAATTTTATGCTTCCTAATAATTGTGATTTAATACCTTCTCAAAAAAAATGCATTTTCATACTTTTGGGGATACATTGTGAAAAAAAACTGTAAAATTTGTTACAGAATTCACAACTACTTTAGACACAAAGCAAACCATTACTGAAAAGTGTTATACTTTACCTGTTTCAAAAACATTTTTAACATTTTAATAACAATTAAATTTTAAAAAATTATCTTCAAAAATAAATTTAATATACATTAAATAGCAAAGTAAATGTCAAATACTAAAAAAAAACCTTCACTTCTACTTTAAACAATTAATGTGACTTAACTAAAGTACAGTAACATATCAGTACTCTGCCCTTACTCATAAAAATTAAGAGTAAAATATTATTGGGGTATTAAAAGATATGAATTTTTATTGATAAAAATGATAAATGTCTGAAATACAATTCTGAAAAATAACTAATTAACAAAGTTGAAAAACTATTAATTATTACTGAGAAATATAATTATAAAAAATAAGAATTCACCTTGTTGAATGGCTGTGTACAAACAATTTGGACACAATCCCATTTTTCCTCTTTAGTATTTTGTGACAACTTCTCAGGTCCAAACATACGAACTCTGTTAGTATGGGACCCACTTCTACTTTCTAGCGGACTCATAAAAGAGGAAGCAACTAACAGTACCTAAATGGAAAAAAAAAATTAATTAAACATAAGTTACCAATATTACAGATCACAACTTTTAAGTTTTATCTAAAATGTCATTCAGTAAAACTATTTGTTTTAACAGATCATAATAATTATTTAAAACTGTTACTTCAAATTTTCATCTTTTAAAGAAATTTTCTACGAGATCATCTATATACTATACGAGACAAATCGAAAAATTAATATTACGCAAAAAATAAATGAGTATTTACAACTTTATTGACAATGTCTATTAGATTATGCAAAAGAGTAATAACTACTTACCTGAAAATTACTCACAGGATCCGATGACCTACCAACTAGTATTTCGATGAAAGCGGAGCTTTCATTTCCTATATCTATTGAATGAATCTGTGTAGCTTTTTCAAACTGCAAAACGACATTTGCACTTTTTTCACCAGGAGTTGCACATTTCCACTTCCTGTAAGTTTCTGGTTTCATTAAATTCTCTGCTTTGTGAACCTATGTAGCGAAAAATAAAATAAAAACAATACTTCAAAATATCCTCACAAAAATGATTGCTATGAAATAAAGGTGTACTTTGACAGATAAGGATAAAATTTATAATCTTACCTTATCTTCACTACTAAATGATACAACATGTTTTAATTTGATTTCTGGCATTATGAAGATATAATTCAAAAGTATGTGTAATACAAGTATTGTCTACATAAAAATTGATATCCAGGACATTTAAAATCACACAGAAATAGCGGCAAACATTGAAATGCGTTTTTATTTGTGTACAACGTAGTCACTTACAGTTACAGTCATACTAATATCACATAATTTGGGGTATTCAGCCTGCCTCATCGCTGTGTCTCTGATCTAGGATAGCAATTTCAGGGATTTCACTCGCAAGGACATGTTGTAATACTAAATCTAATGTAATTTAACTGTCCTAAAATATAGGCTTTCTAGAAACAATTAAGTAACAGTAAAATCTCAAAAATCAAAATTAAGTATAAATGCCTAAACTCACTTTCGTGTTAGATAAGTTATTTCTTTAAATATTTTTTAAGAGTCTAAATGCACTCTACAAAATTAAACTACACTCACTTCCAAAAGCTAAGCACAAAGATGTAGTATGCAAAAAATAATCAGCAAATACTGCTTTGATTGACATAAAATTCGGCAGAAAAGTACTATATATATTTATGCATAAAACAAAATCAATAATTATATACAGAAATGAAAACAATATTAAATTTTTGTAAGTTATCAGATAATGACATATTGGAGACTTAAACAGAATTAAGTATAAAGTGAAAATAAACAGCATAAAATGAAAAAAAGGCCATTAATAGGGTGTGTGATCCCCCCCCATCTCTATACAAAGTTTACACCTTATGGCCATGCTTTCAATTAGGTGGTCAACCACCGCAGAATTAAGCAATCACCATTCTTCTTGTAGAGCTGTTTCTAGCTCAATAAGAGTGGCTGGAGGTGGGAAACGTGAAGATACAGCACGGTCGCGAGCATCCCAAAGATTTTCAATGAGATTAAGGTCGGGCGAATATGCTGACCACACCGTATGCGCAATCCCTTCACCCTCTAGATAGTCATCGACCACGTCAGCTCTATGGGGACGTGCGTTATCGTCCATGAAAACAAAATTAGGGCCAACTGATGAGCGTAAAATCTCACAATGGGTTCTAGGACTTACCGCACAGCCGTCACAGAACCCCGTTTAAAAATGTGCAGGTCGGTACGGTATCCAAATGAAATCCCTGCCCACACCATAATGCTTCTGCCTCGAAATGAGTGATGTTCCATGATGTTTTGAGGCTGATTGAGTGTTCCTTGTTCACGCCATATCCTTATATTTTTGTCATCTGGCTCCAGAGCAAATCTTGACTCATCAGTAAACACGATATTGCCCCACTCAGACACAGTCCAATTGACATATTCCCGGCTCCACTTTAATCATGCCCCTCTTGATTGGGCGGATAGAAAAACACAAACTAGAGGTACCCGGGCGTACAGTCCACACATATGTAATCTTCGGCGAATAGTAGCTGCAGATATCGCCTTACCACGACATGGATGTCACTCTGCAATTCCACTTGGCTGAAATAGCAATATATCGATCTTCCGCGGGGGTTGTAACTCTTGGACGACTAGCTACAGGCCTTCGGACAACTGTCTGTGTGGTTTGGAATTTTTTCCATAAACGTGAAATTACAGAATGATGAACGCCGAAGAAAAGAGCAACATCTATGATTGACTATCCTGCTTCAAATTGCCCCACAGCACGTCAGCGTTCAGAATCTTTCATTCGTTTTCTGGAAGATACAGAAATACGTACGTTTTGAAAACAAATTGTACGAAAGTTTTAAAGCCCTTCTATCAGCACTTACAATCAACTTCTGTAATCCTTCATAAAGCTGGCATTTTATAAGACTGACCTTTTTGTATATTTCTTGACGTGAAAGCGCGATTGGCTGTTAACTAACATATTTGCATACTTCCATCTACCTCTACAGCGAATTGCATCCTCTTCAATTCTGATTGGCTTCCGGAAATTAAATTTTCATCTTCGTGCTTAACTTTTGGAAGTGAGTGTATGTAAAATAAATGCATTTCTAACTTCTCAGCTATTGTTTTGGCTTTTCATCTTCAGTATGAATAATTATTCTTGAACTTTTATAAAAATGTCATAGAAATATCAAACGAACTCAATTAAAAAAAGTGGTTTGGTATAGAGATGATTATATTATTTTTTAATGAATAAAGCACTTATTAATTAATGTCAACAATTTCAAATAATTTGAAAATACTCAAAAAGTTGTTTATTTTTTTAAACGATATTTAATATGCTGCAAATCATAATACAGATATCCTTTGAAATACTACCTAAATGTATTTAATAACTTAATTCACACATTATTATAAAAATGTTATAAAATTATATGCACTTCTCTTTGAGAGTGAAAACATACAGAAAAATTACACTAAATTGTCTCAGATAATAAACGCGTCATTTTCTTATAATTTGTAACATATTACACGCCTTTGACGTCACTGTGAATTTTAATATTAATGTTTGTGTTTTGTAATTTTAAATTTGGTAACAAGTGAGTTGTTCTATGTATAGTTTTAGTTTAGAGAGTAGCAGTTTTCCATGTTCGTATCATAAGTAATAAAACGTTATTAATGTATAAATGTAAATATTAAATGTTAAGTAGTAATAAATAATGTGGTTGTGATAACAGTCTGCACGTCATTAGAGTCTTGAGCATTAGGAATACCAATCTATAATTGAGATGAGTTTTAAAACTGGGATTTCACAAATTACAATGATATTTATGTGTTCAAACTTTATGTTTTGGAAGCAGAGTCCTATGTACTTCCAGCCACTGAACAACACTGTTAAGTTTAACTAAAATATACCCCTTGATGAAGCCTCGAGTACCATTTGTAAGAAATAAGAAAACTACTTAATTTGCTTTTGGATTCCGAAGTTTCGAATGCAATGTTACTGTTACTCTCAAAACAAATAAATAAATAAAATGCTTCCAATCCATTTCATGTTAATGTTTTGTGTATCATTAATGAAATGGAGTTATCTTAGACATTGTTGGTCCTAACTGAACCAGAGAGACCAGTGACAATGTTTTAAAATGAAAAGTATCTTTGTGGATTACCTATAAAGGTAATACATACGTAACTTTCCTTCATTTTCGATTTAAAAGTGGCACATATAAAAAGCCAACGACAGAAGTTGTACGATTGACCTTCCTTAATTTGTTACTTGTATTTGTGAACGTAAATTTAATGTTGAATATTTGCAACATTCTAGCAACGTTGACTATGAGAACAATGACAATCAACTATGAGAAATGATGTAATCTTCATACAGTAATAACCCTAAGGATAAGGTTATTCTATGGTAACTCCTCAATGTGTGTATAATAGGAGTCACCTTAGGTAGTGCGAAGAATAGCAGTAGTGGAGCGAACGGGTGGCACTGAAGATGTATAGAGGAGGTGATGAACGGATGAGATAAAGACGAACGTTAAAAATAACAAGACACACATTTGATGGAGACACTATAGCTTTTTATTATTTGATGTTAGATGCGTGGAAACTCTATAAACGGTACATCTATTAGTACATCAGGTATACTTTGCTGAAACATGTCTCACTATTTTGATCCGAATTTGGAGTGCAAACATTCGAAACATCTACTGGAACTCAAGATTTCCTTTTAGCATTTAAAATACTGTACATACCATCACAAATATAAATATTACATATTTTAATATGTCACGTCTGCCGGTAACTCATGGAGGAGTAGAGGTAATATCTCTCAAACCTCAAAGTTTCACGTTGCACATGATTGTATAGTAGATATCGGAAATTTTGCGGTGTTGGTTTTTAAAGCTAACTCCAGCAACGTCGCAGTAACGGACCAGTGCTCGTGAACAGTTTTTGGTAAAAAGTCTCATGAGGTCATGTCCATTCTGCGTAGATCAATGTTTCAATTTCTATCGGGGAATGCTCGAATAAATCCGCGTTTAAAAAAATCGAAAACCGAAAAAGACGAAAGAGCTTGGGTTGGTAACAGATCAAAGTGGCTCCCAACGATCAAAGTCCTCACTCCGAAAGCATCAAAATACAGCTGTCAAGGGGAATTGGCAGACGCGAAGGAAACCCCGCGTTCTCAACAAGAGACACAGGGATCGTTCCAAAATTATGATTTAATAAAAAAAATGATTACTGGAACGTTTTAAAATGAATCCACAGGCCTTTAGGAAGAAATTTGAGTAGCACACAAGAAAGGCAAATTGTCGATGACAAGACTTTGCATATGAATTAGAGAATTATTTGGAAGGGTGGCTGGATGTCTTAAAAATTGACAGTTTTAAAAATTTAAAGATGTTAATGGTCGCCGATCAAATGAAGAAGAAGGTTATTGCAGACGTCAAGGAGCATTGTTTGGATATTTTGGGTGAAATAACTGACTCTTTTGAATTGGCAGAGAAACTCGATAAATATAAGTCTGTTAGATATAATGTAAAAAGACCTGTAATTGATAAGAAGGAAGTTCAAGGACAAAAAATTGGATTAGGTAGATGGGTTAACGGTAGGGACGATTTGGAGAGGAATGTGAGGGAGACCCGAATAGATGTTCCCGAAAAAAGAATCGAAAAAGAAACCCGACCGGATTCTCCCGGTGAGAGAAACAGACGATTTGAGAGGCGGGCAACACTCCGTTGTTTTGAGCTTAATTGCCTGGGTCATATAAGACCAAATTGTCCTGACTAAAAATTTAAGAATCCCGAAATTGTGAATCAACTCGGCCTTAAGAGTAGTGTGAAAAAATGCATAGAGCAATATATGTGGGAAGTAAAGGTAAATGGTGAGCCTACGGCTATTCTAAGGGATACTGGTGCTTCCACAAATTTAGTCTGCCAAACGTATGCGCCAGAAAATCCGTGGACAGGCGAAGTAGTCTGGGTGCCCCAACCTTTAGATATGCAATATAAATGTCTTCCGATAGCTCTAGTTCACTTGGAGGGAACCTTCGGGGAAATGATCACTAAAGCGGCGATAGTAGAAAAAACCCTGGATCAAGGTCGTTATTTACTAGGAAACCGACAGCCGAGCTAATTGCAGAGAAGGGTGGAAATTGGACTTATGAGCAAATAAATGCCATAAGGAGGGCTCAAGTTAGAGATTGAACTACCCCTGAGATGAATCATGAATCGTCCATTCTTCAAAAGGACGTGACCCCAGAGAGCGAGAGTGAAAGGGAAGACACCTTACTGGACATTCCGCCTGAAGGTGAACGGGGCGAAATTTTCATACACTGCTCCTCGGACGATCTGAAGGAATCTCAGCGTGGGTGCAGTACGCTAGATATGATCTGGTCTCAAGCAGAGGAAAATAAAAAGAGTAGGAAAAGAGGAGAATATATCGTTGAAAAGGGAATTCTATATAAGGGGGAAAAGATCATTTAGGCGACTAACGTAAGCTTATTGTAGTGCCAACTCGATATCGTGAAAAAATTATGGAATTATGTCATGATGATTGGGCAAGTCAAGTTGGAGTAACAAAGACTCGCGATCGATTAGCACGACACTATTACTGGTCAGGATGTTATCGAGATATAAAAATTATGTCCGTAGTTGTGATCCATGTCAACGGGCGGGTAAGGCTAAAGACAAAGAGAAGGCACCTATGAAACTTGTGCCTATTATCAGGGAAGTTTTTGCCAAAATTAACGTTGACTCGTGTGGGCCCTTACCTATTAGTGAATCAGGAAATAGGTACCTAATAACTGCAATCTGTATGTCCTCTAAATATCCTGAAGCCAATGCAGTAAAAGATATAAGTTCTTCATCCTTAACTGACGCTCTAATGCAAATATTTATTAGTATTGGGTTCCCTAAAGAGGTACAATGCAATCAAGGTACTTCTTTTACTAGTGCCTTAACGACAGGGTTTTTTTGGGAAATTTGGAATTAAGATTTCCCATATCTCTATAGCTCATCCTCAGTCTAATCCGATGGAGAGGCTTCACCGTACAATTGAAAGACTTCTGAGAGTACTGTGTACTGACACAGGAACCGAATGGGAAAGACACTTGCCAGCAGCTCTGTTGGCTCTGAGAATGGTGACGCATGAGTCACTGGGGTTCTCTCCATCCGAACTCATATTTGGGAAGAATTTAAGAACCCCTGAAGTGTTACTTTAAGAGCATTGGGCGGAGATGCCTGACGACAGTACTGAGGTGACTGAGCATCTATTTAAAATTTTGAATAGACTGGAGCTATTACAGGACTTAGCTACTGAAAAAATGGCAGAAATGCGAGAGAAACTAAAAAAATGGTATGACAAGAATACCGTTAAACGGGAGTTTAAAATAGGAGACCAGGTATTGGTTTTGGCCACTGCGAGACCGAATAAACTAGCCGTATATTGGAAAGGACCAGGCGTAGTAGAAGCTAAGATCTCAGAGACAAACTATTTAGTTAAGCTAGGGGAAGGAAGGGAACAAACTAAAAATATATCACGTAAATATGCTGAAACCGTATTATAAAAGACCTGAGACAATTAAATTCATGGAGATTGAGACAAAGTATGGGGGAATAGAAGATTCGGATTGGTAAATTTCTCATGTCAGTGACGAACCGGATATATTTGATGTAGAAGAAATAATTCGGGAGAATGATTTAAATTCGCGTCTAGGGTTAGAAGAGATTGCTCGACTACGAGACCTGCTTAAGAGATATTCCATGGTATTTTCTAACTCTCCGGGGAAAACCGATCTAGTGACCCACAATATTGAACTTAAATCAGATATTCCTATAAGGACTAGCCCATATCGAGCGTCACCTCGGCAAAATGAAATTTTAAAAAGGGAAATTGATCGAATGTTTCAGTTAAATATCATGGAAGTTGGCCCATCGGATTACGCATCCCCAGTTGTCTTAATTAAAATACCAGGAAGAGACTCTAGAATTTGTATTGATTGTCGAAAGCTTAATGCAGTTACCTGAACGGAATACTTTCCTCTACCAAACATTGAAGAGCGGGTAGAAAGAGTAGCCGCAGCAAAATACATACCTGTAATAGATTTAGCGAAGGGCTACTGGCAGATACTCCTAACTGAGAAAGCGAAGAGTGTAGCAGCATTCGTAACCCCATTTGGTAGTTATCGTCTGCTAAGGATCCCCTTCGGGCTTAAAAACGCTCCTTACTGCTTTAGCAAACTTATGTCAGAAATTTTGGAAGGGTGTGAAAACTTCGCGGTACCTTACTTGGACGATATCGCGATATTCTCTTCAGATTAGAACCAACACTTAAGGGATTTAGTCGAAGTATTGAAACGATTAAGGAAGACTAAATTAAAGATAAAACCTACAAAGTGCAGGTTCGGGCAAGACCGGGTTAAATACTTAGGGCATGTAGCAGGAAATGGTATAAAGACCCCGGCGGAAGCAAAGGTAATTTCCTAGATCTTTAACGAAAACTCATATGAGATCATTCCTCGACTGACAGGGTATTACACCCAATATGTTGCAGGTTATTCCCAGATTACTGCTCCTCTGACCAGCGCATTAAAGGGAAGTTCTAAGAAAGGCCTGATCACCTGGAATGAAGAATGTGAGGTAGCTTGAGCCAGATTTTGAACGGGAGTTTGAGGTGCAATGTGACGCATCTGATGTTGCATTAGGGGCCATGTTATCTCAAAAAATCAAGGGGGAAGAGAATCCAATATTATATATTAGCAAAAAATTTAATGATGACGAAAGGCGATATAGTACAGTAGAACGCGAATGTGCCGCAATAGTATACGCCGTAAAAAAACTGCGATTCTACTTGGACGACCGAACGTTCAAAATCGTAACAGATCATCAACCTCTAAAATGGCTCAAGTCCAATTCTTCGCACAATAATAGGTTGCTTCGTTGGACGCTGATCCTTCAGCCTTATTCCTTTGAGATCGAGCATAGCTCTGGAAGGGCTAACGGAAATGCAGACGCATTGAGTCGAATCCAATTAAAATAAGATGAAAAAATTAATTTGATTAAGAACAATTTGCGAATATTTAATGTTTTCTTATAATTATTTCTTTGATAGTTTTCTGTGCATTATATTTCTTGTACATGTGTTAAGTAGATCTTGCCTCAGGAAAGTTAATGAGGGGAAACTCTCTCATGATTGAACTATTGTATTTTCTACCAGTTAAAATGAAATAATGAACTCTTCGTCACCCCTAAGAAAAATTGTAACGGGGGAGGGGCTGGCTGTGGCAGCTGGTCACAAGAGAACCAAAGAGGGTCGGTCATTCTCAGGACCCGTGGGAATTTGTTCCCTAAAAAAGCAGGAGTTCCAGACTCAGATGTTTTTGGGATTTTTATGTCCCTGTATACGTCTTTGTGAAATGCCGGCTGTCATTGAGGAGTCCGGTCCGCTGACCACTCCCTTGCTCTCAGCCCTTTTTATCCCCTCCTCTTTTTGGGAGGGATCTTTCAAGAAGGAAGCTGTTGGTTGTTAGGAGCTGGAGGGTAGAGAAGCATGATTTTCTCTCTCCCAGTTATGTTATTTGTACAGTGTATATACTGTATATAGTCGATATAATAAAGTCTAGGACTTTAAGCTAGTGTTCTTATTAAGCCCCCACAAACACAGAGGTGTATGTATGTTGCGACGTTACAAGTACAGCAAGTTAAGTCACTAGTAACTTAACCTATAACAAGTTAAGTCATAGAGCTTTTAAAATAATAAAAAAGATTCGTAAAAAATGATTTTTAAATACATCATATTTTAAATGAAAAAATATATGTGATTAATTTACTAATACTTCAATTTATACATATATAAAGTTTTATAACTCTGAGTTGATATTTAAACAAAACTTTTGGTAATGTCCACCATTATGATAAAATTTTAATGGCATCAGTATAGCATAAATATAAAAATATATATGAAAACTTTAATAGTAAAATTTAAGTTATTAATAAAAAAATAATAGGTATACAAAATTGTTATATAACTGAAAATGTTTCCAGTTAAATAAAATTATAATGCTAACACTAAATTATTAAATTACTAAATTAGTATTGATAAAATATACTATGCAAATAAAATGAAAATGTATAGTAATAGAATATTAAATACTTGTAAAGAAAAATTTTTTATGAGTTTGTTCTTGCCCTTTTAAAAATCCCACTATACACTACTTTGAAGTTATCTTAACTCTTTTGAGATGAAAAAAGTATATAACTGAAACAGGTATAAAACCACTACTAATTATCAAATTCTTTTATAATCAAAACTACAGCTGTGAAACAATGGGGGAATGTTGTGACAGTAGTGGATTTCAGGCGCCGATACAGAAGCAAAATTTATCACTGTGGGCAGATATCAAATTTACAGCCTCTTCCTCCTACTTAATACGATATTGTTCTAGGGATAAAAATTTCTAGCTTAAGAAATTTTGCACTAAAATGTAAATTTTTTTATAAACTAGGAAACAAATTTTAATTGTCAACGCATATTTTGAAAAATTTTTGTTAGTCAAAGATTATAATTATTATTATTCAGAAACTACTGACTATTTCAATATGATCAAACTTTTTTCACTTAAAATCATTTTTAGCATCAACTTTCAAACTTTATATATACATTTAAATATGTCTTCTTAATATTAATTCAACGATAGGTTTCATTTTGTTTGGACTACTACGGTCTAGGTTTGGTTTTGTTACACGAGGGCTAATGAGACCGGAAACTACTGATTAAAGCTGATTCCAAACAGCTATGAACATCTATTCCACCAGCAGGAATCGAACCCGCGTACTCTAGTACCAAAGAGCAGCACTGTACCATTCAACCATTATTTTGCCCAACGATAGGAAGTTTGTTAATCAAACATTATGATAAACATTATTCAGAAACTGCTGACTATTTCAATATATAGACATAATTTTCTTTCATTAATGAAAATCATTTTTAGCACAAAAACTACGTAAGTTGGGGATTGATTAATTATGAGATTAAATGAAAGAAATAATGCAAATAATGGAATCTTACATTAAACAAAATAGTCACTTTTTTGCATAAAAATTTTAAAATTCATAATTTTTTTTATCTGACCTAGTTTAAAGTTAAAAAATTCAATAGTCCAATTTTTAAGGTTCTCGCTCATTGAAGAAGTTTTTAAAAACTTTTGATGACTGTTCATCCTGTTTTTTCCCTTAAAAAATTATATTTTTAAGCATATAAAGATACACAAACATTAAAGCTAAAAACATAAAAGAAAATACTACGAAGTATTTACCAATTCGCTTGATATTTGCCAGTTCAGTGGAATTCTATGCGCTTCAATCTAGAAATTTTTCGCACGTCTGCTAATATCTTTTTTTATAGTGTCACTACTCTGTCACTTACACGAATGAGGGTTTAGTTGGTCCCTAGACTTAGTCTTTTTGTCAAGTCTGTCACTTAAAATTTCATTATATAAATCGCTCGTTAGATCGATAATGATGAAGTACAGCTGCAATCAGAGTGGAAGATTTGTATGAATTCTCTATACTTAAGATTTAAATGATGCCCTTTTTCTGTAAAATATGACGTTTATTTAATGGATTAGTAAAATACGAACCCAAATCGTTAACGACCAATTGCAAACGATTCCAGGAATAGTAGATCCTTAGGTTATGCCGAGATTTATGCCGACCAGATGTGCAATTCCACCTCTTGCAAACGATTCCAGGAATAGTAGATCCTTAGGTTATGCCGAGATTTATGCCGACCAGATGTGCATTCC
>CM063501.1:163289269-163411769 GCA_032207245.1 Pardosa pseudoannulata
TGCCACCTTTGCTGCATCGCCCTAGTTACTGCCCTGCCCACTTACTTGGTAATAAATCTTTAAGCATGTCAACCCAAATTTTTTCTCCTGATCTCTTCACGTCCAAAGAATACGTTGCCTATATTTTTTATTTATCATACTTTGTTGTCTGGCTCTTATTGTGCTAACCGATTGGTACGTATTAAATGCTCCTAATTTTTTTCGGCCGAAGGATCGCCGAATAGTTAGGGTGCTGGCATTTGGAACAGGAGTTCGTGGGTTCGAATCCCACTATGGCATGGATGTTCGTAGTAGTTCGGAATCGGCTGTAAGCAGTAGGTTACGGTCTCATAGCCCTCGTATTGCAAAAAGCAGACCGTAGAGCACCAAAACCTAATTTTTTATTATTTTTATGAAATTAAATTGATTGGCGTCGTCGAACAACGACCATTTTACCTAAAATCCAAACCGGTTAAACTCTATTCTATCATTATTGTTTGTATGTTATTTCGTTGTGGTTTAAAGCTCCATTCTCCATTGGTTCACTAAGACTAATTTTTTAAATGATTGTAAGCTATTGAGATTATAAGCTGTTGACAGATGAATTGATAATAAAAAAATTCAATGTTAGATTTGTAAGTGGTTTAGGTTAATTAAGTAAGAGTATAAAAGTATATTGTATTGGTCAATAAAAAATGCCAAGGAATACCCTATTTAGTTGGATTACCAAAAATTTCAATATTTCGCGATAGTCAGATCAGCCTAGAAAAATAAAACTTACATTTAGTACAACGAAAAAACGGGAGTTGAGAATTATTTTCGATGAATGCTAATTTTTTTGACGTATAATTGAAATATGAGATTCGTAAGATAAGTCATATAAATGAATCATTTATATGACATCCGAATGTTTGGGGACCAGCAGAAAAAAACGTATAATGTTGTTCCACTGTAATTAAAAATATGACAAAACAATTGTTTCCAAATTTTATTGATAAAATAAAAATAAAAATGTGGTGATAAAGTGTAAAATATTTGACTAAGACCTTTGGTCAAACATTTAAAATTTAAGGGAAAACCGTTTGCTAAAGCCGTTTGTAGGAGTTTTGTAAGGTAATTAGTCAGCTGTGAATAATATTTTGCTTTCACGAAATTCATCTTTGAGTACAAAGTTATAATTCACAACATTAAGTTATATCAAAAACTGAAAATCATACTGAAATTTTAACCTCGAAATTATATGGCCAGTAGCTTTCTTTAAGTGTAGATATTTTGATTCTGGCAAGATTTTTCAAAATTCAGTTATTGAAATAGATTTAAGCTGCCTTTGCAATACATCTTTCATTTTTTATAATTCTAGGTCTCCAGCCACTTTTTCAATAAGCATTATTTCATAAATTGATGATCCATCTAAAATAATATAGCAAATAAATGTATTTTCAAAATAAGCACGAGAGCCGTATAGAATTGTACGAAGAGTCGCAGTTATCCCTCGATGTTCAATATTTTTCTTTCTTCCTGAATTTCAATTCAAGAATTCGAAAGAGCTATTTCGATACAACATAAATCGACATGTCTTTTAGTCGACTTATTACATCGACTTTTGAAGCTAAATTTCTACGAACTTTAAATATCAAGCATAGATGAAAATTAAGTAACCAAGATTTTGTTGTTTTATGAGAATTTTCTCTCTATCGCACACGACAACGAATTATTTGCACCAATTTCTTATTACTGGCTCGAAATATCTTCTAAATTATTGGACTGTAAAAGGTAAAACGAAGTTGAAAAATGTATTTTGATTATTTTTGATGTCTAGAATTATAAACATAATATAAACATAATATTTGTACGTTGTGATGTTTTTAAAATAGATTCTACCTCTATAAAAATGTTACTGACAATACTGAAATTCAAAGCAATTGTTTTTTTTTATCCTTGCAGTTTTGAAAAGTCCGCAAATTTTTAATTTTGTTTTTATTGATTCCCATTATGAATCCAGCATAATAAGCCTTGATGTTTATATTTGTTGATTTAATAAAGCAATATATTTTCAAATTGAATGTATTTGATTTGTTTTGAATTTATGTAGATATATAGAGGATTTTATTGGCAAAGAAAAAATGTTAAATTCTTCTGATTTTTGAAAATAACCAGCATAGATATATTTATAAAGGTTCAAATAGGTATTAAAAGTATGAATAATATTTAAAGTAATTATGTTCAAGTTTAGTAGTGCTTTAATGTCTCGTAGTTAGGTAAGTTATTTTTGGTATTTAGTTATGGCGGATGTTCTTATTTCGGTTTTAACTATTTGTAGCATTGTGAAGAAATATCAGGAAATTCTTAGACCTGAGGTTGGATTTGCATTTCATTCAAAACGGCACGTTTGTGGGGATGATGGAATTCCGAATTTGAGTTTTTGTTATGTATTTGGTTAGTGGGATTTAGTTAATTTAGTTATGACAAGTGAAGTTATTTCGGTTTTGAAATTATTAAAAAATATCAAAATATTCTAAATCAAACAAGAAGTTTTGGTTTGGAACATTCAGTTTTTGCTCTTATCATTTTCTGGGATTTAGTTATGACAAGTGAAGTTGTTTCAGTTTTGAAATTGTTAAAAAGTATCAAAATATTCTAAACCAAACAAGATGCTTTGGTTTTGAACATTCTGTTTTTGCTCTTATCATTTTCTGGGATTTAGTTAATTTAGTTATGACAAGTAAAGTTGTTTCAGTTTTGAAATTGTTAAAAAAATATCAAAATATTCTAAATCATACAAGATGTTTGGGTTTGGAACATTTTGTTTTTGTTCTTATCATTTTCTGGGATTTAGTTAATTTAGTTATGACGAGTAAGTTATTTCGGTTTTGAAATTGTTAGAAAGTAACAAAATATTCTTAAACCAAACAAGATGCTTTGGTTTGGAACATTTTGTTTTTGTTCTTATCATTTTCTGGGATTTAGTTAAGACGGGTGTAGTTATTTCGGTTTTGAAATAGTTAAAATGTATCAGGATATTCTAAGTTAATTGGTTTGGAACATTTTTATTTTGTTCTTTGCACAAGGGGGGGGCAACCCCCCTCACATGTTAGATTCTTCATAATAATAGTGCTTATTAAAATGATATATATTGTGTTTACTTTGTTGACACATATCATAAATATTACTAATCTGTTATTTATTTTTTTAAAAACGTAAAAAATGATGATTATTATGCTAATTTTATTTTAATAATACTTTAAATTGTTAATCTGTTGTTTCCTTTTAAAGTTTAGTTTTGTTAATGTTGTGTTTCAAATATGCCACGTGACCGCCACCATTTTTTTTTTTTTTTAATCTTTCAGAAAACACTCACTGCCGCCATGTTTTTCTACTTGGCGACTTTTCAAATCATGCGTTTTTCTGTTGGTCGCCAAAAAAAAAACATGGCGGACGGGACTGGCGATTATAATGCATCTGTTCCAAATATACTTTCGTTTTAAAGTGATGTTAGATTAATATAAATAGTTTATTAAAGTAATTCCTAGTTCAAGGTTTTATATTATTAATAAATTTGCATTCTGTTTTTTTCTCATTGAATGCTGTATGTCACACTTTAGAAACATATTCACATATCAGTTGTGTTCATATTATAAAAAATCTGACTATTTTAATTAATAAAATTACTTATGTTTTCCCTCATTTGAAAGGTAGTTTGTTTTGTTTTAAAAATAGGAAAATCAGTTGATACAATATAAATAAGAGCCTGAATGTCTTAGGTATAGTTTAAAAATTATTAAAATATTTATGTGAAGTAAATATGTCAGTTATGAACAAGTAAATTTCTTTTACTTTCATTAGAATCCTGTGAGACTATTTGTTACTCATTAGATATTATTTTTACTTGACTTACCTAAAAAATTTAAAATATCTTAGATTACAAAAAACTTCATTAAAAATTATGACCATTAAAAGTAATTGCTTAAAAGAATATTTTTAAAACTTATGAAAAAAAAAATTAGTGCACAGCTATTTGTTTTACAGCTATTTCTAAGGGCATGTAAAATTCTTAGCATATAATATTTTGTTATGAAATATGTTAAAGCACATTATTATGTTATCTAATTAATACTAATATATTAGTTCATTTCTATATCTCTATGGAGATTTGCAACTAAAAAAATATGCAGAAATTTAGGGTCACATTTTTCAGGTTTTATTTGTATAATGTTCTTTAGTGCTTTGATCTCCAAAGTCAGATTGCAAAAAAAAAGTGTTTTACTCTATAAACATATATGTGTGTCTGTGTGTAGGGAAAGTTAACATCTAGGGTATGAATTAGTCCAATCTTCTTGTATATACATTTAATTGCATGACAAACTTACTTAGTAAAATTTGTTTCAATTAGGGGAAACCAGGGTAAAATGGTCTGCTTTTGTGAATTTTGAGTATTTGCTCTCAAACTAATGATTTTTTGAATCTGAAAATATGTATGTACATTGCCTATATATTAGGCTTATATGACACTCAGTCAAAACCAATTATTATAATTACTTTTTTTATTATAATTTTTTTAATAGCAAGTGACAAAGTGGACCATTTTACCCCGACCCCGGGGTAAAATGGTCCATGGCACGTGGTAAAATGGACCGCAAAAAATTTCTACAGATAACTTAAATGTAGTACATTATTTAATAGTACAAAACATAAAATGTATTATATTTATTTTCTATAGCTTCAGTATCTACACCTAAAGCATAATATTAGCGAATATTGAAGTTAATGAATGATACACCAAAAGATTTGTGTTACTGAAAGTCTGCTATTTTCTTGAGAAGCAGTAGGATCTGGGAGACTCATCACAATATCTTGAACATTTCCGAGCAATTCATCAACATTGTCAGGGAAAATGAACACATTTTGATTAGGTTTTTGCCTTATAAATTTCACAAGAACGTAATCTTCATAATTTTTTCCTGTTATTAAACCAACCAAATGAACCACTTTCTTTTTTGTCAAAAATGTAACCAAAACATACTTGCCAACTTTTAATTCATTATCAGAATTAGCATCATGCTGTGAATTGCTTTCTTTATCACTGTGTTGTGTATCACTATAAACAGACATATTTTCCGAATCACTCGAACTTTCTGATCCACATAAATTTTCTTAATTTGCTTTAAAATTCACAGTTTTATCATTTTTCTGCTTAGTTAAGACTAACATTTTTTCTAAATTCTTCCTATCTTTAACTAAAGTAGCATTTTTCTGTTTTAATTTTTTCTCTTCCTTCTCTTTGATCATTTTCACTGGTGTATCAGTTACAATTTTTGATGCACCCTTCTTTCATTTGTTTGTTGTCTTGCTCATGCTAGCTTTTGCCAAGGGGCATAATTCAAAAGGTGATATTGTTTTCAACTGATGATTTTTCACTTTGTACTGATTGTGATGTATTTGGTTGCTGATTACCTGTGCTTGGTTGACGATCAGCTGTACTTGTTAATTCAAAATCTGGTGACGGTTGATCAGTCACATATGATGAGAGATATTGGATATCCTCAAAGACATTTTCATTGAATTGCCATATATCTGTTACTTTAAATCCTGCATGTTTTTTAAAGTATCACACATAAAATCAATTTAGAAAGCATTACAGAAAAAAAAACCTGGAAAATGGACCATGGTCTATTTTACCCCAGGTTCTGGTGGTCCATTTTACCCCATGTGTAATTCTGACAAGTGTCAGAAAAAAAAGAACTAATCTTATATTAAGTTGTTTTAGCTGCATTAAATATAATACATCATCTTAGCTCTTTATTGTGAGAAGTTAAATCCTCCAAATCACAATTCTTAAATGAAGAGAAGAAGATATATTATGATGAAAATATTTACTTCTGACTACCACAAATCAACTTTCTAGAATAAAATGGCTAAATTGTCAGCTAAACACACAATTACAGATTCATTTTCAAGACTGCAGTGCTGTCATCTATGTATCAAAGTATTAAACATTAAAAATAATAAATAAAATAAATAACAAGGGATGGTCCATTTTACCCCGGTCTTTCCTATACCTTTAAACTAATAAGGTAAAAGGTTTCTTAGAGTAACACTCCAAGTACTGTGAATAATGGTTAAAGCTCATTATTTCATAGTCAACTTTCTTTGTTGGATCCTTACAATTGAGTCACTCCTCTCCTCTGGATTCTCGCTCATTTTATCGCTTACGTATCTCAAAAGCACCAGCAACATCTATCTTTTGATTCCTACATATATATATATATATATATTTATTTACATATACATTTATACACATATCACATTTATAGTCCATTGGATATCGTAAATTTATTTCAATGACCATTCATATTTATTTTATTTATTTGAATGAATAAATGAGATCTTTTATAACTCGATCGGTTATGCATAATTTTATGGGTTGAAAAAATATTTCAGAATTCCTATACCATGAAGACAAGAATCAGAAGGATCTACAGAAATGACTGAAACTTCTACTTAAATTGGTTCATATTTGGTTCTATTGGGTGAAACACAATCAAACTGTAATCCCTTTTATGCTTCTGATATCTGAAGAAGGCCAATGGATGAATATCATAATATTATGGCTAACCAGGGAAGAAATACCAATAAAAGTATTTTATTTTCAGATAATAGAGCCATAGCAACTGGAGATGAGTAAATAACTTTTTTTTCTTCCAGTATTTCTATATTAATATTCCATATTCACTATTGTATAAAATATATGAAATGAAAAAATTAAAAAAAAATTGTGTGTAGTTAATAGAATTACATTTGAAAAAAAAATTTGGATATACTGTTTAGAATATATTTGTTGTTAAATTTAGTGGCAGATTTTTTTAATACATTTATAGACCAACTTTTACTCATTATCTACAAAATTTAATTTTATGGACTTACAGATAAACCAAGTATTTTTATGGGTTTTTTTATTGTGAAAAAGAAATTTAAAAAAACAATAGATTTTTCACTTTAATAATATCTTAAAATTCAATATTTATTTCATTTCAGGAACAAACAAACAAAAAATATTAACTTCTTTGAAAGGTTTAAAGCTTAGTAAATCACAATTTGATAATTTTAGCATCTTAATTAATGGATTGCTAAAGAGATTAAATTTGAAATTGAGGTTAATTTTGTGTTTTTCTAGAATCAAATTTAATTGAAAAAATTACTAATATATTTTATTATATATAATAAAAGCATACAAATTTTATTAATAACAATTAACTTTTAATTAGAATTTTCCTGGGGAAAGGAAAATGACAAGTCTTATTAATTAGTCACAATTACTTGTGCTATTAAAAATCAACCAACCTCCAATATTTCATGAAAAATTTTGCCGATTCCAATGTATAAAAGTTGGCAAATATGAATACATATAAAAACTAATTTTCTATTCTGTTCTTTTTATTTTTTTATGCGTATTAGTAATTTTTTCAATTTATATACAGATTATATAAAATTATGTAAAAAAAAATTTTTATTGGTACAATTAGGAATATAGTCATATTAAAATTATATAATAAATGAAAATGAGATAGTTTGAATATGACTTAATCTTGGTTGTAAGGTGACCAGCTTTTTCCTAATAAAAAGGAAGACATAATATTAATAAAGGGCGGCCTATGTATATTAAATAATTACTATCATGTTTCTTCAAGGTCTTCAAAGCAGTAGGATAACTTGATTGCCTGGGCTGAGTCCTCTAATCGAAAGATTTCTAACAGTAAGCAAAAAATGACAATAAGCAAAACTATCATGTTTCAGATGAGTAAGAAGTCAGTAAAGTTGCTAATTCATCAGAAAATATTGGTAGTGTATTTTTATCAAATACTACACAATCAAAAATAGCTACTGTTGTGAATTTTTGTGAAGTATTTTATCTTCCCAATACAGTGACTATAACGTTACATAAAAATAAATAAATTAGCGTAAAATTAAATAAGTGTTTCTTCATCAATATGAAAATTTTTGTTATTAAATGTGTAAATATTTATAAGTAAGCTTTTACATATCAAAAAGAAGAATATTTAGTATTGTATAACAAAAAGGAGGATATCTAGAACACTTTTTAAGGAGGGACGGTTGGTCACTTTCTTATAATAAATTGATTGAACTTACAATAAAACCAAGAATTGGGTTAAGAGAATTTTTTTTTCTAATTTAGTTACTATATTATTTGTCAGTAGTCTCAAAATAGCATGAAAGGAAATTATTAATGTTCATTTTTTAATTAGTGCTTTTATCTTTTAATTTTTAGATTAAATTTTTTTCTTTTTTGTGTGTGTATGTAAGATCCAGGGATTCTATGTATCTAGATGGAATGTTTATTATACAGTTCTAAACTGTAATTTCTATATTTTTTACTGACTTGTTTTAATAAATATTTAAAAAAGTAATTGAAATTTTGCAATATTAGGATTTATCTTTATTTCTCTATGTATGTATTCTAATTCAAAAATATGTTATTTTTAGAGATGATGTGAATTATGATCCTATTGGAACACATATCATTGCATTAAGAAAATATTACCTTTATCTGAATCAGCAATTACAGCTTCGAGAAAAGCAAAAAGAAGTAGAAAAATCAGTAAGAAGTTTCTTATAGATTTACATTCTGTAGTGTCATAATTTTATTCTACATAAAATTATAGATTGCTTTGGTTGTAACTTTTTTTTTAAATGCATGTTAAATTAGACTTTGCATAATGTTTACAAATGCTTTAAAACTTTTGTTTCAATTTCGAAAAAAAAATGCTAACTGCTCTTTTGTTGTTTTTTTTCTCCCCTATGCATCATTATTACCATACATTTAATATTAGTATGAATACAACAGCCATTTGGTAATAATTTATTTTCTACAGTATCTGTTTATTGAAAATATAGTATCTGTTTCCATTTTCAGTTGATTTTTATTAAGTCTTTATTTTGATGTAATATCAATGGGTAGCAAACTTTACAATATAATTCTTTATTTATTTTTGTTTATATTGTCAGTTCACATTTTAATATGTATAAACAATACAGATTGAAAATGAAATAAGTGTATTTGGAAAGTTTGCTTTGCGTTTATCAATTTATGTATAACTGAAAAAGTTTTTAGAATAAAACAAATATAGAATTATAATTACTAAATCATCATTATAATGATGTCATGTCAGTAGGTGCTTCTTTTTTACCCTTCCAATGGAGTATGAACCCTGTTAACTGAATAGATGTTTTACTTTTTGTTTTGTTATTGTATCAGGTAGGTTTAAATTATAATATTTATAAACAGTAAGAAATGAAAATGCAATAAGTGTATTCAAAAGTTTAACACATTGCATAAATTATTTTGTCACAAACTTACGCGTGCAGCGATAATTTTTTTGTGTCTCACGCGAGTTGTCATTCAGTTAAAAATAAATAACTGCATCATTTTTTAAATAAGAGAAAGAAACTTCAAATTTACAAAACACAATTTGTACATTCTGGAACTAGTAAGTTAACAGAAGACTGAGTAACTTTACAAACAAAAGTTCTTAAAAAAAAAAATTTTCTAATCATTGCCTAGCTACACAGTACAATTGTACATTAATTTTATATGTTACCTGCTGTCTAGAAAAAATCTAGAATACATACTTTTACAGGGCCCATGTTCCAGTGAGAGTCTACAAAAAATGTAAAAATATATTTTCCTCATTTTCCAAGCAATTCAAATTTTAGTTTAAATGGTACTGTATCTGAGTTTGTACATAACTGGCGAATAAAACCAAATTAAACAGAATTTTTCAGATTAATCAAAATTCGTTTTATTTGTATGTCAAGAGGTTAAACAAGCATTGGAATCTGTTATATTAAAATGTAAATATATACTGTTTTTGAAAAAAAGAAGTGTAAATGCTATTTAAATTAAATTGGATATTAAAATTTCATGAAGATTATAAGCATTTAAAATATCTTCTCTTGATAATATTAATATGTAAATAATAGGAAATACAAGTATATGATTATATAATTATAAACTTTAATGTATTATATAATTACAACACATGATTATAATATAGACATACATCAAGTTGTTAAATTTTTTAAAATATGATAGGGTTTAAAAAAACAGTTTTGTCAATTGTTATTCCATTTTTTATTTAAAATTTGTAAATTATTTAATTGTAAAATACACTCAAAAAAAAAAATTTTTTTTTAAGTATTTGCTGAATATTCGATATTCTACTATCTAGCCAAACCACTACTTGCTAACTCATTTCTTTATCAAAATGCAAATCTATACAGTTTTGTAAATATAGATCTGAATACTATTTAAATTAGCAATTAAAATTTTTTTTATGGTGGTAAAGAGCAACTAAAAAGTTCTTCCCTTGATATTATCAACAATATGCAGTACAAATATATGCTTATCTAATTATAAACATTAGTGTATTGTATTATAATTACAACACATTATGATTATAATACAGAAAAAGGCATTAAGTTGATAACAAAAATTTTAACTGTAGAACGGTTTAAAAAAAATTTATTTTAATTTTTAATATGAAGATTATTTTAATTACAAAATTACAATCAAAAATGAAATTTTTTTAAAAATAAATATTTGGTTGCTGAATATTCGGCTTGTGGTCTGTGAATAACTGGAATTCAGATTCTAAAAAATTGCTATTAAGTGACTGAGTATTTGGTATTCAGCTATTCAGCCAAATCCCTACTCTTACTTTATTTCTTGTTTTTGTATATTTTCTTTTCTAATGGGAAAGTTTGATTGTTGTATATTACTTTCAAATGGATTCTCTATCAAACTGGAATTTACAGTCAGTTTGAAACTTGCTCATTATGAGAACATCTTCTGGGGAAATTTCTTTCCTTGTTTTAAATCATTTGTGTAAAAGCACAATGAAATTTAGTACATTAGAATATCATAGCTGCAAACTCTTCCAAAAAAATTGGGAAACTCTCAAATTTTCAAGAACTCCAGTATAATAAAATCTCTCACTTTTTTTTTTTTTTTTTTTCCCCAAAAATTTTACATTAAGCATTTTTGAAAAAAGGGTAAATCAGTCACATGAAGAAATTTAATTAAAAATTTTGAGTAATACATTAATATGGCAAATATTAGCATATTATTATTTTGGATAGATTTACTAGCTCTCAAAGCATAGTTTTGGAGATTTTAATAGAGCATTTTTTATTTTATGAAATCTAAAAGGCTAATAAATGAAATTTTCTTTGCAAATATTTCAATTCAATGGACTTTATTCTTTTTTAAAATGGCACATTTTTGAGCATTAGAGTGAAAATGTGTCAGTAAGTAAAATTTTATTCTAGTTTTTCAAAATTTTTATATGACATTATAACTTTTTATTTTAGCATATGTATTATTTATTGTATATTCTGTCATATGTATTTTGCATAACATGTAAAAATGGAATTGGGGAACATTACAATGTAAAATATATTTCTTTCCCTTTCTTAACCCTCTCAGCCAGGTAAAAAAAAAAAAATTCACTATGCTATATCTGATTTTATGTATCGGCAAACTCTTCCTATTTTTCACTCTTCAGGGTTGGCAACTGTGGAATGTTCTCCATATTGATAGTAACAGAAATTCTCTAAACTGCTACATTTGTCTAAAAAATATTTAAGCTTTTTGAAATGTATAACTCAGTAGAAGACTAATTTCACTCTCAGAATTCATAACTATTTCTTTCTCAGATTTTAATGACATAATTTACTGGTAGACTTGAATCAAACTGTTGAAAAGTAAATAGTACTATACATACCTGCCAACTTGTGCAGTTTAGCCCTATATTGTATGGATTTCTGTCACATTGTAAAATTGTACATTTACATGTGAAAACTGTACAGTTAATTTAAAAAATTCTCAGGAAAAAACCAAAAAATAAAAATATTTTCTACAACTTGTGATGAGGGTATATTAAATTTATATGCTTATCCTCTGTTTGCAATACAGGAATCCCTGCACCACAAAAAATATTTACTGTTTTCATATTGCTTGTGGTTGGTTGAAACTTTGAAAAACAACAGAATTTCAAAAAGCATGCTGTAAATACTAATAATACAATGTAGCAATGCAAAGTGAAAAAAGGTATTCAGCACTGTATGCTATATAAGACTGAATATAGAAGTTCCATCTTTGATAAAACTTTAGAAGCTGAAATAATGGTACATGAGGATTGTTTTAAATAAAGATTTCTTAACCAAGAAAAAATCACATGCAGTCATTTAAAAGATAAATACAATAATTTTTAAAAATTAATTTTTTTCTTTATTTATTGTAAATAGAACAATTATTGAGCAATGCTCTTCTAGATTTTGTTTTACTCAATTAGATTTTTACTAAGTGTTTTTTTATTTATTTATTATTTATTATTATTTATAATTTATTTTATTTATTTATTTTTTATTTATTTATTTATTTTTTAAGATTTCATGTTAGTACTATTGACTATGATTGGATATAAAGTCACATAAGAGAATAATAATTTGCATATAAAATTCTTCATTGATATTTCTTTTATCATTTTAGAGAGAAAAAAAGAGGCATGTAAAATACTATACCTAAATGCTTTAAAGTATAAAATTTATATCTACTTTGCATATAATTCTTAAGCAGTTTTCTTTGATAAGGATTTGTCAATGTATTATATAAATTTATGAATGCATTTTTAGTCTATATTTTTAGCTTGTGTGTTTAGTATGTGAAATTGTAATATTTTGAAAGTTGATATATATAACAGAAGTCAGGAACATATGGTATAGGGATATTGGGACATATTTTTTTTCAGTGGCATGCAAGCCAATTTTTTATATTCCTATGCAATAAGTATATCATTTATTATATATACTGTATTTTATAAGAATATAAAATGTTATTGGAACAAGCTTGGCATACAAAGTGATTATTAACAAAGGTAACCTACTGAGTACAGAAGATTGCTAACCCATGGTGTATAGATGATATGTATATTTTTTTCTTTCCACTGTTGAAATAATATTTACTTATGCTTTAGAAGTTCTGGCATAATTAATTAGAATATTGTCACAGTACATTAGCATTTAATCAGAATAATTAACATAGATTGTAACTTCTGTTTTTCTTATTTTAGAAGAAAAGTGAAAAAAAGAGTGAAAAAAGAAAATCTAAGATAGTAGAAAATATTAAGTTATTATCTCCTCCTGCTTTTCCTCAAAACTATCCTTTTAGTCAATCGTTTAAGAAGACATCTCAGAATTCTAACAGAGTGATGTAAGACTTGTTTTTATGTATATTTAGTTTACATATTCTGATAAGACCAACTAAAAATTGTCTGTTTAATGACTTCTTAATGTATTTTAAAACAAATAAAAAAAATTTGATTTTTTAAACTAGTTCTTTATTATTAGGAATTGAAATTCATTTTTTTGGGATTTGACTCTGTATATGAAATATATCAAAATTATTATTACACCTAAAATATCTATCTAAAATTCTCCTTTTCCACTTCTCTTTCTTTCATGTCTATTTTCCCAGCCGTATAATATCTTATTTAAACTCGTGTTCGCTTAAATTCTTTTTACCAATCTCCCAAAGCTAACTCTGGAATAAATACTAATTTTCTGTCCACTGGTTACATTTTCAAGCTAACTCAAATAATCAAACTTCATTTCTATCTAATACTAATGCTGACTAAGCTGTTGGTCTCATGGGAAAGAATTTGCATTGATTGAACAATAAAAAAAATACTCTTATACATTCTTTTAAAAATGTTTATTCACTGTTAAATGAAAATATGGAGAAATGAAAAATGAGAAAATGTGGCAATGAAAGGTCAAAAGAAAAAATACAAATTCATTAAAAAGCAATTGGAACAAAAAATGTCAACAATCAAAGAAGCTAACAAGGAAATGAATACTGTCATGGACAAATTGAATGTTTAAAGCAATATTGTATAATTTTTTTATTATATTAGGATGCATTATTTAAATATAAATAAAATGTTGAAAATATAGAACTGGAAGAGTTGACAATTTTTTTTACAATTATTTTAATGAAATTGATTAATCCTCTGTTCCTCATGCAGATTATTCTGAACTTCCCAAAGACAGAAGTTATTATATTAATTTATATCAGAGTATTGATGATTTCAAAAAGTAACAGAATGACAATTAAATGACAGGACTGCCTTATTGGCTTAAAGAAACATATGATTTTATTTTTTGCCACTTGCTAGTATCATCAAAAGTCATCATTCCTAAACATAATGTAGAACTAAGCCTGAAAAAAGGAAGGTATAAGTTTTTCCTTTGAAAAAATGCAGATATTTTTAAAATTTTTTGGCCAAATACTGCTCACTGAATACTGCACATGGCAAGATCACTGGAAAAGTCCCACCAGCAGAAAACCGAGACAATCAGCAAAATGTAGTATGAGTTAGAAGATCAGCCTGGTAGTTTATGGCACTAAGGCAATGCTCAAGATGCATAATGGTGGAAGACAGAACAAAAATGGCAGCTCATTGATGGTCAGCATGAGAAATTTGAAGTTGACGTAAAATGAATAAGCCCTATTTAAAAAATAAAGTTAAGGAAGCCAGCATTTCCTGGTATTTGACTTTAGATATAATGTGGTTATACCACAATGCTCCAATACCATGTACCACAATCCAGGCAAGACTGTTTGCTGGGATCTAGAGTTCAGCTCTGAGGGAATTCTAGTAGACATCATTACATAACAGCACCCAACCAGCAAATAACTTGAGTATTTCATATTACCCAAACATTCTTTCCAAATGTTTTAATTAAATTGTGTATTACCCAAACATACTGTACTAATTAAATTTTCAAACATCAATTTCAGAAATTATATATTTTTATTTTTAATTATTTCTTTAACCTTTTACTTTGCATAAATTTGTATCTGTTAACATATTTGTATCAAATTCCAAAACAATTGTACTTATCTGTTGGATACAGGATAAAATTCAAAGGGGAAATTCCAAAACATCTCCTTGAAGAAAAGAGAGCAATTTTTATTAAAAGAGTTTTTGAACAAGCAGGAATTTTGGGTAAGTTTGGTCTTTTCTGTTTTAGCAAGAATATTTTACTATTAGTTACTTATCTTCTAGATTATATCAAATTTTCACAATATTATACTCGTTTAAATAATTTCTACAATTATATTAACTTGTTGTTTTACATTAGTATGTTTGTTTTATAACAAGCCTTTAATCTTCTATTTTTTACTTATTTGTACAATAAGCATTGTAATTATGAAAACCTTGATCTTTAGTTTCAACATAGACATACACTCCAACTATTATAAATTATGCATTGTCATGATGGAAAATTCAGCATGTAATTACTGAATTATGTATTGGGGCTAAAAATATAGGTTTCACAATTTTTGCACTCTATTTTTCCCAAATACATAAACAGCATAAGGCATAGGTTTCTTTTTTCTAATTATACTTTTAAGCATAACTTTTATTGTACAATCTAATCTTGAATATCATGGGTATTAAGTGCAATTCAATGTAATGCATACTTTGTTTTAGCTAATATTAATTTGTTTTTAAAGTTAATTTCACATTCTTTAAATTCTGTTTGATTTTTCCCAGTATTTCTTTACAAGTATGTATTTGTAACAGAATATGTTATGCAGATATTGTAAATATGATATTTCTGGTGCTCAGTACAACACTTTTTTTTACCTCTATACAATAACTGCTGTGTAGTAATGTTTCTGATGTATGATTTTTTCATTTTCCTCTCTATGGTCAGGGATTGCTACTCCTTTTATTATTTCATACAATAAATATTTTTTGCTAAAGTCTCTCATCTTCACTGCTATTATTGGCAACTGCTATTACTTCATTTTTACTATTTCTTCATGATAATTCAGTGGCATTGGTTTAGACAAATAAGAAACAGTGATAGATAATTTAAATATAAGAAATGCTCAAATTTCACACTATTAGTATTATTGGTTCTAGATAGTAATGCAGAGTGTGCAGAGATTTTTAGCTATGTCCAAATATAGCCACACATATTTGTTCATCAGTAACAAATTATACAATTAAAAACATGTCATTTGCTAATCAAGGCAAAAGACTATGTTCTGAACAACCATTTTATTCTAATTTTTTAAAGAAAGCAAATTCAGTAACAGTAATGTGGTCAATTTTATATAGTTAATATTGTCATTACTTCTTTTTTAAATGTCATTTGTAATGTCATTTTAAAAGATTTTCATTGAATATTTTCATTGTTTCAGTATCCTGATTTCTCAGATATGGCACAAAATTAACCATTCAATTAAAGTTTAAGTATCTTTAAAATAATTAAAATATTAATTAAAATTCAATTAAAATATATTTTTTTTATAAATGTTTGTTCATATTTCATATGTATTGCAACAATAAAAATTTGAATAGCTTTGTTATTTGAGGAAGATTCCATATCATTTGTGATAAATTTTAAAAACGCAAGCAGAAAAGAAGCATATGTTTATGTATATATATTATTTATAATGGCTGATTCTGGAATAGCTACCTATGTGCAAGGTAGCATTTGCCTGTCCCCTTCCTACTGATGCAGATATTATTTGGCCACCCCTATCAGTAAAAATTCCTACTAGATACTAACATAGCCCAATGCATAGAAGCTTATTATGTTTTCATGCCTGTTCCATAAAACTGATTACATTCATGAAAGTTTAAAAAATATTAACATGTATTTATTTTAACATTTTAAAAATGTATATCCTATCCTACAGAAGTAACAAAATACAATAATAAACTGTATTTTTCTTGCTTTCTTATTTGCCAGTTCATCAGTAATGCTGTATAATTCTAAATTTCTAGATAATTTTGCTTGAATTGCTATTAATCCTATTTAAAAAATAAGTAGAAAGTATAAATTGGTATTTAAACTGTACACCATAACACACCTGTTACCTCTGAATACAAATTTGTTTGAATTTATTGACATTTCTGAATCAATATAGAAGTTATTTTATATTGATGATAAATCTTTTTTTAAATACCAAAATGTATAAGTATTAATTAAACACTAACCAAAACTTCATGACAATAATTATTTTCAGATGTGAAAAGAGAGAAAAAGAACTGGATTTTCTCACTAATTTCAGTAAAATAGTCCCCCCCCCCAAAAAAAAAAAAAAAATTATTTCAGGGTTTTCTTTTTTTTTTTTCATTAACTGCTTTAGAAATTTGGCCATTTGCATGCAATCATGCTGTGCACATTTGCTAGCCCCGGCCCTGTATATATATATATATATATATATATATATATATATATATATATATATATATATGTGTGTGTGTGTGTGTGTGTGTGTGTGTGTGTGTGTGTATTTAAGCCAGGCAAGTGTGTTAATAAATCCACTGTCATATTAGGAGTTTACTGAAAGGTCAATTAAATCTAACTTAGTGATGTGTAAAAGATTTGCAATGTCCTCATATTATTGTAACCATGATGTATGTGTTATAAAATGGAAACTCATTTCTGTCAGCTGATAATCATTAATATGTTTCTAAAAATGAAAAAGTAGGCTTATGGTAAAATGTATTAAATTTTTAAGTTTATGCAGTATATTTCAATTATATTTCTTAATTACTATTCTCCCTTCTCCTTTTTTATGTTTTAAAATGTAAAATCCATTTTGTTTCATTTAAAGACATTGAAGATGAAAACTCGATACTGAACTTTTTATCTGCGATTGTGGATGATTTTCTGCAAAAGTTTGTTAGACTTCTCAGCCATAACAAGAATTCTGAGCCCTTCTGTAAAGACAAAGACTTATGGGTAAAAAATAAATGTTTTAATTATCAAGATCAAGTAAAATATACCTTGCTTCATAACTTACATACTGAATAACAAAATAAACTTTACTTACCACTGTATCAAGATCTATTTTCAGTCTAGCATATTTTTATTTACCATTTTATTGTAGACTAATATACATTTCATGTTTATATCTTTAGTTAAAGGTACTAAGGACATTGAATTTAAGTTTTTGAATTTTTAAATTTTTAATCATGTTCTTATAATGTAAATATGTTATTTCATGAAGCATATGACACTAAAATCTATTAGAAAACGGGGTTTTTTTTTTATTAAAATTAGAAATTTTAATATTCTTAAGAAATGTTGCACAGTATACTAACGTATGGCTTTTATTTTTATTTTTTTTTTATGTTAGAATTTATATAGAAACAAAATGGATTTTCACTTATATTAAATACTCTTTATATAAGATTTAACAGTTGCTTTTGCCATTTTTCAGTATTATTTTCAGTCTAGCATATTTTTATTTACCATTTTATTGTAGACTAATATACATTTCATGTTTATATCTTTAGTTAAAGGTACTAAGGACATTGAATTTAAGTTTTTGAATTTTTAAATTTTTAATCATGTTCTTATAATGTAAATATGTTATTTCATGAAGCATATGACACTAAAATCTATTAGAAAACGGGGTTTTTTTTTATTAAAATTAGAAATTTTAATATTCTTAAGAAATGTTGCACAGTATACTAACGTATGGCTTTTATTTTTTTCATTTTATGTTTAGAATTTATATAGAAACAAAACTGGGTATGGATTTTCACTTATATTAAATACTCTTTATATAAGATTTAACAGTTGCTTTTGCCATTTTTCAGTATTATTTTTCAGTAAGCATACCCAATTTTATAACAAACACATTAATAGACAATGTCCAAAAATTTGAAGATTTAACTAATTTGTTTGTGACATATTGAAAATAGCCTTACCAAAAATGGTAAGGCTATTTTCAATTCACCTACACCATATTTACATCTAAATTCCACACATTTAAATAAAGAAGATTTTAACTATTTTTTTAACCTGGTATTGTAAAACTATGTAGTTTTTTTTTAGGAATGTCTGAAGTCCTCTAAATATATATTCACATATTTGTCATTTTTATGAATTATCCATAAAATTTATGGTTTTTAGTTTAATTTTGTGGACTTACAGATAGACTAAAATTTTTTTTATGAGTTATGGTGTCATATATATATATATATATATATATATATATATTAAGAAAGAAAGAATTTTTTTTACTTTAGTACTTTACAGAAATTTGTAAATCCTTAATTTCAGCAAAAATTCGCATAACTGATAAAAAGGTGTATAAATATTTCAGACATATTTCAAATCTACATATAATTTAGAGCTATAAATATACAATTTGTTTTATAGAAATAGATATAAATGTTGTCAGAAAATATAATTTAAATATTAATCATATAAAAGTGAAATTTTGAAAATTAATCTAAGTTAAATTATGATTTAGTTATGGTTTATGATTTAGTTGTGAAATACAAAGATAAAACGTATTTACTAATATAAATATGCAAAATATTTACATGAGCTGTGGTAGCTCAGTAGAAAAGGCAACGATTTCATGACTGGAGGGTTTCGATTTTGGGGCTCGAGCCAGCCTAAGATCACCGTGTTCACTAATTTGTCTGGGGCACATCAAATAGGTTCATGGTCACAATGTCCTTCAAGATCTCAAAAAATACCTCTGACGGTGGTAGGCGAAGCCTCAGGATTTTCTGCTCCTTGCTTCTAAATGACAAAGACTTACTTAAGCAAAGTCATTCTTTCAACCAAACAGTGCTCGCCTATCAAAGGGCTCATTTTTTGCCTTAATATAAGTAGTCTATGCCTCACATGCTTGGCTCATCCAGGTGTTATTAGAAACAAATACTTACAAAACTTTTATTAGAAATGTTTATTTAATTTTTATTAGAAGTTTAGTATGATAAATGTGGAAACCAGGCTTGAGGCAAAGCCCTACATCATAATATTTGCACCAAATTTGCTTCTTTTTATATTTTTTTAAAATTTATTTTTTTTAAACAGAAAATAACTCAAACTTAATGTTTTAGGCCGTATCACACTTCAACATGTATGTATTAGTATATAAATCCTTTTATTAGTGAAGATAATGCAGATTGTTTTTGTGTTACAAGAAAAAAAAAATTCAATCAGTTTTTTTAGTTTAGGTCGATTTGTGATAAGTCCTTGAGCCAGCAAAATAGTTAGCCCTATCACACAAGAAATCTCCATGTTCTTCAATGGGAAAAAGAAGCCTAAACAGAATCATAAAATTTGGGACATAATTATATATTTGGCATGGCTCTAGTGACCACCGAATATGGCATAGCCTGGATTTTGTGTCTTTATTACATATTCATGCTTGCAGTTAATTGTGAATGATTTTAACCAATAAAGGACCACACAAATAAAAACAAATTAATCTCATTTGTCAAAACTCTTAAAGTATGATCAAAATCAGTATTAATAATCAATATAATGAGCTGTCTCTCTGCTCTTATCTCAGAGATGTTCAGTTTGAAATAAGTTCATTGTACAATTATAAAGAAAATATCTTAATTGAAAAAATTAACTAATGTTTTATCATGCTTAATGAATGCATAACAATTTTATTAATTACAATTTTCATGGTATAGAAAAGAAATCCAATTAACTCTTATTAATTACAATTACTTGTGCCTCTAAATGTCAACTAACTGATGAACCAGTTTCAACGAAAAAGTGTTATTAATGTCAATTATTAAATGTCAAATGTTGACAGATATGCATATAACTAATTTGTTTGTGTTATGCATTTAGGATGACATAACACTCTTTAAAATCAACCTACATCCTATTTTCTTCTAAATTTAATATATTTTAATAAAGAAGACTTAAATATTTTCTTTACCTGCTTTTGTAAAATTTAGCATAATTTTTTTAAGGAATAAAGTTATTACTGTAATCCTCTTAATATAGTATCTTTTGTTTTATTACTGGTGGTTCTGTTTGTAATATTTACACTAATGGAAATTATTAATATTTCCAATGTGGGGCACTTGCTTCTATAGCATTTGCCACTACAAAGCTGCAGATAATTATTGGAGCACCCTGTAGGCAGCCAACATTACTCCCTAGGATAATTCAAACAAAGTAGGTTCTCATAATTTAAAAGTAGGGATTAAGTAAACTCCCTATGCTTGGCCTGCCACCTCTAGAGGTATCATTAGAGGATATTGTGACAATGAACTAGTTTTATATGCCCCGCTTACCATTAATGAACATGTTGAGTCTTTGGCCAACTCACATCTTGAACTAACAACTTTCTGGTAATAAGGTTGATGTCCTACTACAACTCTATTAATAGAAGTTTAGTGCATAAATTCTTATATTCTGATGTTGGTTACTTTGACTTGATTATATCATTATTTCATATATTGAAATAAATCTATATTTGGTAAAGAAATTTTCATTTCTGCTGAAGGTTATTTATATAACTATGTATGTAACTATAGTTTAATTTAAGTTATGCATCTTGATATTTTTTTTCTTTGCAGAATGCTTTAGAGACTACATTGAGAAACTTTGGAATTGGTGGTATTTCTGCTCTTCATGCTTTCTACTATGAAAATATTGTTAAGAAACATGATATATTAGAGAGAAAATGTAAAGATATGTATTATCAACTTCAGAACTCTTAATGTAGAGCTGTAATAATACTGAAGACTAAGTGTGTATTTGAGGTGAGCAGCACATGTCAAGTTTCAATGTGCTTTCATGTGCCTGAGCAACATATTTGCAATCTTATCAAGGTATTTTTTCTCTTAGTTGTGTGCATTTGTTCCTTAAGTATGATGTATACCACATCCATGTGTAAGGAAGATTCTTATTAGTCCATACTTAAGGTGACCTTATATAGTAATTTCCTGTTTTACAAAGAGTTTGGTGTCCTTGAATCCAAGGAAAACTTGGTTATTTTTATGAATAGTAACAGTTATACCCATACTTAAAAGCATTACTGACTTAATATTCTGTATGTTTCCAAATATAAGCCCATCCATATATAATGACATTGTGTTCTTTGTTGAAAAATTTATCTAAAATTAAAAAACCGCACTTAACCCGAAATGTAATAAAGTGCTTCCTGAACTTCAAATATGTCATCAAGCAAGTAAACTGGGTGAAATATTTACCAGTCAAGTAACTGTAATGTGCAAAAACAATGATTCTATAACTTTCTCTGCTGCAGGTCATTGACTGTACTTTGAAACAAATACAAGGCCATTTATTAGTCCGTTTACCAAAAATTCTTGGGAGACAAAAATATACGGTATTTTAAAATGGATTTAATTTTTTTTTTAAATTTCAATAGTGGGAAACTAGGCATGTTTATTAAAATTTCAATTTGTGAGAAGACTTTGGTATGAGTTAAATGTAATATTATTTTCCTGATGACAAAATTGCCAAGTAGAAATGTGCATATTGTATATCAGTGCATTCATGCATACAATGATAGTTGAAGTAATTATAAACAGACAGTATTTTTAAGACTTGCAGCTTTTAATAAAATATATTAAAATAATTTGTACTTTTCTGATTAAAACAAATATATTAAAATGCCGGATAATAACATTAATTGAATAATTTACTAGATTTACTTGGATAAATCTTTAAATTTGGGGTCTTTGTGTCCCCAAGTAGTCAAAGTATTTTTGAGACAAAATGCAAAAAAGATCTAAATTTGGGGACTGTCCCCAAATTTTGAGGATGTATGGTCACCTTATCTATATTAAATGAATTCTAAAAGCACTATATACAATATTTCTTATGAAGGAGGTTTTATTTTATTATTTCATTTGATTTATTTTTTTTGTATTGTTATTTGTTGTCATAAAATTACCTGAGTTATTAATAAGGTCTAGAAAAAAAAGGTAACTACATCAACATAAACTGTTATTTAAAACTCATGTATACAAGTCCTCAATTCATTTAATATGTATAGAAATTATCTGGTTCATTTTGTCAATATAAAGTCTGATAAAATGTAATAATATTAATTAAAATACATTTTCTGCATGTCAAAATCCATAAATAACTGCTGATTAAATATTTTAAGAACTTAAATTGGTACCTTTTTTAATTATTTTGTGGATTTTAAAATTTTCTTACTTTTATATCAATATTTTTTCATGGCTGCCATGTAAATATGTCTGTATTATTTTATTATTCACAAATAAAATTGTGTATTTTTGATTTTATTTATTTATTTATTGTGAGTTCTATAGTATGAAGTACTCAATACTGATACTGTCTGATACAACTGAGCAATTTAAATTAGAAAATGTTTCCAAGCTTTTGTTTCATATATTATTCCAAAAGTACCATTACAACCCATTCACAACCATTGCAACATCCAAATAAAGTTTGTTCTCAAAGATGTACAACTCAGTAATTCTAATCTATATTTTTAAAAGAATAACAATGAACTAGATAAAATAATTGATGGATATCCAAACCAATGGGAAATAAATGCAAATTCTTTTTTTGTTGATATAATATAGTATGAAATTTGAATTGGTGTGGGGTGTAGGGTTAAAAGAACAAAGAACCTTTCGATCTGAAATATCTTCATTAAAATGTCATATGTTTCTTTCATTTTAAGATGATTTTGATACAAATTCGCCCTTTAGACATTCAGTATCGAAGATTGTTTAAAAAAAAATGTTAAAAAAAAAAAAAAAAAAAATCTATCCTACGGATTGTATTTTGATAAAATTCCAGATTTTTTATTTTTCTCAAAATATTGTGATCGAACAGATTTTTTAATGTTTGGATGATAGGAAATATTAGATCACTCGTAAATTTCCCTTATTTTAAAAATCAATATTTCACTTATCCCTCACCTTAAAGACAAGGCTAAGTAAGCGTGCGTCATGAAAGGAGCGTACGAACGTGGCGTGTTGACAGCAAGCATGCTTATGTCGCGGTGAGCGGAGCGACAAGCAGGAGTGCCGGATGGTAGAGATCGGTGCTGCAGATATAAAAGCCGATGTTTTTTCCTAGTGAAGTAGTTCTAGTTCATGTCTGTGTTTGAGTTCTAGTGAGAGTTCGGGGTGAAGTGAAGACGCCTGCTGCACACAGCCAACGAGGTAGACCGATGGATCGGCGAAGCCATGTTTAAAGCTACCGCAGTTGGACTTATGTTTTTTTACTGCTGCATGATTTCAAGCTTTCTTTTGTCAAGTATGTTTTTTTATTTTTTTTATTTTAAGAAGGTTTGTGAATAGCAACCTTATTTTTGTACAGATACCAAGACTGGTATGTTCCATTAAATATTATATAGTTATTATTTGCTCTAGCCATCATTATTTTTAAGCTTCCACTGCGCACAACCTTTTTCATATATACCGATAACTTAGTTATCTATCTCACACTTTTAAGAGTGGGAGGTAACATTAGAAAACAGTTTTTGGCTCAAATTCGCCCTTTAGACATTGAATATCGATTTTTTTTTCTTCATATTATTGAAAAGTGTAGAAAAATCTATACTAGAGATCATATTTTGATTATGCTTAAAATTTTAATCTCGAAAAATTGTGATCAAATTGATATATATATTTTTAAATATTTGGGGACCTCATAGAAATAAAAACAGTTTTTGATACAAATTTGCCCTTTAGACATTCAGTATCGAGCTTCTTTTTTTTCAGATTATTGAAAAATGTAAAAAAAAGTTATCCTAAAGATCATATTTCGATGACATTCCAGAATTTTTTTTTTTTTTTTTTTTTTTTTTTTTTTTTTACAAAAATTCCACACAAAATGGTTAATTTCCAGACTTTCAGATTGTCCATAGAATTTTCGTGTCTTTAGTACCAATATGCTGTTTAGACTTTAAATTTTGAATTATTTTTCATGGATTATTGAAAGACAACAGAAAAAGTAGGCTAGAGACCAAAGAAAGATTTATTTACACTTTTTGAGAAATATAACTTTTAGAAAACAGTTTTTGTCTGCTAAAGAAGACAAAGATTATATGAAATTATTTTCATTTATCGAAAAAAAATGTTGAAAAAGCTGACTACGATGCCAAAAGAAAGAGAATGAAAAAAAATCGAATAGTTTGATATCGCTAAATGTGCTGATTTTTGTTGTGATTCTCAAAGTAAAAGCCTTGAAAATTGTTACTGTGTTGAACATTAATTATTTCAATTTTATTTTTATTTTTTTTTTATGTGAAGGGAGGGTGAAGGATTTTCTAAAAATTTCCTCTTTGTTACTTCTAAAATGTGTGGCCCACTGAGTGATGACTTAACAAGGTTTTATTGTGTGTGTGTGTATACGTATATTCGAAGTGTCAATTGAACATAATAGAGAGTCCTCGATAAACAAGTAATAATGTTTATTAAGCAAGAAACCACCTAGCTCTAAGGCTTAAAGTCGATGAACTGCTGTTCGTAGTAAAGGGTTAGAGAACATTCTAGAAGTATTTAGATATTGGAAATTTGCATGTTTAAGAGACTTCTTGACTATTTAAGAAAGCAAACATAAAATGGTGAAAATCACCTTCCTATAGGATAGAACCGAAGTTAGCCCGTAACTATAACCATTGTGCCATGGTACATGGCCGAAATGTGTCACTATATATGTGTGTGTGTGTATATGTATATAAATATATATGTGTGTGTGTGTATATATATGTATTTTCACATTTTCCATTAGTTTTCATAAAAAAGATAATATTGTCATTTATAATAAAATGCTCCCTTAATCTTCAAAAACTTTAATAATCTGCACAAAAATATTTTCAATAAATAAATACATAAACAATACTAGACAGTCGTATCTTTAGTTCTGACTTTCAATTAGTAATTTTTAAAGTCATTCAAAAGTGTCCAACCATTTGAGTGTTAGCTGTTCTCTTTCCAGGTACCTATTAGTTTTTTTTTTTTTTAAATCTGTAGTCATCCAATCTGATTATGTGTCCAGAATTAACAATATCTAGACTCTTATAAATTCTGTATAATTCAATATTTGTGCTTCTTCTCCGTACACTATTTACCTGGATCTCCCCCCCTCCCAAATTAGTTCTTAAACTTTTTGTTTCAAACACTATCAGGATTTCTGTATCTTTTTCTCGCAGAGTCAACACACATATTGAAAATTCTATGCTATCATTGAAAGTGCTGATAGACTGCTTACAATATTGGAATGCCTGGAAAGTCAAATGTCTTTTCACTATCGAAGTAAACTATAACTTAAAAACAAAATTTAAAAAAAAAAAAAATCAATTTTTGACTTTTTAAGAGAATTGTTCTCTTAACACTAGAACTGCGGGATGGGTCATTTAATCCAAAAACTATTTTGTGTTCAGTTTCTAACAAAATTGAAATAAATTTCTTAACCCCCCCTAATTTTATACTCATAAAAATATATGGAAATATAGTACAGAAGAATCTGTGACTATGCGAAAAAGGGTTCATTTTTAAGCTTCCAAGCATGAGAACAAAACTGCAGGTATTTCTTCTAATTGTTAAATTCCTAAACAGAGCTCAAAACAAAATTTAAGGAAAAAATTTTGAAAAAAAGATAAAATAAGATTTTGGTTTGGCTGGAAGTGCTACGGTCTACTACTTTGCACATGAGACATAATGAGATGAGGGGGACCTACTGATTATAGCCGATTCTGAATGGCTAGATAGGCCATTTAGACACAAAAACTATTTTGTGTGTAGGGAAATAACGAAACCGAAATAAATTTCTTCAATTTTCCGTATTTTTTACCCATAAAAATCTGAAAATAAATTATTGAAGAATCTGTGCATATGTGAAAAAGGTGGAAACAAAACTGTAGATATTGGTTCTATCTGTAATATACCAATATGTAAAAAGTGTACAAAATATATTTAAAAAAGTTGCCCAAACTGCACTGGAATTTTGTAAGAAACCTTGGTAGGTAAGAAACTAAATAATTCCATGAAAGTTGTCTATATATTTTTCTAACTATAAGTACTTCCCGATATTGTAATATCTTATTATTTTTCTTCAATTATTATATTTAATATTATATTTGATGTCTAAAAATGAATGAATGTCACTGCAAATAGATACAGTATACTTTTTGAATAATAACAAGGATTCGTATTAACAGGGCCGTAACTAGGTCCTGTAGCGCCTGTGGCAGAAAACTGGTCTGCACCCCTACCACCAAATATAGTGAGAAGATATATAAGCATGTTTTTCTTTTCTATATCAAATATTCAGAATGAACTTACAAAATATTTTCTTAATTCTTAAAATGCTGCTTGTATATTAATTTTTTTTCTATTTTTACCGTATTAATCCCCTGTATAATAATAGCCTAAGTTATCTGTCCTTCTGTCCACGAATTTATGAAGCGATTGAAATTAGGGTTAGCAAATTTCAAAGCAAGTCTTTAGAATGTTCAAAATCCACCCCCTCCCCCCTTTTCGAACATTTAATGCCATTATTTCAAGCCGTATTTTTCCCGGTTAAGAGCAGGCGATTAAATTTATGAATATATCACATAATAAATAGGTAAAAAAAGATTTTTTCTAGCATTACGACATCATTCCTTTAACCATCTCATTTAGTCATTTATATCATTTTAAATTTTTTAAATATCGTCTGCATTATTTTCATACATTTTATCACTGAACTTAGATATGACGTAAATAATTTTCTTTTATATTTGGCTTAAATAATAGATTAGGTACATATGGGGCAATGTTAAATTTAATCTTTTTTTTTTTTTTCCCAAGATTATTCTCAGCCAAAAAACAAACCATTTTCTTACCTACCTCTTTTTTTTTTTTTTTTTTTTTTTTTTTTAACAATTCTGGAAAATTAAAAATTTTACTGATCCTGTCATATGACGGGCTATATGTTAGTACTTAAATATTTTTGAACATTTTGGGGGTATTATTTTCCTGATAAACGGAATAGTTTATTTGAAGGGAGTATGTTTCATATAGACGATAAATTTTCATTAAAAAAAATTGGTGAAAATTTAAATTTAGTTTTAATAACATTAGTAAAATTAAAATTTAAATCGAAAACCCAGATTTATATAAAGGCATATTACGATTGTTTGGTAAACATTTTGTAAAAATCTATAACAAATTTAATCTCTAGAAACAGTTTAAAAAATAAGAAAATTCATAAAAAAAAATAATTTTTGAACACATTGGATTTTATAACTAAAAAAATTATTTTTCAACTTTTCCATATTTTTATTCGGGGCGAATCGTCCTCTTTCAGACCCAATTTTCCTGGCAAATGCCACCTTTGCCACACCCTAGTTACGGCCCTGCATAATAATCGGGTTCAGCCAACGGTTTTAGGTAGTCCGAAACTTCTGCAGTTCAAGTGTTATTTTAAAATAGGAATGTTAATGTGCTTAAGATAGTTTTTTAAAATCCTCTTATCTCATTTCGTGTATGGAAAATAAAGCATCTAGAAACGGGAGTTTTTTTAAATCAACCTGTTTAAAAATGATATTTAATATAAAATGTCATTATAAATAATTTTCCGCTTCCCTCGGATGTGGGAACCCGGTGATGATCATTAAAATTTTATAAAAAGTGTTGACCACGGGTCGCGGAACGTGCTGTGCGAAATAATAGAAAATTTGTGCGAAAATGTTTCTGCAAGGCTGGTATACAGAATTGGGATATTTCAGGCTCACTGCCTTGTCTACGGAATCCAAGACAGGATCGAGGTTTTCAGCAAACACACCGTGTATCAGGTCGGTGAACTGTTTTAAGTTCTTCAGGTACTTCTCTCCATAGTCGTCTCTGACATCTGGATCCACCTTTTCGAACATCTCGTCTAAATCTTTCTTCACTCCATCAAATATCTTTGTTCTGCAACGTTAAAATAATATTAAGTTAGGGTTATATTATAAAAGTAATAAAAATAAATAAATAAAATTTTTAAAAAACTTTGATAGAGGGACATACAGGATAGAAAGGGGCTATTCGGCCTCCACACATTGGGCGAGTCGTGATATTTTTAAAAATTTCAGGCATGTTATATTGTTTGAACTTTGATTTACCGATAGTATATTTACATATATGTGTGTGTGTGTGTGTACATACACACATGTGCATATGTATGAATACATATACATGGTTCAGCCGGGTGCTTAAAATCCTTAAAAAGTGCTTATTTTGTAGATCCATTTTTAAGGTCCCTAATAAGTCCTTAAAAAGTGCTTAGTTTTCTTTTCGTAGCCTTAAAATTTATAAATTTTTCCAAGTGCTCAAAAAGTGCTTATTTTTCCCCAAATATCGGTTGCTGAATTTTTCTTTCCCTTGGTAATTAATCGTCAATTCATTCAAAGCTAAAGATAAGAAAGAAGAGTTAGACCAATTAAAAAATGTATAGAAAAAAAGGAAAATGAACTTCAAAATTAGACATATTCTCTTATTTTCCCCCCCTTCCTATATTTTTTGGTTCTCATCTTCTATTATGAATTGAAATAGTTCTTTGGTTACATTTTTAAAAAATCATTGATAATTTCTTGAATCTTGTTTTGAGTATGTCATAATTAAACCTTTTTTTAGTGTAGATACTGCATCTTCTTTTCTCCCTGTGTGTGTGAATATTATATTTACCTGTTTATGATACAGAAGTACTTTTTATTATATTATTTTACATCTATGTTGCTGTAAAAATACTGTTGCTATGATGTGAAACTTGTTGATCTTCCACCACAGATACTACTTTCTTAACTTTACAAATATTTCAGATTTTTTTTCAGGGAGGGAGGGGGATTTGAACAATAAGGACTATTGCTGTTCTAAAATTTGTTTGCAAAGAAAGATGTCTTAACATAAAGTATGAGATATTAACAATTGTGTTTAATAAAATTATTAAATTGATGTATATATATTAATTAGTGTCATTTTACAAGTCACAAAGCTCATGAAAAGCTTCAGTTTTTAAGCTTTAGTTGTAGGTCGATCATAGTATAGTGAAAATTAAGGTGCTTAAAAAGTGCTTAATTTTTTTTTTCTGTGGAAAGAGTCTGAACCTTGATATACACATCTACGCAGAGAATATATATGCAGATATATATATATATATATATATATATATATATATATGTACCTATATACATATATATATACATATATGTTTATATATATATATATATATATATGTGTGTGTGTGTGTGTATACATAGACACAGACATATATATGCACACATATGCATGTAAAAATTATTTCCTCTTGTCACAATTATGTAGCCTCTATTCTTTTCACTTGCCCGGGCTACTGGGCAAGGAGAAACATAATCAGCTAACAGTAATAACGAACGATGCAGTCTGGCCACATTGAAGAGAACAGCACAAGTCTGATTAAAACTGTATTTTAGAGCTGCTAAAACGGACATCTTTACTAGTCAACGACAGAAAAAAAAAATATTACTCTGCTCGAATTGAGGTGCATCCAAGAGCAAAGACAGAAAATTTTTTCCCAAGGGACAAGAAAGTTATTCAGCGAATTTAAGTGTTAAGATCTGGAAAAACGCGGAGCCATTCGTCGGCGACAGCTGGAAAACGTGTTAAATAGACAGAATATTTACATCTATAGGATAGAAAGCTTTGGGAAATATATCGAAAGAATTGTAAGTCAAGGACGCTCCTTTGATTAAGACATTTAAGCCCCGTTTACATGTGTCAAAAGCAGGGCAGATACGCGAATTGTACTCCCCTTTCAAGAATTATCCCTAGCTAGGGAAAAAATTGAGGGGGTAGAAAGAACCCACCTTTCTACCCTTGTAATAGCAGAGTTTACTCTCCTTTCCCTTTTTATCATCCTTTGCGCTTACAGATGATTTCCGTCCCGTATGATCACGTGACTTCTAGCGACGATCCCGGCGAAATGGAGGGTAGAAATAATTGACCATGTAAACGGGTTTCTCCGACCCTCCAAGCAAAATCCCTTTACCCGGGTAAAAAGAAGGGTACATGACTGGCACATGTAAACAGGGCTTTAGAGGCTGGGAAAAAGATTTTAAAGAATTAGAATGGGAGAGAGGAGGTTTTTAAGGAAATATTAAAATTAAATAATTTTGATATATTACATATATATATATGCATACACATATGTGTTTATATGTATATATATATATATATATATATATATATATATATATATATATATATATATACATATATGTTCGTTATATGTGTGTGTGTGTGTGTATACATAGACACAGACATATATATTCACACATATGCATACATAATACAGTGCTGAAAAAAATTATAAAGCCGGTAGAAAAATTTAGAAAAGTCAAAAAGTAATGGAATTGTTGATAACGTAAATTTAATTTCCTTATGCATGATCAACATCGTAATAATAAGCATAAACTTTGTTTAGAATAAAGGAAGGGGGAGCATAAATTATGCTAATTTCTTACAACCAATGATAAATATCTTGAAACAAATTATAAAGCCGATGGTTATAGCCTTATTTGGCATAAAGCAGACTTGAGAAAACAGGCCGCCTTGAAAGTTTAGGTAAATGTAAACGTGTTACGTGCATTCATTTTGTATTTGTTGTGTTTAATACAATTCCAAGAGGGAAAAAGTTATCTGATGGTGAACCAATTCAAATATTAACTTTAAATGAAGTTTTAATGTCTGGTTTTAATATTTCATGAAAAATAAGAAGGTTCAAGGCTTCACTAAACAGTTTTCTCAGAAATCCCGAAGATTACGACAATAAGAAGTGTACAGGAAGACCGAAATCCTTAACTGTAAGGCAATCAGGACAAATCCGAGAGCTAGCTTGTGGACAAAAAATGTCGTCTGCCCAAATTCAAGAACAGTTATAATTATCATGTACAAACCGACTGGTAAGAAATGTTTTAAATATCATTCCTATTGTTCAGTTAAAAAAAATTAATGGAGGATCCCCTCTTTCTAAGCACCACAAAAATGCTCGCTTAGACTTGCCCTAAAGCATTTAACCGAATGCACAAATTGTAGATATGTTGTATTTTCCGATGAAAAAAAATTTCATTTCGGTGGAACCGACGGCTATAAATTATTTTGGCATGATTTAAGACAGGAATTTCATATTTTTCAATCATCAATTTGGAGGTGACTAATGGTTTGGACTGCATTTGCTGCCTGTGGAACCACCTTAATTGTTTTCATGCATAACAAAATGAATTCAATTGTGTATCAAGGTATGTTAGGAGATAATTTATTACCCATTGTTCCTCTTATAACTTCAGGAGACTGGACATTTCCAGCAGGACGCGACTGCCGTTCGTGTTTCGAAATCAACTAAATCTTGGCTGGAAGCTAACCAGGTGAAATGCCTTCAATTGCTAGCTAGTAGCCCCGATCCGAATGTAAGAGGAAATCTTTAGGGAATTTTAGTCCGAAATGTTTACAAAAATGGACGACAATTCAATTCAAAGTTATATTTAATGAATACTACTAAAAACTGCTGGAACAATATTAATGCAAGTATTTTGTGTGGTCTGTAGAGTCAAAGAGCATGAGATTAGTCACAGTCGTCGAAAAAAAGTGTCTCACATCGATTGCTATGAAATGCATCTATCGACTTTATAAATGCGATCTACAGTTGTTAGTACTTATGCAAAGTGGATGAATGACGGTAAAACCAGCAGTAGATGACATGGTGTTGGACGTCCACACGCTATGAAACAAAGAGGTCGTCGGAGACTGTCTCGCATGGTGAAGCAAAACCGGAGCCAGACTGTGGCTCAGCTGATAACCCAATACAGTGGAGGGCCCAGTAGAATAGTATCGGAGCACACTGTTCAGCGGACACTGTTGGATATGGGGCTACGCAGCAATCGTCCCACTCGCGTGCCATTACTGAGCAAGCGTCATTGCAAACTGAGCCTACGCTGGGGCCGAGAACATCACGACTGGGGATCAGTGGGAGAGAGTTGCCCGGTCAGATGAATCACGGTTTGTCATTCATCACGCCGATGGCCGTGTAATGATACATCGTCTTCCAGGCGAACAGTTGCTCCCTCAATGTACAGTAGGTCATACATAGGCCGGTGATGGCGGTATTATGCTTTGGGGGACGTTCTGTTGGGCGTCTCTGGGGCCCGTGGTTGTGGTAGAGCAGATGCTACAGGGTATCGGAACATCAGTGCGGACCAGTTGCACCCTTACATGGCCTCTGTTTTTCTAACTGGAAATGGATTGTTCCAACAGGACAACGCCCCGTGTCACAAGACTAAAATTGTGATGCAGTGGTTCCAGGAACATGATGTTGAATTCCAGTTAATGTCCTGGCCACCTAACTCACCGGATCTCAATCCGAAAGAACACATTTGGGATGTCATGGGACGGCAGCTCAAAGACCACCAATTAGCAATATCTCGGATTTGCGTAACCGTTGCTTAAATATCTGGTACAATCTGTCTCTGGCCATCTACCAAGGACTTGTTGCATCCGTACCAAGGCGCGTTGAAGCTGAGTTGCGCACCAAAGGTGGACCAACTTATTATTGACAGGTGGTCATAATGTTTTGGCTCTTGAGTGTATATATATATATATATATATAGTGTGATAGTATGCTAGTGTGTGTATGTAGAGACACTTTTTTTTCTCGTTTTGGCGTGTTAGGATGCCGGAGCCGCTCCTTTTCTGCGGGATTCCTCTACAAGGGGATGGCTGAGTCACGATATTTTGAAAAAGGATCTCCAAATTTATTTTAAATGTTACAACTTTAGGGTGTTTAATATAAAATGATTTTTAAAGAAATGGGTCTAAATATGACGTGAATAGCGCAGTCATTCAGTATTTGACATTGCCCAAACGCAACATTTAAAATAAGTTTGACTCACTTAAAGAATTCTGGTTCGATGGAGATGACACGTATTCCCCAGACATTCATTTCGAGTCGTAAGCACTCAGTAAATCCCACAGCTGCGTACTTGCTCATTATATACGGAGTACAATACGGCAGGGGAAGTCTACCTAGAAATGAGAGAGAAATAAAGGATATAATATTTAAGTAAGAAAGCTCATCTTAAGATGATCTTTCTTACTTAAATGACAAGGTTATATGACTGAAAAGTAAAAAAAAAAAAAAAAAAAAAAATGTAAAATAACTTTTATTTCGATTTTATATGCCTTGAAAACTACCAATTTTACAAACATTTAGACACAAAATAGTTTTTGTGTCTAAATGGCCTATCTAGCCATTAGGAATCGGCTTTAAGCAGTAGGTCCTCCTCGTCTCGTTAGCCCTCGTGTGCAAAACAGTAGACTGTGACGCCTTCAATATTCTCAAATGAGAGGTAACATGAATAATGGATCACAGTAGAAAATTGGAAAGATAAAATCCTAAGATAAACTGATATATTATCTTAAGATAAAATTGGAAATTTACTTTTATTCTTGATTAAATACGGCTATTTACAAAGGAATGTTAATTCCCAAATCATGTAGAACTGCAAAGGATGGTTGCCGGTAAAACTTCCTCACGACGATCCCAGTCGAAAGATTTTTTTCTCCTAATGGCAAGGCAGATTACAATTATAAAAATAACAATTGTGGAACAACTGTACAAGTAACATTGACCGAAGTCATTGCCTCAGGCGTTCTCTGGCTCTCCAATACAGGGTAGTCTCGGAGTCGGAAGAACCGCTAAGTGCCCCGCATCGACGCAGATGACCTCTATTTATCCCAGTCGAAAGAAAAACAAGAGATTTAATAATCTCTTACAAGTGGAGAGGCTTTTCGGGGTGTAATGCAAACCCAATTTATCCCCCGTTCTGTATCCGAGACTCTGCCGCTCCCTATATGAGCGGACTTTACGAATCTCCAGAACTAGCAAGCGGGCTCTGGTAAAAAGGCCGAAAGCCTTCACGAGGTCAACACACCTACGAAAAAAATGACGAAAAGCCCTGAGTCGCAAAATTGTAGGCTTTTTATACCTGGGGGGTCAGTTACGGTTCCGCCAATTGTTTTTTGGGTCAGTTAAGATCCCAGTTACTTGAGAACTCCAGCTAAAGTTACAGTTATATTTTTTAGCTGAATTCTCATTTGCTGGCTGTCCCTTCACGGAATTTCCGAGCATTCATTAACGAGATCCATCAGGGGCTTATTCGTCTATTCAGTCTGATTGTCAAGATCCCAGACTCTGCGACGCCACGCTATTGTACTCCGTACACAGGTGTACTCCTATCAGCTGTTTTGACGCGTTCTTGGACAAAGGGGAGTCTTCACAAGACCATAGCTCTTCCAGCCAAACAAAAATCGCCTATCCCATGGTTCTAGTGTTTTAAGAAAAAGTCTAGTGTAACCAAAAAAATTTCTGGAAAAGAAAAGTTCGAAAAACAACGATTTCTGCCAGTCAAAATAATAATAAAAAATTTTAATGGAAGATTATGTATTTTTTTTATAATACTTATTCGCTGTTAAATGAAAGTATGGAGAAACGAAAAAAGGATCTTCAAAAAATGAAGCAATTGAAGCTCAAAAGCTTCACTTTTTAAAGCTTTTGAAAGAAAATATCAAAATTGGAGACCCTAGCGATTCCAGCCAATCACCTATCCCGTGGTTCTAGTGTTAAAAAAAAGATCAGGAAATATTCTGAAAAAAAGAAAGAAAGAAAAGAAAAAAGAAGAAAAAGTTCGAAACACAACGATTTTTGCCAGTCAAAATAATACTAAAAAAATTTTAATCGAAGATTATGTATTTTTTTTATAATACTTATTCGCTGTTAAATGAAAGTATGGAGAAACGAAAAAAGGATCTTCAAAAAATGAAGCAATTGAAGCTTAAAAAGTTTCAATTTTTAAAGCTTTTGAAATAAAATATCAAAACTGATGAAATAGTAATTGGGACGAAAAAATGTGAATAATTAAAGCTAAGAATGAAATGAAGAACATCATGGAATAAACTGAATCTTTAAAATAATTTTTTACTAATATATTGGGTTTATTATTTAAATATAAATGAAATGTAAAAAGCAGAACTGCTAGTTGTCCTCGTTTTTCTTTTATAATTATTTTAACGATATTGATTAATCTTCTGTTGTTATGCAGATTGTTCTGAACATTCCAAAGACGAAATAGAACATTTCTAAGTTTTAAATGCATTGGAATTTTATTTGTTTACATTCAAATTTATAATTTTTTTAAAATATAAATTTATTTCTTAAAATAATTTTATAAAATAATTGAAAGGAATTGTGTATTAAATAGTGTGAATTTATCAGAGAAGGAATAGCAGGGAAGTATTAGAGAATTTTAAATGGTTTCCCCTGGACAGCCTGGTTTTGGGAGATTCAAAGATAGGAAAAATAATAAGGCGATTTCACGCAGTAGGGCAAATTCTCAAATTATGACAATTCTGGCTTTAGTTTCAAACGGATGGGCAGTTCATTTTTTGTCTATTGGCTGTTGTAAACATGAAAATGAATGGGAAGGGCATTATAGTAGTTCGTGACGTTGCGACAAATTGCCTTATTGGGTGATTTAACAATGTATAACAGAGGGATTATATAAAAATTACGCATTAAATATGAATCTCCATTGTATAAGGAAATGCACGAGAGAAAATTTAATGTAAAAACTGTTTGTATCTGTCTGGCTTTACATGATTGGTATGGTTTAGTTTTTTGGTGTGCTACGGTCTACTTTTTGAAACACGATTGATAATGAGACTGGGACCTACAGCTTAAAGCCGTGTACTACCTGTAACCAGCCACCCACCCGAAGTCGGGTGTAGGGTGTTGAATTGCTGGTTCGGTCTGGCCGTCCTGCAACAATGTGTTACGCAGGGTCCAAGTCAGCATTAAGTCAAGCAAGCAACATTGTTTAAAATTACAAAAGTATTTATATTTTTATATATTATATATATTATATATATATATAAAACAATAAATGTAGAAAATCTAGACTAAAAGGTACAATTAATGCAGTTTACGAAATATACTCCGCAGAGTCCTGCCCAGGTAAAAGTCCGGTGTACTAATGATACTTTCTGACATACAGGTGTTTGCGAGGGAAGTAATATCTGCACAGGGCAGTATTATTTAAGGGGTATTGATCCTGGCTTTATAAGGTAAATTCATGGCCGCAATGGCCTCGGTTAGCGGTGAGCCATAACCAGGCGTTCCTTATCAGTATTTTTGATAAGCTCTCTGCCCAATTCCTTGGATCTTTCAGTTTCTTAAAACAGTCATGTTAAGCAGTCGTGCATGTGATTGGGCAGAGTGCACGGACACATTATGAGCTATCTGAGACCTGAAATGTAGATACTGAGGGAAAGGTCCATTATAAGAGGGCATTTACTGATTTCCGATTAAACCATGGCCTGCTGTACAGATAGTAATTTTGCCACTCGAGGAGCATCTCTTGCTTAAGTTTTTGTTTTATATATGATCTAGTTAATAAGAGTTTTATTTCTGGCTCGCGAAGTGTCGCTTCTTTAGCCAGCTTATCGGCAGTCTCATTGCCGTGGATGCCACAGTGAGCTTTGACCCAGCCGAGGTCAACTTTTTTGTTGGTTATTTCCAGATTTTTCAGGATTGTCTGGATAACCTGAACTCCGATTCCGAACGGCTACGAATATCCATGCTACCGTGGGATTCGAACCCACGAACTCCGGCACCGAAGGCCTGCACCCTAACCAATCGGCCATCGTTCGGCTCTTTACATAATTGCAACTGTTTAAAAGCGATAAAACAATGGGTCTTGACAAACATCTGTTGAACTATGGCCGAATGGTAGAGTGCTGCTCTTCAATGCTGGAGTTCTCGGGTTCGAATCCCATTGATGACATAAATATTCTTAGCCATTCAGAATCAACTTTAAGCAGTAACTCACGGTCTCATTAGCCTTCACGTGGTGTAACAGCAGACCGGAGCTCTCTAAACCGTACCTTTTCAAGCGCCCATGGATTCTGAAATTTCTAGGGAAACCCGTTTTGCTATAGTTAGGTGTTTTTCATATAATTTCCTAGACTTTTTTTTATGCTAAATCACGCTTTTTGAAACTGAATGAACTGTTAGACCCCATGGTTAAATCTTATCTCTTGCAGTACCTCTTCCCCGAAGCGTCATTCCGGGACATTCCTAGTTTGTTTAAATACAGTGTTTTGTTTGCTTAGCCGAGTGGGTGGCTTGTTCGTTTGTCTATCGTGGAGGTAGTATTACTTTTGTCTCATGGCTGGTTCGTTGTTTTTAAGTTGATTTAAGTTTTGTTGACCATTAAATACGCTAATTGTTTCATTTCCTTATACTTATGTTTGCTAAATTTAATATCTTAGTTTATGTCTTATGTTAGTAATAATTAAATTGAGTTGTATACTTTTAGACCGTGGTTGTTTTTGTTGTCATCTCGAGCCATTTTTATTTTCCATTGGATTTGAGTTAACATATTAGAGTTACTATCTCCCAGGAAGTAACATGAACTATAAGTTTAAACATTTTTTTTTTATATCTTAAAATCTGTAAGGATGATTGTACTTATAGTGCAGGAACATGTTTCCAAATTTCGCTGCAATGGATTGTTTTCGTCGGTGGAATGCAACTATTTGAAATACAATATTATCAAAATAATAGCCACATAAATCCTCGAAAATTCCATCACCTGATGTAATATTACTGATATATAATTTTTAATTGAATAGGCGGAGAGTTCTATCTAACAATTATTTGTATCAGAAAAATTTAAAAATGTTGTTAAACAAGGTCTCATTTTTCACTCTATAAAATTATTACCATTATTTTTTAGAAGCGAAGTAAACTCAGCAAAACTAATTAAAGAAGAATAGAGGGCAAATGCTGAAAATCCTATGTACTTGCGAGAGTAATTAATAAAGATGTGAAAAGACAAAAAAAATCCATTTTCTTGTTTCTTTATCCCTTTAAACTACAATGAGGAAATCGGAGTGAAATATTTGAGCAAAGCAGAACAGGCGTGTTGAAAATATTCGCTTGTGTTAGCTGCAGAACACCTTACCTCCTATACTTATGATGTTCACTACCCTCCCTCTTGACTGTCTCAATAAAGGCAAGAATGCTCTGGTCACTCGTACTTGTCCGAAGGTGTTTACTTCCAGAGTTTCTTTGAAGTACTCCATGTCAGTCAGTTCGACTTCGAAGCCCTTCACGACGCCAGCATTGTTTACGATGGCCCACAATTCTGTAAAAAAGGAATCATTCAGCAGAATCGTAGCTAATGGGGCATACAATATTTATCGACACTTCCTATACAATTACACGAATCTTATTAAGAAGATTTGTTATGTGACCTCCACACTATGGCCAGTTGTTCACCACTCTAGTACTGGTCCTGATGGTGACTGTGAGGAATTTGCACCCACGACTCATGTGTGCCCTTCATGATATCGGCAAAATCACCCCATTGACCCCTTCCACCCGGCGTTCCTTTGGGGAAATAAGAAGCCGGCCAGCAAAGGGAGGGTGATAAGGTTCTTCGGATGTGCTCGGTTGTGTTTCTGCAGGCCAGCAGTACATCTGGACGAGTGAACGACCTTGAACGATGATTGTATACATCTGGACGAAGTGACCCAGTATGTACTGGGTCACTAAATGAGCAAAGTGAGTGGATGCGTCCATAGAGTCTATTGCGCACTTTAGTAGTGTACCTGGCTACCTTTGATGTTTGGAGAAAAATCGCTTCCGAAGCCATAGTCAACCTTTATAACCCATACCTCCCCCACACACAGTGGTAATGGCTTGCAGTGGGCAATAGTGTTGAGGGACCTTAAAAAAATTCTGCACTTTCGTAGTACATGTGGCTGTCTTTGATCTTTAGAAAAAACCCGCTTCCGAAGCATACTCCACCAAGGTCATTTTATCGTCTGCCATCGTCGACCTCGATAAGCCATACTCACTGCAGATAGTAGTAATAGCTTGCAGTGGACCCTAGTATGAAGGGATCTTTAAAAATCTATAGGCCCTTCCATACTATGGTCTATTGCAAGTCATTACCACTGTCTGGAGGGGATATGGTTTATTGAGGTCGACAATAGCAGACGATAAAATGACCTTTGCGGAGGATGGCTTCGGAAACGGATTTTCTCCAACCATCAAAGACAGACAAATGTAATACTAAAGTGCGCAGTAGACTCTCTCCAAGCATCCACGCTCTCGGACATCGCACGTGATCTCGATTTTCTGATCTTCCTGGGCCAGGCACTCTAGGTCAGAATTTCTGTCAAGCATGAATGGTAATGAGATAGCAGAATTTTTACACGATAATGAGGACTGAAGATACTGATGTGAAATTAAGTCATTTAGAGAATTAAAAAAATTAAGGTAAGCAATAAGTGGAATATACACGAGTTCAGTGAAAGGGTACACAATACACAACAGTTAGAGTAGAAAAATTAAGTTAAGTTCATAAGACAAGTTAGATTAATACACTAAGAATACAATATTTTTTTCCTCGTGTTTATAAAATCACGGTTAAATTAGTAGCTCAGTTGTAGAGAAAAATCAACACCGATGGAACGGATCCTGACTACTGCTAGGAGAAAATCTATTGGTTCCTGAGAGCCAATAGAATTTGAGTATGTCAGAGCTTGTTCCTACAAAGAAGCGAGAGGTTGCGAGCTCTTGGTTCATTTAGGGGCCCAATATATGGATGTAACTAGTGAACCATCGTCCAAGGTCACCAACAGGGCCAGTACTGCAGTGGTGAACAATTGGCCATAGTGCGGAAGAGGCATAAGAGTGGTAAAACCCTGCCCCGGCCTTAGCCATCCAGTTCAATGTGGAAGAGGCATAAAAGGAGCATGCATCGTCTCGAATACAACCACATTGCGTCTTTTATTTTATGTTTTAAGTTTTTATATCAGTTTTAAATTTGCCCGGCAAATAAAGACTGGAACATATTTAATGATGCTCCAGTATTCATCAGATGAATTTAAACTAAGGTAGTTTTATAAATAACTAGGAAATTATTAAAATATTGAGAAAGGAATTATAACATTTCCCTTTTATTTTTCTTTTACAAAATTATGTAAGTTGTATGACAACAAAATTTGAAAAAAGTATGACACAATCAGTAAATCGGTTTATTGTAGGAAATTAGTTCTTCTAGCTTTGAAGGCCAGCTTGTTCAAACCTTTACCTATATTTGTAGTTGGACCTATAAAAATGCTTTGTTCTCAAATAAAAAGAAAGAAAGAAGTAAGCAAGCAAACAAAAACTTCAATAGAAATACTCGGAACAATTTACCATGCTTACAAATTTTGCAAAAAAATTTCTATTAAGCTTGATACTGAAATTCTAAATACACGTGATCATTTGTACGTTTCCAAAACAACAGTATTAATTGCTTTAAGCTTTCTACCTTTTTTTCAAGTTATCATTATATCTGTTGTCGAAATTTTTCATCCTAATGACTTTAATATTAATATGTTCGTCTTAAATAAAAAATTTACATTGGGAAATGATGGTAAACAATCATTTTCAAAAATCAGCACTGTAAAGAAGAATGCGGTTAAATCTTTTATCCAACAAATGAATTTTTATTTAGCCAAGCAGATTTCGTTGGCGACAAATACCGTATATTTCCTCGTATAAGACGATACTTAAAACCTAAAAATTACCCCCCAAAACCCGAGGTCGTCTTATACGACAAGTATGAAACAAAATGTTAATTGCAAAACACCATTGTAAAATGAATCAAGTCACTCACCAATGTTTTTAAAATCCTGCAAAATCTTCACATTCATCATCTGAGGGCTTAAGTACATTCTCACTTTCATTGTTGAGTTCATCATACGGGTCCCATTCTGTACCCAATGTGTCGAATTCTGCGTCGTCATCAGAATCTCATAACATATCGTCCTCAGTGCCACCCATAGCATTAGAAATCCCACACTTTTTAAATGATTTTATCGCAGTTTCCATTTTTACTTTTTCCCGCGATTTGATGACAAAAGTCCACATCATATTAAGTGACGCGGTCCGCATAGCTCCACCTTTTGTATATGACTTTTCGACAGTACTCATCCATTCATTGCATTGTTCACGCATGTTGTCTTTGAATGGTTTATTAAGTGAGACGTCTAAAGGTTGTAGCACTGAAGTTAAACCACCCAGTATGACAGCAATGTTGGTATTATTCCGTCCTAAGCGATTTTTGGTGTTCTCAGTTACGTGACTCGAAACATGTCCCACACCAACAAACTGCTTCGATTTTGAAATCCACCTGGTCGCCTCTGCCTTACATTTTCGAGCCACAATTTTACCTCATTTTCGTCCATCCATCCCTTTTCATGAAAATGTACAAAAATTGCAGTATTAATCAATGCAACAATCCCAATGTGGTGTTGCAAGGTGCGAAAAAATAAAATTTGTTAGCTCCGTATATCTACGCATTACAATATTAGTGAGAATTTTGGGGTCACCTTATATGGCGGATATATGCTAAAATCGTAAAAATTGGCTGAAAGTTTATGCCTCGTCTTATCTGAAGTTGGCCTTATACGTGGAAATATACGGTAATCATTACTCGTGTATGTTACTAATACAATTACCATGCATTAGGAAAAAGACGTGACTAATAAAAAGCAGGTGCAACTTGTTTTGAAAATGTGGCGTAAAATGTTATAATTGCAGGGATATTCCGTTTGGTATTGGTTTTATTATTTTTGACAACTTTATCGTCTGCTCCGGCGAAATGAAAACCTACCAAAACAAAGGGAAAAGCCATGCATGGAAAATTTATAGTAGTATTTGTACCATTTTCCCGAAAAACCTTACCAGAAGTTCCTAAATTATCTTTAACGAAATCTACGGCCTTTTTGACACTCTCGTCTTTCCTGACGTCAATTTCTAAAATTTGAAGTCGCTTCGAGCAGCTTCTCTTGAGTTCTAATGCACCACTGCCTGTTGGGTCGAGGCAACCAGCGAACACTGGATATCCGTTCGAATCCAGAAACTTGGCAGCATAATGACCAAATCCCGAATCGCAACCTAAAAAGCAAAACAAAATTTTAAAAATTATGAATCACTTAAGTAACTAAGGTAGAATTTAGAGCTATATATATTTATGGGATATAAATAAACAGAACAAATTATATTTATATATGAAAAATTACCATAAGAATCTATTTAAGATATGGATTACATATGTGTATACGTAACATATCCAGATTATTACACCTAAAATATCTATTTAAAGTTTTCCTTTTATCCAATCTCATTCTTTAATACCTAATTTCCCAGCCATAAAATGTCATATTTAAAGGAGTGTTCGACGACTTTTTTACCGCCTCCCAAAACTAACACTAGATTAGGGGCGGACTAAGGCTTAGGTAACCTAGGCACGTGCTTAGAGCCCGTAATTTTTGGGGACCGAAAATTAAGTTTTCAATTTTTATTTAACAGAAAAACATGATATTCATATTTATTGTTGAAACGTATCCAAATTACGCCGAATCGTTGATTGGTTTGGTTTGGAGTGCTATGGTCTACTTTTTGCAACACGAGGGCTAATGAGACCGGAACCTACTGCTTAAAGCCGATTCCGAACGGCTACAAATATCCATGCCATAGTGGGATTCGAACCCACGAACTCCGGTTCCGAAGGCCAGCACCCTAACCATTCGGCCATCGTTCGGCGAATCATTGATTGATAAAGTCGATTGTGGACTAGCGTTCCCGTGGTTATACATCCACGCGAGTGTCGATGTGTGTAAATACGATCGAGCATATCGCTTATCAAGCCTTTACTATGCACGTCAGCACGTGTTTAAAAAGTCAAACGTAGCTATTAAAAATCAGTGTCTCCTGAACGTATTGCATCTTATGTGAATTCCAGAACATGAAATAGGATTCAGTGACAAAGAACATTTTATAGTTAATATTTTTTTTGTTGTATGCGATTCTTTATATTAACCCTTTAGCCGACAGTGGTTTCGTAGCAAAACCACCTATTAAACATCTTTTTTTTTTTAACTTTACTTTTTGGATTACTTTACTTTATCTTTTTGTAATTATTTACGGCTCCAATCTCATACATTTGTGATATGTGGAAGCCAATGATGTAGAATCAAGAGCTTTTGCAATTAAAAAAAACTTTTTGGAGACATGGATGAGTTTTCGATTATATATATATATATATATATATATATATATACATACACACACACATACACACACACACACACATATATATATATATATATATGTATATATATATGTATATATGTATGTATATGTGCATGTGTATATGTATATGTATGTGTATATGTATGTATACATATACATTTTATATATTAAAAATACATTATATATTTTACATATTTTATACATCTTATATATACATATTATACATTTTATACATATATTTTTGATATTTTAAATATATAACAGATGATAGTTCTACGTTTAACTTATTTATTTCTTTTTCTATTGAAATATATGTATTTAAACTTTCTGTACTTGAGAAGTCAGATTCAATTTACCTTACTTATGACCTCAAATAAAAGTATCTGTACAAACAACACTTTTAAGTTGTTAAGCTATTTATTTATTATACCAGTTTAAGGATTATCATTTATTGTTCTTCCAGTATAGTTAAACTTTTAAAAAGGCATAATGTGCAAGCTGTACAAGGGTAGGGGTTAGTCAGTTAAACTTCTCAAACCCTAATTTGGTATCCTCTAAGGCAAACCCTTCTAAGGAATGTAAAAAAAAAAAAATATATATATATTTTACATATATAAGGCTTATAGATAACATTTATAAACAAATTACATTAAATTCCCATGAATTTAATTTGGTGACCTTAAAAGGGTTAAAAAAACATCTGAGGGATATAAAATTATTGACAATAAATTCAAAACAATTTTTCATGATAGTGATGTTAGTGACTCTTCAATAGAGGTATTAAAATGTTGTGAAAAAATTTAAACCTAGCAGAACTGAAAAATGAAGTATTACAATTTAAGACTTTTATAAGCAAAGAAAATATTATTTCGCCTGTATCCATGTGGTCATTTATTCAGAAAAATAGTACTATTGCAACATTCTCTAATTTAAACATAATTCTGAGAATTTATTTAACCCTCCCAATAAGCAATGCAAGCGATGAAAGATCATTCTCAGTAATGGTCAGAATAAAACATTTTTTAAGATCCACATTAGGCCAACAAAAATTGTTTACCATTAGTTTATGTAGAAAAAGAGTTATTAAGAGTTATTATAGTTTAAATAACTCTATTAATTATGATAAACTAATTGACGAGTTTGCAGATTTAAAAGTGAGAAAAAAGGCAGTATAACTAATCAGTCTGGGTATATTTGTTTAAGAATTATTGTTTGTTTTAATGAATTTTGTTTATGTTAGTTTGTTTTAATAAATTATGTTTATTTAAATTTTGTACATGTATATTATACTTTTCCTTTTTTTTTCTTGGAATCCGATAATTAAATTGAACTACATACTATATGTTTTAAAACCAAACTACCAAATGCAAAGTATGTGTCATAACAGAAAAATAGACCCGGAATTACAATGTTGCCTAGGGCCTGCTTTAGCCTTAGTCTGCCACTGCGCTAAAATAAATGCTCCTTTTAACATTTTTCAATTGTCTGAGGAAAATAATTTCACCCCTCCAGTAACTAAACTGTTGCCTATGTGGTTTTAAAGTTAACCTAAATTATCAAAGTTTATTCCCGACCCCCAAATAACGCTGAGTAAGTTGTTGGTCTCTTGAGAAAAAATTCACAAGATTACTTGCTGTTGGGTTCGAACTTTGTGAAAGAAGTGTGTATTTGCGAGCTTTCTATGCAAAGCTCTTGCCTTGTAAAGACGTTAATTTTTTGCCTCAATAAATTTAAAGTTCCCCAACTTTGGTCATCGGCTCTTTTAATGGAGCCACGATTGCAAATGACTTAAGTTCTCTTATTGTCCAGTAAGCCCAGGCAATCCAAATAATAGGGGCTAATTTTCTTATGTATTCGGCAAGAATAATTTCACTGGTTACATACATACATATATATACACATATACATTGGAACCCGCTTAAGACGTTTTATTTCTGCGGTCCCGATTTTTACCATATATTGATAACTGTAAAATTCTGCGTTGAAGAAGTTTTGCTCTTAAACCTTTCCCGCTCAAGTTCTGATCTCAACCTCATTTTCGACTTTATAATGAAGCCTAGTTTTTAAACCACTAGAAACGGGATCACAAAAGGATGAGAGAAACATACCCTTTGGAATATATTGTCCATGGAATCGGGAAATAAAATAACAAATCTCCGATTACATTAAGTGTCAGTCATCCGGTACACTCTCAGGTCCTTTAACATTTAAAAAAGAAAGGTCTCAATCCCGCAGTCTGCAGGCTATAAAATTTTTACAGTTTTTAAAGCTAAAAATAAAATGGAAAATTAAAAAAAAAATAAAAGATCAATGAATTTTTTACTTTCGTAATATCTAAGAATTCGAAATTTTTTTTTTATTTCAGCAGAAATTTACAAAACAAATTTTTCAAAAAAATATCTTTAAATATTAAGATATTATCTTTAAATGTTACGATATTAAATTTCTGTATGAACTTGCAAAAAATAGATGGAGATATCGGTGTAACTACAAGTTATATCAGTTTTTGTAAAAAAAAAACATAAAAATATCACAAATTTTTAATATCGAAAAGATATCGATTTCTTTAAAAGATCTAAAGCTTTTTAAATCATAGCTTGATAATTTTAACTTCTTGTTTTATCGATTTTACTAAATAGATATTGTTTAAAATTTAGGTTAATTTGTGATTTTCTAGAATTAAATTTAATTGAATGAATTAGCTAAGCTTATTTTTATTATATATAATGAAGTCAAAACGATTTTATTCATTGCAATTAACTTTTAATTAGAACTTTTATGGGGAATGAAAGAACTACCATTACTTTTATTAATTGCAATTACTAAAAATCAATCAAGCAACCAAACGATATTCAAGAAAAGTTTTACTGATGCTAATGCATGAAAGTTGGCAGCTATGTAAAAGGGAAAAGAAGTCCGCAGATGATAGAGATAGTTTATTCACATGTAAAGTGTAAAGGAATAAATATTACATTGGATTATGCTGCAAAGGGAAAAAGATAAAAAAAAACTTTAAATTTTAAGTAGATATGGAGCCTGAGTGACAACGCTTTATTAAAAAAACGTCGTGAAGTGAATTGATAATATTGCATAATAGACGGATGATACTGATGTCTATCTTGAAATTAAGATGGTACAAAGTCGAAAGGACAAATTGAAGAGAATAAGGTAACCCAATTTCCGGGGTCTTGGTATCAGCCTGTTATCGCTTAGATGTGTTTTTCTTCTGAAATCAAAATTATTAAAAGCTTGTAAGTCGATGAGTACACATGAGCAAAGTTATTCTACCTTCTGTCATCTGTTTCAATAAATTGCTTATTAAAGTAATTTGGAAAATATAACTATTAAGTTATTGATTTTATATTTGATATAAGTTAGAATATTACCACAAGTTGTGAAATTCTCAAGACCATAATTTTTCAACTTTAAATGCAAAAATTTTGTTTTGTTGTATACTTGATCCATGTCGAAGCTAGATACAATAAAAACAAGCAATGTTTTGCCAACGAAAAGTTGAGTTGTAGTCAGCACTCGTATTTGTTTACAAACATGCACTTTCTCTATAAATATGTTTTTAAATATATCTTATTTAATCCTCACGTGCTGCGTGTAAATTTTGTATGGAAATGATAATATTTTAATTATTTCCACTGTTCTTACGTTTAGTAATTATATCCAGTCATCAGTTGGCATAGTATTTTTTAAATTTTGATATATGAAAGAATCGCCACTCTCGTGGAATAAATCGCGTCTTATTATGTAAGTCTTACAGTCGTTTCATTGATTAGGTAACCGCACTTTATACAGGAAAGTTGCAGTTTTTGTGGTATATAATTAAAAAGGAAGGACAATAAAGAACTAGGTAAATATTTTGAAAGAATTGATAATAATAAATTTAACATGAGGAAACTGAAGGAAATTTACGATAGATTAAATCATAATTCATTTATTTTCTCAAGTTTTGTTAATTGATATTTAAGTATATGAAGTATATATTTTTTACTTTTTCTTTCTTTATATTAGGAGAAGATGAACAAATAAATTATTTTTAAAATACAATTTGCACATGACATATGTGTCATTGATGTAAACGATATCGAAATGATGTAAAAAATAATACTGTAACAATGATGGAAATCGTATGAAAATTAAGAAATAATGAAATATATTCTTCAAAAATGTAACAACAGTAAGCACTATTTAAGTTAATTCGAAACTGAATTTATTAATGTAATAAATCTTGAAAATCCTGCAATTTTGCAGCAGTTTGTGTAGAAATAATGTTCTAAATATAGTTCGTGGTATATATTTATGTACCATGCCACCATGGCATATATGCAACCTTAAACCCCCTTTGGGGGTTGGTTGGGGTCCTGATGATCAGATCAATCAGTTTGTTTCATTGGATTTTGTCTCTTTTGATTTATAAATTTTAGTGCTAAATTAACCGAAGTTTGGCTTCAAACAAGGAAAAGAGAGTTAGTCTGTTATTTTTGAAATTACATAATCTACATTTTCGTTTGTAATTATAACCCTTAGTTTCGTTTTCTTAAAGCTAAGATAATCTTACATAGTCATTTTATTACGGGATCTCGCGCTGTTTGACAAGGAAACCTTCTTAAGGCCCATCCACGTTATGGTCCACTGTAAGCCATTACCACTGTGTGGCGAAGGTATGGATTATCGAGGTCGACAATGGCAGACGAAAAAATGCCTTGGCAGAAGATGGCTTCTGAAGTGGTTTTTCTTCAAACATCTAAGACTGCCAGAAGCTCTACTAAAGTATGCAGTAGACTCTATGGACGCATCCACGCGCTCGGCTCATTTAGTGTCTCAATGTGTGAATGAAACCCGTGAACCATTGTCCAAGGTCGCCATCAGGGCCAGTACTGCAATGGTGAACAGTTGTTCATAGTGTGGAAGAGGCATTTCAGGAATCACCGTCTGTGTGTATACATAAACAGGGCTTAAAGGGGTTTCTCACGCCTGGAACTGCTCAGATTTTTATGGCCTATGAAACGCTGGATGTGACCATAGTGTTTCTTTTATGGAGCTCTAGCCGTTGTTCTTTTGGTAGCTTAGGATGGGCTGTATCCCAGTGTACAGTACGCTATTTTGACGATTTTTTTGGCTTATTTTTGGCGCCATTTCTCGGGCGATACTTATTTTCTCCTTGTCAACTTCACCCTTTCTCTGCCGTTAAAAGATGGTAACCTCGTTCTCTCCTTTGGTTTGTGTGCGTTATTGGAAGCGTTTATGCCTTTGTTGATTTTCTGAAAGTGTTTTTTGTCTTTCTAAAATTTTTGTTGTTTTGTTGTATTTTCTTGTTTTTGGTGACTATTTTCGGAGCACTACTCCATAGAGTTCACGCTGCGTTTCTAGGTCTAGCACGAAGATACATCGACCGCTCCCCATTGGAACATCGTCGGCGTCACGTTTTCCGATTTTGCGATGGCGAACGGTCGGTGTCCCGCTGCGTGTTAGGTTTAGGTACTTGGCGTGTGCTTCGCGGAGTCGTGTTTCGCCAATAGTCGCCAAAAACAAGATGGCGGACAAGGAGCGTACCGTTCACTGGGAATTAACCTTTAGGATGTGTTGTCCTTTTCTTCTTTCAGTCGCCGTTTTCACTCGTAAAAGTAAGTCTGAGGAATGAGGGGTCGCGATTGATTTCAAGGTGAACAGAGATTTTGGGGGAGAATAGACCATTAGTTTCGTAGAGCGAGAATGTGCTGTAAAAACATGTAAATAATCTACATAGAAATAAAACTCCTTCATGTTTTTAAATGAGCTTTGTCCAAGGTCGTAGATATCACGGAGTATGTCAAGTACTTTCAACTGTGGTAACCTTATCTGACGGTAGCACTTTTTCATGCATTTAAAAAATATAAACTTAAAAATGTTTAAAAAGTATTATTTTTGGCGATTTATCGATTGCTTCTGGCTTACGTAGAATTGCGCTTATTAAAAGCTTAGCTGATCCTCTTTAGATATAGTAGACTATTATGGCGTGATTATAACAAAAGTAAAAACCATTATAAATTCATTTTTTCATTTTTGTGTTTAACATATTTTTAGTTCAAAATTTTTGCAAATGTCATGTATTTTTCTTTTTGTTATTTTCAGTTAAAATTCAATTTTTTTAATTTTTGCGATTTGGCGACTTTTTTTCTTCAACGGTAAAATAATGTCGCTAAGAAACACATATACTACATCTGTTCCATGGATCCGTATGTAATCCAATATTCCACTTTTAGTGTATAAAATGCCCGAAAAATTCTCGGTTTATACACGGTAATAAATGGTAGTCTAGAGATTGATTTGACACTAAAACAGGATACCCCAGCAAACTTGGCGCTAAAGCTCTAACCATGCCAACCTAACTTTTTTCTCTTGATCTCCCGCAAACAATTTATGTTTATATTTTGATTTATATAATTTCGGTATCCGTATCTCTATATGCAACTCTTTTGTTACATATAAAATGCACCTAATTATTATTTGTTACTAAATTTGTGAAATTCATTGACTGGTTACATGTGAACAACGGAGATTTTACCGAAAATTAAAACTGGTTAACTTGTATCATTTCCGTTTGGATGCCTTTTTTTCTGGTTTACTGTTCCATTCTTCAATAGTTCACTATGGATTATCTTTAGAATAATTTGGAACTATTCATTCCGTTAGTTGTTGAGGATTAATTGCCCATAAATATGAATACCCAGTTTGTAATGTGGTTTCCATTATTTAAGTGATAGTACATAATTATGTTACACTCTGGCATGTTTTACACTAATAAAGTCCCCAAAATTACCAAGAGGTCACCTGCTCTGATAGAATCTCGTTAAATCTTTTAAAAATTGTTTAAAATAATTTACACTTTTTCGTTATTTCTGTACCTTGCTTGGCTATCTAAACTAAAAGCGAAATTAGTTTATGTAATTGTATTAAATATTAAAATTGTATCAAATTAGTTATGTAATTTGTATGGTATCTCGCCAAATTGGTGAGAAATTGGCTTCTTGGCAAAGTTTTGGAAGACTAATTTTTGGAGCCAAATTTGGCGACTTGGCTACATTTGTTGCCGACCCCCCCTTCTCTGGATTTTACTAGAAACTTGTGGAAAGTTCCAGAAACACGAAAGCTATATAAAGGGGCGTGAGTTCTCATAAAAGGTCAAACCTGTTTGGCAAACTCGTTTTTCTTTCTGCACCAAATTATGTTGTGATCTTTATTCGTTCGGAGGTTGAAGTAGTGCATTTCTCACTGCTAGGTACTCCGTAAAAACCAATTAACTTGACCTTGACCTTCTCATAAAAGGTCAGTTCACGCTCAGATCTGGTAAAAGTAGGACCTGTGTTAATGCTCTGAAAAAGTTCGCCAAATGGCAGCCAAGTTTTATCGCCATCCGTTGTAATTGTGATTCATTTGCCGTGTTAATAAATTGTTATTGTTTTTGTCTTAGCCAAAGTCTATTCAATCAACGAACTTTACGAGAGAATTTTGCAACAATATATTCGTGTTTTAAAAACATCGCCATTAATTTCCCAAAATTCGCCAAGGGGTCTATTCTGAAATAACACTCTCTAGATTACTTTGATATGTTTCGATCTTGTAAGATGATTCTCCGATTTGTGGAATCAAGGATTGTGTATTTATGTGCAGAATTAATTTCTTCTGTTAAAAACACACGATTCGAATTCTGCACCCTTTTTGATTTGAGCACACCATTACACAGAGCTCACCTCTGATATATACTACAAAAGTTAAGTGTAAAGATCACTATACTAATGAAATGTAAAATTCTTAATAAGATTAACCATTATCTGGACTTATCTAGACCTACAAATCAAAATTCTGATACGACTAATATTCCGACAAGTTGAAATGCTTACACGTCCAATATCGCAACAAGTCGAAATGCTTACACGACCAACATCCCAACAAGCCAAAATCCTTAATGAGCCGAAATCTTGCCATGGCTAAAATACCGGTAAGCCAAAATCCAACTTTGCTAATCCAATAAGGTAATTTCGAATAAACATGGTCAAAAGGCAATTCAAAATATAGGAATGTCTAGAAACTTGTCAATTCCTGTTGTATTTGATTTTACAACTAATATATTTTCCAGAGTAAAGTAATTGAAATATATGTTTGTGGCATGAGTATAGTTATATTTTCTCTTGGGCGCAGTAGTTCATAGGCTATTTTACTGTCGTAAGCAGGCCGTACTTCTCACTTGCCTGAAGCGACCCTGCAGCTTTCTGTAAGCGACGTATATAATTCGTGAGCAAAAATAAAAGAAATTGTACTGAGTACTACCTGTTATGAAGATGGCCCTATTTTCTGGCGGGAGGCGCTCGTTCAGGTACCATCTTTTTGTCAATTCGAAAGTGAACTTGGCAGTGGAAAGATAAAGAATGGTGCTGGCCACTGTCGAGTACCACCCGGTCAGGCAACAGGGCAGCACTAGGCCGAATATTTTGAGGACGACTGCCGTCACGACATAATGGGCGACGCCCACGATTACACACTTGTTAATCATTTAGAATTTGCACTAACGCCTACAACACAGATGGGAACACAGAGACAGAGTCAATCTACTCGAAAGTGCGACAATGCCGTTTCATTCCTCATTATCAGATGAACGCTGACCCCCGACTGATAAGCTCTTTAAAATGCGCAGAGTAGGGAAAGGATTTTTTTCTAGTAACCGTTCGATTTCGCTTCGAACTGTCAACGGACGTTTGGGAAACGACGTAAAACCAAACAATTCCAGAAGCTGCAAAGCGAAAAGTCGTAGTTTTCGTCTCTAGACTGTTTTTACCTGAAATTGTAAACTTATTTTGAGTTTCTCGCGTTAGACCGCTACCGTGATTAAGCATTAAGTTTTTTCATCGTTTGACGGTATTATAAAACCTCTGTAACTTGAATAAATTCACTACATGTAACAAAAAAGAACACCCAGTTTCTGGATGAATACAGTAATAGGCAATATAAAAAATTTTGAGGGAGAAATAAATAAAAGTAACAAGCCTGGGAAGTTTTGAAGTGATTTGTTTAATACCAAGATCGCCGAACAATGTCCGAATGGTAGAGTGCTACTTTTTGGTACCGGAGTTCATGGGTTCGAATCCCACTGCTGGCTGACATGGATGTTCGTAGCAGTTCGAAATCGGTTTTAAACTGTAGGTCCCGGTCTCGTTAGCTCTCTTGAGCAAAACAGTAGACCGCAACGAACAAAACAAAGATCAGCAACCTGGGTAATATGATTCTTAAAAGTTTAAAATAAACGTTGAACAATAGCCGAATGTATTTCAAGTCTCTAAGGTTACTATATCTCCTTAAAAGCAGAAACGCAACAATAGCTTAATAGGTAGGGCGCTGCTCTTCAGTATCAGAGTTCGTGAGATCGAACTCAAATTCTTCTGGTTTGAATGTTTGAAACCGATAGGAATTGGCGTTAGACAGTAGGTCCTAGTCCATTAGCCCTCGTGCAGAAAAAAAATAGAACCTTAGTTTTCAGAAAGAACCAAAATTTTAAGGATGTAAGACAAAAAACAGATTTCAATGAAGTAAAATAATCATTTAATTGGAAAAATACCTTCTGGTGATGAAAGGTATGCTTACTCTGCTTTTTTTTTCAGAACAAGAAATCATTTAATATTTTTGATTGAAGTCTGTCGTTTTCAAAATCCCTTGCCTCGTTAAACTCGGTCTGAACAAATATTCAAAAATTTTCTGTTCCTCCCTCCCTCTTAATAATCAAGATGAAGGTCAAAGTAATGGGTTTTTACGGAGTACCTAGCTGTGAAAAATTCACTGCTTCAACCAGGGCCGTAAGTAGGACCTTTAGCACCCGTGGCAAAAAAATTATCTGCTCCCATACCATCCAATATAGTGAGAAAATATATAAATGTTTTTTTTTCTATATCATATATTTAGAATGATTTCAAAATATTTTGTTAATTCTTAAAATGTTTCTAGTTTATTAATTTTTAATTTTTTCTTCTATATTTATTTTCTTAATACTTAAAAATATTTACGAACACTAAGGGTCTATTATTTTGCTGATAAGCGGAATAGTTTATTTGAGAGGAATATTTTTTTTTTATCTTTACGTTGAATTTTCATAAAAAATTTGACGATTTTCTAAATTTAAATTTAGTTTTAATAACTTTAATAAATTAAAAATTTAAAACAAATAACCGGATTTATATACAAGCGTATTAAGAGTGTTTGGTAAACATTTTTTAAGAATCTATAACATGTTCAGTTTCTAGAAACATTTTAAAAAATTAGAAAATTTATAAAACAGTAATTTTTAAAATTAAAATGTGATTCTACAATAAAACAAATATTTTTCAACTTTTCCTTATTTCTACTTTAGCCGAATCGTCTTCTTTCGGATTCCATTTTCCTCACGGTGCGGCGCCCCTAAGACTGATGCGCCTTTTGCAAATGCCACCTTTGCCACCCCCTAGTTATGGCTCTGCCTTCAACTTCCGAACAAAAAAAGGTCAAAAACATAATTTGGATCGCCAGTGCAAAGTAGCCAAACGCGAATTTGGAACTCTCAAAGCAACTTCCAAATCGATTCCGAGAGATTGGAAATTCTGAAAGGTTTTGGGGGTCGTTCTCAAATCAAAGCTATGAGTAAACAACGCGCTGTTAATTAAAAAGCTAATTAAACTTTACCTTGACTTTGACTCAAAACAACTGGGTGTATACCGACGTACATTCAGCCAGAGCATAAATAAATTGGAAGAATTGTGAGAGCAAATTTATTACCGCCGTCTATTAGCAACAGAGAAAACTAAATCTCAAAAGGTAAATTGAGAAATATAAATGCAAAATAACCTTCTTAACACATTGTGTGCGAGTGCATTTTGCAGCGGAATTGTAACGGGAGCGGGCGTTTTGAGCGTAAATTTAGTTATTCAGTTAAATCTCAATAAGTCGAAAATTATTTAATTTTTTAACCAACTTTTCGTATTTCATATTGAAATATATAAACAAATATATATATATATATATATATATATATATATATATATATATATATATAAATACAAATATATATATAATATATAAATATACATATATATATCATTTTCGCAAGGATAAATAAAAAGTTAATTTTAAATCTAAATTGATTTTTTTAATCAACCTTCCCGTTCTGTGGTTCCGCATCGACTGATGTAAAAACTAGTTTTTATTTGTCTAAATGTTTCCAGAATCTATGTAGTAGAACTCCTATCTCAAAGAGCAGCACTCTACCAGTCGGCTATCGTTCAGCGTTCAATTTAGAGCTGTGTTTCTTAACCTTTTTGGCACAATGGACCACTTTAAAAATTTTAAATATGTCACGGACCCCTCTGTGAAAAAAAAATTGCTTAAACATCATTTATTACAAAAAAAAAATTCTGTTTTATTATTTAATTATTTTAATATTTTTATTTCGATAGTATAAAAAATTTGAAGAAATTTAGGCTGTTGTTGCTTTTTCTTGGTTAACAGATTGAATTGAGGGATGGTTTTCGACAAAGCAACGCGCATATCATGTTCGATATTCAGTCGATTTCCATATTTTACATAATTTTCATAATACTTCCTTTTTTTTTTTTTTTTTTGGACATTTTGGGCTACAAAAAATTTCAAATAATCAAATTAAATATTAAGAATTCAAATGAAAAAGTAAAACAAATATTTTGTTTTAAAAATTTGCAAGAACTTTGCGGAACTGATTTTAACATCACTTTATTTCCAAGTGAAGTAAAATTCAAAGGCTACTTTGTGTTTCTAAAAATTTCAAATTTTATATGGTTTGCGAATGTTTTTTTCCTCGTATTGTAGAGGTCTCTATTGGGAAATGGCAGACAGATGGCTTACAGAGGTTGCCCGTGACAAAAAAAGTTTTTTTTTTAAATATTGATGCAAACATTTTAAAAATTAGAAGCAGTCGGCGGACCCCCAAAATATGACCCATGGACCCCCAAGGGGTCCATGAACCACAGGTTAAGAAACCCTGATTTAGAGGAACTCCGGTCGCAACTAGTGACACTGATGGTAATTGTTAAAACAGTTCTTAGCAAAATGACTATGTTTGACACGGAATGAGGAATTTTCACGTTTTCTAATTTTGATTTTAAACGATAGAAGACAAAATAGTAAGCAGGACAGTAGCTATTTTTTTTTTCATTTGGGGGCCTAATGAGTGATTTCTAATGGGTTTTATAGCGGACTCTTTAACGTCTCTCAAAAACGCTACTTTATCTCCGCCGAGTTTGTGACGTCATCGTTCATGTAAACACCGAGCTCCTATGCTGTTTACATGTTAAAAGGCGACTTTTAAATTTGTTTTTTTGTGTAAAGTATCGCATATAATAGCATTTTTTTGTTATGTCTGGCATTAAAAAATCATACTCTAAATATTGTATTGTGCCACTCTGTAAAAATACAACAACTAATTGCAATGAGAAGATATTTTTCAGCGTCCCAAAAGACCCACATACACGTAAAATCTGGACAACTGAGATGAAAAGGGATGAGAAATTAAACCTCAAATTATCATATAAATCATCTCTATGGGTTTGTGAAGACCATTTTTCGGTAAATAAATGCTTGCATTTGTTTAAATATTACTATTTTAGAACAATTAAAGTATATAAAATACATCTATACCTTTAAAAGGATTGTTGATTAACCACTGCTATTTAACTTTTAAAACTGCTAATTTTCGAGTATTATCACAGAGTTCAAGTACAATAAATATTTTATAAAGCATATAAATATCGAAAAACATATAAATATCTAAAGCATATAATTATCTAATAAATAACTCGGGGAGGGGAAAGTTATGTATTTTCAAGGTATTATAAATATTTTCTTCAGAGATGCATACTTTCTTATGTATCAAATGTAACAGTGATATTTTTCGATTAAATTGGTGACTAATTTGAAAAAAAAAGTATAATATTTTTAAAATACTTAATAATTATATTACTTTAAAAATTAAATTTAATTTGAGAAATTTTATACTTTTAATTTGACATTAATATTAAAGGCAATAAAATTGTATTGCTATTTAAAAATGTATAAATAATTAAGTAAAGCCATTTAAAGATTTTAAATTTCTTTTCATCATATTTAAAATATCTAAGAATTTATTTTGTTTTGGTTTGGTTTTGGAATGCTACGGTCTACTTTTTGCAACACGAAGGCTAATGAGACCGGTCTCACAAAAAATACCTCCTCTAATTTTTATTTTAATATTACATCCGTCTCTATTTATAAAAAACGATGCAACTACAAATGTGTATGTATATGATATATGTATATTTATTTGACTTGTTTGTGTTTACAAACAAAAGAGCTGTGTTTAGCATGAATAAAGTATTAATACATGTTAAGTAAAATTGGAAAAAAAATATAAATGATTTTACACACCTTTGGGTTTTAATTCCTCGTATTTCTGCTCCCATAAAATCCGGGTTTTTTGCCAAGAAAGAAAACATTGACATGCTGTCAATTTTTGGGAGGTTGTCTGATTGTGCTCTGGTAAATCCAGGTAGAAGAGACATTTATGACAAATTGAGATAACTAAGCTATCTAGATCGATAAAATGAACCTTCAGGTTTAAATAAAAATAAATTTTGATAGCTAGAAAATTTCAAGAACTTGCAAAAACAAAATCGGAAAATAGTGCGCGCTTAAAAGCAATACAAAAATATTGGTCTGCATGAACGATGACATCACAACCAATCACGGAGCTTTTTGATGTCACGTGATTTTCGCTTAACTTTAAAATTAATTTTTTAAATGATGGACCCAGTTTTTTACATTTTTGAGAACATTTTTGGAATCTACGAGTCTGAAATTACCAGAAAAACACTAAGTTGTTCGAATCCCCCACATGTGCAAATTCCTCATTTCCCATTTTATAATTTTGAATGAGTTTTAGTAAATCAAGAGAACCTTTGCCTCCGCTTTTCCCAAGTTTTATCTTTTTTTTCGATTGCAGATACAGCCCTGAAAACCTGGATCCCTTTTCTTTCAATTTTAAACTGTTTTTCATCAGAGTCAATAAAATGATTTATTTGAGATTCAAATTCTTCATTGAATAGGTTACATGGTGTCATACAGGAATATTTCCTTACAAGAATATGCAATTAATCAAAGCATTATCAGGGTCTGATTTACAGCGGGGCATTCGGGGCACTGGCCCGGAGCCTCAAATTTTAAATAATACACATTAATTTTTTGGTACATCTCAGAATTCACTCATTTTCCAGCATACAGCTGGAAAACCAGAATTTTCTTTAGTTGATCACAAACTGGAGTGTGTATGTTGTTGCTTCAGAAGTCAGTAAATTAAATTAATTCCATAATTTTAAGCAAAAAGTATGCTTTTATTTGCTTAAAAATACTTTGGAGCAATGTTAGCGTTTTAAAAGTGTATATTATTCAAAAGATTGAAATACCAACCATATCAGTGACACCAATTTACAAATTCATCTCTTCTGAGAGGGAAAAAATCTTAACTACTTTTTTCCTTCTTGAAGTGGTTAACAAATCGGAGAAAATATATTTATCCAAAAGCATTTGATATCTATTTTTTTTTTCTCTTTTTAAGATTTAAGAATGAACAGGAAGTTTTAAAATTGGTAATTTGAGAATAAAAGTATTGAATTTTTAGAAATTTGTAAAACAAAGTCTCACATGATAGTTTACTTAAAATGGTAATTTTTATTCATTTAAACAAGTACTTTTTCCGTTAAAAAATGTTATAGGTACTCTGAGTTTGACTCAAGAATATCACAGTTTTATAGTTAACATCTGTAATATGTCTGAAGTTAGTGTAGTGGAATCCTAACATTTAAAAAATAAAAAAAAAAGTTATTTCATTTCATTAGAGATACAAAATGTTTAGGTTATGTATATCTGTCAGAAGTATTTAAAATGATACAGTAGCTTATGAAGTAAAATTACTCTCGAGTTCGATACGCGTAAGATGTATGGAGGCCCCTATATGAGGCTTTGGCTCGGGGCTTCCAGGGGTATAAATCGGACTTTGAGCGTTATATATATATATATATATATATATATATATATATATATATATATATATATATATATATATATATATATATATACACACACACATATATATATACATACATATATATACACACACACACATATATATATATATATAAATATATATATACTAGCATATCGCCCGTCATATGCCGGGATCAGTAAAATTTTTAATTTTCCAAAATTGTAAAGTATTTTATGAGGCAGGTAAAAAAATATGGTTTGTTTTTTGGCCGAGAATTATTTTGCAACAAAAAGTAATCGATGGTTAAATTTAAAATTATCGTATATGTACCTAATCTATTATTTAAGTCAAATATAAAAGAAAACTATTTACGTAATGTCTAAGTTCAATGATAAAACATATGAAAATGCGGCATAATTTAAATAATTTAAAATAAGAAATGATTCAAAGTGATGGTTAAATGAATGACGTCATAATGCTAGAAATAAATGTTGTTTTTACATATTTATAATGGGATAAATTGATAAATTTAATCGCCTGCTCTGAACCGGAGAAAATAGGACATAAAATAATGGCATTAAAAGCTGGAAAAGGGGGAAAGGGGTGAATTTCGAACGTTTTAAAGACGACAGTATTCTTCGCTGTGATATGAAGCAGATTTCTACCAATTTATTTTAAAATCAGATAGATAGATTAGGAGAAGATAAACATTACTTGCTTTGAGTTTTGGTAACTATAGATGCCTCAATCCATTCTAGGTCCAACCGCTTCATAAATTCGAGGACAGACGGACAGATAACTTAGGCTATTATTATATAGGGGATACACACACACACACACACACACACACACACACATATATATATATATATATATATATATATATATATATATACATATATATATATATATGTATATGTGTATATATATATATGTGTGTGTGTGTGTAATGAGACGGACTTCTCGTTGGGGGGTTGCAGTCATGGCCATAAAAATGATACCGTTTTAGCTAAAGACCTTTATTAAGATAACGTTGAAGGACGGGTTCCCACTTCATCATAGGGACGGGACAAACTGAAGGGTCAGCTAGCATGAAGTTCTAAGTACGAGACACGTAACACCTGGGTCAACATCAGTGGAAAAATATCTAGAAAAATCTGTCTCCGCTAGCATGTATCTCCTTTTTATTTGGAAATTTCATAAAATGTCCGCTAGGGCCATGTAGGTTTATAATTGGCCAGGCCCCTTCTCTGAGGGTGTAACCTGTAGCCCCAGTGGTCAATTTAGGTTAGGGGTTAAAAAGGAGAATGGAAAATGACGCGGGAATTTTTACCCTTGATTTAAGTTTTGAAAACCCCTGAGAATTTTCCTCTCTCTCACACACACACATAAATATATATATATATATATATATATATATATATATATATATGTATATAGGCATATTATATATATATGTATATGTATATATATATATTATATATGTGTGTGACATGGTTCAGTGTTAAGGGAAATGGAATAATTAGTCCTTCTTAGTATAAACGCTTCTTTATTTATTTAACATGGACTTTCTGTTTCAGGCATCGCTCGCGCCATTTTCATTTATTCGTGGCAAAGCACGTGGAAAGGTGTTACGAGCTCCATGTCCACGCGCTAACTGAACTTCTAGCTTGATTAGTCATCAACTTCCTGTGAAATATCTCTACGCCTAACCGCATTAATCCAAAAGGTTACGCAAGCTTGGGTCTTTTTCATTTATTTTATTATTATAAAAGAGTTCCCTTTTTAAAATCGTTAATAACTCACATAATTTCCAACTAGCCCTTTTTTAGACCTGACGTATATGTATGTATATATACAATATTATACGAAGACAAAAACTTTTTTTTTATTTAAAAAAATTTTTTTTTTCTTCTTGTTCAAAGGGCAGCCCCATTTTTTTGTGAATTTTCTACCTCTAACTCGATGGTCAGTTGATATCTCTAATAACTCTTCACAAATTATTTCGCCTGCTTTAACAGCATTCTCTACCAGCGCATCTCTCTGTGCCATAACATGAGTTTGCAAAGAATTTAGTTTTATATCGCATTCATGGACATTTAATCTGTTTATTTGCAAGTATATTTGAGTGTCATTAATTTACAAAAGGACTGATTTCGATAAATTGAGATAGCATAGAAAAGATAAAGATTGCATTGAATTGAGTAAATTAGAGCGTATTTTGGTATTACTATTTTTTTCTTCAGGTGTTATTTTATCTAAGGTATTTAAAAGTTTTTTAAAACATGATTTTTACTGTAGGTACCACTTTGGCTCTAGCGCTCCAGCGAGTTTCTGCACTAAGTTTGACACCTTGACAAGTTACAGAAAGTAAAAAATCCTACTGATAACTGAAAGAAGAAAGAAACAAAACAAATGTTCTTTGTTCCATAAAACGTTATGGAATCGATAGCGATAGGCGCTGCATGTACACATGCCAGATTTAAAGAATGATTTGTAAATGGTACAAATTCTGCATTTGGGTTTATTTCTTTATTGTGACTCTGAAAACCGGCATGCTTTCTTGCCATTACCGCAGCACTACTGTAAGTATAGTTGTGAGCAGTGGAAAAAACCCGGAAAAAACCGGGTTTTCTGGGAATTTTGAAAATTTTCTAAACATGGGAATTTTGAAGTATTTTGAAGTCACCAATTCCTATGACACAAAGAGAACCACTATTTTTTTTCTGTCTTTGTTGTAGACCTCAAAAGTTGATATTTTCGCGAAAATTAACTATTATATGCTATGAAAAAAAATTGAATAATCGGGAATAACTAACTATATTTGGCAAGGTATCATGTTAAGCACAAAAGTATGAGTATATTTTTCCTTTGAGAAATATCCAATATTTTTATTATTACATAAATATTAGGCAATAATCTGTAGTGTCACAAAACCCATAAATCATTATTTTTCTTGGATAACATATCTCTCTCTCTCTTTCTCTATCGCGAGCTCCTTCTCTCTATCGCTCTCTCTATCTATCTCTCTATCTTTATCTATCTATCTATATCTATATATCTATCTATATCTATCTACCTATCTATAAATATATAAATATATATATATATCTACCTACCTACCTATCTATCATATATATATATATATATATATATATATATATATATATATATATATATATCTACCTACCTACCTATCTATCTATCATATATATATATATATATATATATATATATATATATATATATATATATATATATATATATATATATATATATATATATATATAAAATGTGTGTGTCTGTAGGAATTGGACACAAAATGCAACAGTGTCATTTGATTACACCTGTAAATGAAATATGCATTACAAAAAATAATAAACTGTTATTTTAAATTTAAAGATATTTATTTTTATATTATAAAAGGAGGGGAAAAAGTTTAACAGAAAGCAATTTACATAATATTATTCCCCAAAATTCCCGGGTTTATTCCCGCCTCTTCAAAATTCCGGTTTTTTACTTCTCTACGCAGATAGCATGGATGTCCGCAGCCTGCGAGTAGCAAAACAGTAGACTGTAGCTCTCCAATACATAGTCGGGTGACATTTTCTTGGAGAACTTAAAATTAGTTGTAATTTTAAGATTTCATTGCAGGTAACTATATAAAATTTCATATATTTTCCATACCGCTCATGCAGTGTTCACGTGATTATCAGGATAAACGAAAAAAGAGACATAAATATTGAAAAATTAAGTAGTTTGGTTTTGAACTCTACGGTCTACTCTTTTGCAACACGAGAGCTAATGCGACCGGAACCTGCTATTTAAAGCCGATTCTCTGAACGGCTGCGAATATCCTGAACCCCGAACCTACGAACTCCGGTGTCCATTTGGTTTGGTTTGGAGTGCTACGGTCTACTTTTTGCAACACGAGAGCTAATGAGACTGGGACCTACAGCTTAAAGCCGATTCCGAACGGCTACGAACATCCATGCCACTGTGGGATTCGAACCCACGAACTCCGGTACCGAAGGCCAGCACCCTAACCAATCGGCCATCGTTCGGCAACTCCGGTGCCTAAGACTAGTGCCCTAACCATTCGGCCATCGTTCAGCAAAAAATGAAGAGAAAAAGCAGCCGTATATTACAGAAAAATCTTGCAGTAAAGTCAAGAAAAATAAAAGCTTGGAACATAATAAAATTTGATTAAAGTCTTTAAAAGCTGGGGTAGATTTAAAATCCCTTTTACCTGTTATGAAGACGGCCCTGTTTTCTGGTGGGAGGCGTTCGTTCAGGTACCATCTTTTAGTCAGATCGAAAGTGAACCTGGCAATGCAGAAGTAGAAAAGGGTATTGGCCGCGTCCGAGTACCATCCGGTCAAGCAGCAAGGCAGGACGAGGCCGAACAGTTTGAGGACGACTGCAGTCACTGCATAGTGGGCAACGCCCACGATTATCCACCTGTCAATCATTTAGGACATGCACGAAGATCGACAACACCGCGTGAAACACAGAGGGAGACAATGCACTCGAGAGTGCGACACTGCAGCCTCATCCCTTATTTATCTGATGAACGCGTGGACCCGACTGATAAGCTCCTTCAAACACGCAGACAACTAGCGATGAGAGTTTACTTTCTGCCCAACCGTTCGATTTCGCTTCGAACTGTCAACGAACGTTTGGGTAACGATATAAAATCACATTTCGGGAAAAGTGAAACGAAAACTTTTCACCTCAGGGCGTTTTTTTTTACAGCCACAAAAAAAAAACCTTTTTAATTTTATTATGTACCTTATGTAAAAAGCGTGCGCACCTAAGAAATCGTAAGTTTCAAATAGTATGTGAAAACTTATACGACAAGCCTGCGATGCCATAACGCATTCTAGTTGTAGTTTGTTCGGGGTGCCTTAGCTCGAAGCTGTATCCCCCATCTTAAAGGTGATTAGATTCATTCAGGGTGAGCATCAGGATTAGCGGGTTACGTTAAAGGTTAAACAATTATTAAGTTAACTAGCATATAGCCCTTCATATGACGGGATCAGTAAAATTTTTAATTTTCCAGCATTGTAAAGTACCCTATGAAGCAGGTAATAAAATGGTTTGTGTTTTGGCTGAGAATTATCTGGTACACTCTCAATAATGTGTTTATCTTCATACTCCTCTAAAGTCTCCCTACATTTTGAATGCAGTTTACAATCACGCTGAATTCATTTAGTCAAACCGTGTGATTTTGTATAAAAAACAAACACACAAACTTTTTAATTTTCAGATATATAACTTAAAAGCTAGATGTTTATTAGTCCGTGAAATAGACTCCTAGACTTTTAGGAAAAGAATTTGTTGTTCATACCGGTGATAAAATTTTCATTGCAACAAAAAATAATCGATGATTAAATTTTAAATTACCACTTATGTACTTAATCTATTATTTAATACAAATATAAAAAAAATTATTTGCTTAATATCTAAGGTCAGTGATAAAACGTATAAAAATAATGCGCATGATATTTAAATCATTTAAAATAAGAAATGATTATATGAGATGGTTAAAGGAATGACGTCATAATGCTAGAAAAATTGTAATTTTTACTTATTTATTATGTGGATAAATTGATAAATATAATCTCCTGCCCTTAGCCGGGGAATCCATTCCAGGTCCAACCGCTTCATAAATTGGTGGACAGACGGACAGCTAACTTAGGCTATTATTATATAAGGGGATAAATTACATAAAGGTGAAAAAAAAATTTGGCCCTAGATCGCAGAATAAAAATAGTAAAGTGGATAAAGTATTAAAAGAATTAAAAAAGAGTAAGAAGTTTAAAAAGGATAGAGAATCTTTATGCTGATGCAAGCATCAATTTTATAAAATTTTAATATTTTTTGGGGTTTTTTAATTATATATATATATATTATTTTTAAGTAAATTAAATAAATAAAAATTAAAGGAGAAAGTTTAAAATGATAGCGGAAAGGAAGGATGACGTAGATAATTGATAGGAATGCTAACTTGAACAGGAATAGCAAGCGTCATCATCGTGGCGCCTTACTTTCAGCAGCCGACATATAGGAGAACGATAGCCTAATTTTTTAAAAAGGCAGAAATAGAATATAGTCATTAATTGAACTTTTGGAAGATAATGAACGTGAAAATAATCTGAAATAAAATTTTAGTCTAATAAGCAATGGCACGGCATATCGAAAGAAAAATCATTTAATAGTGAATTTGCCTTCGCACCTGTAACTTCCACTCTACAGGATACTGACGAATTTGGCTCCTTTAAATTTTGCCCCCTGCGTGCGAGACATTTTTTGCATACCTGCCAAAAGCCAGGGCCGGTTCTAGATGGTGGAAAAAGTAGGCGGCAAAACTACACCGAGCTTTTAACAAAGAATTAGTTTTATTTAATTCATTGCTTCCATTAAAATCGAGCCAAATTTGAATATTGTTTTAAGAATTTTGCTACTATTGTCCATAGCTGTTGCTACCGGAAGTCCTTCTAAACGAACAAAATAACAAAAAAAAAAAAAATATTAAGGGCATTTAAATAATTTTTTTAGTCTATTCAAAACTTCTTAACAGATTGGCAATTTTGGACATTGAACATGAACTGATTAATTAGTTCTGAAAGAAGTTGTTTGTGATTTTGGAAGGAAAGAATCTTTAAGATTGTTCAAACATAGTTTTAGTCTCTGTAAATTATGGTATCTAAGCCACGACAGCTCAGTTGAAGTGCGTCGATCTCATAACCGAAGTGTGGGCTCGAGCCGGTCAAAGATCTACCGTATTTGCTAATGGCGGCTAAGACACATAAAATACACTTGTGTTCAAAACTTAAGCAACAAGTGGGCTTTTTGCCATAAACCCACGAGAATTCATCTGAGAGACATGAAATTCAGAAATGAGAGTATTATGTACGTAAAGAATGACGAAAGCTTCGGTGCTGAAAAAGGAATACAATGCATACGGTATAGAATCAAACAAAAAACAAGCTTTATTGAACGCATAGTATCGTGACTCATTGTCTATCCAAGAAGAAGAACAACAAGCAGGTGTTCCTTAATATGGGATATGCCCTCCTCTAACTGCAATGATTGCTTCGCACCGTCTCCGTTCCAGAACCAGCTGGTACAGCATTTTTTGCGGTAGGAGTGCCCATTCCGCAGTCAGCATCTGTTTTAAGTTGTCAAGTGTTTTCCGGAGGAATTAAGCGTGCTGCAATGCGTCTCTCCAACGCATCCATGTTCGATGGGATTTAATTCAGGTGAGTACGCTGGCCAATCCATTTGAGTGATATCTTCACTTTCCAGTAGCTCCTCAACTACTAGAGTCTGAGAGTGCATTGTCTGCATTACTGTGACCAGATGCCTTCACAAAGGGGACCTATTCGCCTTTCGTCCTGAACGCTGCCTCCCGTTGAAAGTTGGCCACCGACGCCACCGTTTACAGTGGTGCAGAGATCACAGAAACGGGACAACTGATCAATGAAGTCGTGTCCTCTTTACGGATGAGAGTCGGTTCAGTACTAGAAACGATTCTCAACGCGTTTTGATTTGGAGAGACGTTTTATCCTAAACATCTAGGAAAGGTACCGTTACAGTGGTCCTGAAGGTCTTGTCTGTGAAGGCATTATGCTGAACGGGCGAACTGAGCTCCACGTTTTCGACAGAGGTTCTGTAACCGAGGATCGCTATTGTGAGGAGGTACACCTTCCCTATGTGCGTCTGTTCTGAGGTGCCATTGGTCCAAACCTCATTTTTATAGATGACAATGCACGGCCACATCGGACTCTGCGGATTGGCCAACGTACTCACCTGATTTAAATCCCATCGAACATGTGTGGGATGCTTTGGGGAGAAGCATTACAACACGCTTACATCCTTCAGAGAATATCCAACAACTCAAACAGATGCTGATTGCGGAATGGGTACCCCTACTGCAAGAAATGCTGGACCAACTAGTTCTGAGTATACGGAGACGGTGCGCAGCAAGCATTTCAGTTAGGGGAGAGCGTATCCGATATTAAGGAACATCTCCTTGTTTTTCCTCTTGGAAATACAATCATGAGTCACAATACTAAGTGTTCAATAAAGCTTTTTTTTTTTTTGTTTAATTCTAAACCGTTTGCATTGTATTCCTTTTTCAGCGCCGATGATTTCGTCATCCTTTACGTACATAACACTCTCCCTCATTTCTGAATTTCATGTCTCTCAGATGATTTCTCGTGGAGTTATGGCAAAAAACCTCACCTGTTGCTTACGTTTTGCACACCACTGTAGATTCGGAGTTTCACAGTCCAGCACATTCCCAAACGATACCTCTCGAGGTATCATGTCAAACCTGAGGGTCTTCTGCTTGTAAATAATCACAAGTAAAATATATCACAAATCTTGTTCAAAAACCAACTTTTGAATTCTGTGATATTCCACCAGTAAAACCCCAGCAAATCCTTATTGGTAGACCCAGCATAGAAAAAAATCACCTGGCTTTTTTTCTGGGTCCAATCTGCCAACCTTGTGCTACGCCGTTGCTTAGGCGTTACTGAGCCGATCCCCTTTACTTTAAATATTATTTTTACTCATTTAATTCTTAATAATATATTTTAATTTAATTGACTTTAAATCCATAAGGTTACCCAGGTTCAACCCTATCGGCTCAGACTAATTAATTTCATTAAGACATCAAAAAAATTTAGATTAAAAAGAAGAATTTATTTACTATTTACATATGTACACAAAATATTACTTCAATTGTCACTGCTTTTAAATAGCAAAAACAGAACTTACCCCACTGCAGAGGAAAAACCATCTTGATTCGGCCTAAATAGTATCACTGAATAACAAGCTCAAAAAAAATATCTTCTCTTCTCTATATCACTATCTCCATCATAGCTGACTAACTCTTTCTCTCCTCTTTTCCCCGTATATATATCCTTTACCCTTTTTCTTAGCCCCTCCTTTTAGTTCCGTCCCATTTGGAAAAATAGCCACTCTTGAAATTTCAGGTGGTCAGTTCTCAAATTCTGATTTTTCATTCGATTAGTACCCCACGCTCGTATTTATTTATTTATTTGCATTTTTATATTTATATATTTTTATATTTATATATTTTCTCGAAAACATGCCCATCTTGAAAACGTGCTCTTTTTCATTTCCCCCCCTTCTCGATATCTTTGTATACTGACCCTTTTATGCATTGAAGGGGGTATAGGGAGTTATTCGTAGACGCGGCTTCTTTTATGATTTTCCGAAAATACTTTCTCATTCTTAAATCTATTTACTATAAGTGCGGTATCTTTGTACCCATTTACACCTGGCTTAAATTCTGTTCAAATCGTGTTTTTCAAAAGCTCGCGGTTTTGCGTAAGTTTTACGAGCCGGTCTTCTTTTGAAGTATTGACCACAATTTTATATAATTCGGACCTCAGACTGTCCTTTCTTTAATTTCATAATACCTATCTACTAACTTCTATTTCTAAGAATGTGCGAAGCATAAGCGTTTCTTATAATACTTTTTCTTTTTCTCTACCAGGTGTGGCGGACTTACACATATGCCGCATTTTCCTTCTTTTGGATAAAGCCTTAAATTTCTAAACGGGGTTTGTGAATAACATTGTAGAAAGTCATTGTAAAATTTAGCATTATAACCTTACAGGTGTGGCGTGACTGCACCATAAGGCGCATACCACATATTTGCGAAGAAAACCCTAAAATATGAAAGGGGTTTTCCAGCACTTGATATACAGATTTCCAGACAGAGCTAGTCATAACCAAATCAGGAATAATCAATATAAATATTTTAAATCTCAAAATTAAAGTTTCATAGTACATACATACAGATGTAACACTGAACTTGTGAAAATGGAATTCAGGCATGATCAAAATAAGTATTTCTGTTAAAATATGAATTTGGCAATTTTTGTGATGTAATTTTTTCTTTATTTTGTACAAAGAAGCAACAAAGAACTTTAAAGTAAAATATTCTATAAAATCAAAAAATTTTATTGAAAACATTATTTCCAATCTACTTGCTTTTATAGATGGTTGCTATACAACCATCACAACCAATCTGCATATACTTGTTGGCCATTTTATAATGAGAACACAATATAGGCAGATAGCATTACTACCAGGGACAACACAAATTAGGGCCTTGTAATTTAGAAGCAGAGACCCAGCAGAAGACGTCCAGGATTGGCCTTCCACCTTCAGAACTATCATTTGGGAACTTGAAGAACACAACAACCATGAACCTATTTCACATGCCTCTATTAATAAACACAACACATGCTTGGACAGTTTAGGCCTCAAACTCTCTATTCTCCAGTTATGTGATTGATGCCCTTACCTAATGAGTTACCACACCTCCTTTTATTGAAAGAAAACTAATACTAATACCAATAAAAATCAATACAATGTAAATTGTACAGAAATTATTTATTCCAAAAGTAAATACAAAAACAATATACAAAGCTCCCTATATAAAGCATTTAGTAATAACTGTGAAAAGCACCTTTTTAACTGCACTTAGCAACGATTTACGAATACACTACATCCTTATTACATTTCTATAAAAATTGGATTATTCATAACTAAATACACTCTTGTGTAGAATCAAGTTTTCAATTAGGTGTACAAAGGAATTCTTTAAAGAAATGCTATTATTCAGAAAATACACAAGCAAATCAGTGTTACAAGAAACCAGAGATATAGCCAGAGGAGGGGCTTCATGGGTTCCCTCCACCAACAAAATTATGGAGTTTTGTATTGCATTTGAACATTAAAATAAAAGTACATTTTCCGATATAGATTTCTTTTTAAATTGATACTGAATCAAAATTTCATTAAAATTTTTATTTATTCTTAAATAAGAATTTCAATTTTTTAAATTTCTATCAAATTTTAATATTTTTTTTTTGCTCTAAACTGTTGTATACATTTACTAAAATATTGTGTAAGATTGTACATGGACTGTTAGATATATATAATATTATTTAATTCTATAATGACTATTATTAAATATTAATATTAAATTTTATAATTTTTTTCTTTTGGGTTAAAAACAAGTGAAAAAATTTTGGGGGGGTAGGATAGGGAGGGTTAGTCTAGTTTGAGCCTTCCATATCCCCCCTCCCAAAAAAAAAGCCTGGCTACATCCCTGCAAGGAACCATTACAAATGAAATACACTTAAATGCAAAATTAATGCATTTCATTTAAAAAACAAATCTTTCACAAAAATGCAAATAAAACAAACAAGAAAAAACAAGTTTATTGAGCATAGTTGTAAGACATCAAACTGCAATGAAAGGAACTGCTACATAAAGCTAATTCTAAAGTGGCAACAAATAACGAAGTTTAAACAATGGAAAATCTTCTTTGGAAGTGGATATTTTTTTTTCATTTTTTTTTTTGTATCTTGCAATAATGAGTGACTCAGTAATATAGTCTGCATAAGCCATGAGCCAAGATCTATGGATCTAACTCCTGTGGCCTTGCTAAAAACTCTGAGAGGCCACAGCGCAGTTTTTTTCAGTATACAGCATCTCCCTATTTTTTTAATACACTGTTTAATTATTTCTTCATGTCCAGAACTATAGCACGATTCCAGTGAAATTTTTTCAAGTAAGCTAGATAAGGGTTCTGGAGGTTGGCCAATGTCCCTTTGCAGGTGATGGTTTCAAGGTCCAAGGTTAAATTATCACCTCATAAATTTTCCTGCTCACTTTTTTGGCCTGGAAAATGCAACTATCATAAATTCTCCTCCTTCTACAACTGTAGACCAGTGAGGTTCAACCTGTGAGGTTTACACCACCTTCACTAATTCTGATGTCATTGTAATAAGGTCTGCTAGAATATCCAGTCCTATTCTAAATTCTCTCTTCATGATTGAAAATCTGCTGCATTTGCTCATTCATGGCACCTGCAGCACAATGGTCACTTCAGCAAGGTTCAGCAGAGTGGGGCTGCCCAGTACTCACAATCTGCCAACTACCACTAGGAATAGCCTGAAGGGCCATAAGGCCAAATGGGCTTGGATTGGTAATGGCATTACTTCCTTCCCACGTTAGGCTAGGCTTAAACTGGATCATCACATGTCTCGTAGATCAGTAGCAGCTAGATAGCCACTTTGGTTTGCTGCCATGATGTCAAATCACTTAGTATTCATATGAAACAACCAACACCATCGGATAAATATAAAGTTTGATTTTAAAATCTTCTGAACAGATTTATATTTCTTTTTTGTTTTGTTGTATTTGTTGTTTTACAACTTTCACCTTTAAAAATGAGTAACAAAAAATTAAGATAAAAAAAATTGGTATCAGTGCAGCAAATGATACCATAATTCACGTTTAGTGGTATCTAATCACTGCATATTTAACAGAACAAGGAATAAATAAAAGCATGTATTGTGAAATATTCTTTATTAACAAATTTTGCTACAGATGTGTAAATAAAAATAATAAAGTTGATAAAAATGGCAGTGATACGATAGAAAACCAGTTAGCCAATGACTACATGGAAATATTTTTTTAATAAATTTAACCTTCAGACATTTAATCTTTAATTTTGCAATATTTTTGATTGTCTGTTTTCTCTTATGGTATAAAAAATAAGTTTATAAAAATCAATGTGTGGATGATTTAAAAAGGCTTTAGAGGTCAATGTCTGACTTGCTGATTATAAATTTATCATCACTGCCATACAGTCTAGTAGCAAAAGGCAGTAGCTTATCTGTTGAAGCAATAATCTTTCTTTAAAAGCCTACAAAGGAAAGTTTTTGATAGTTTCAAATATATGTTATCTTACTTGTGCAGTACTGATATTGTTTTTTCTTGTTGTTTTTATTTATAAAATGACAGAACAAAATCCTACAGTATCACATGAAAAAGGCATTCAGTACTTTTGTCACAAATTACCAAGAGCTGCTTTTAAAACATGCAAATAGGTATAAAATATAAAATAAATATTTACAAAGTAAGAAATATACAAATATCACAACTAAGAAAATAAAAAAATGAAAATATGCAGAATCAGCTAATATCAATAAAAAAAAAAACTGCAGTGATAAATATATTATTTTCTCATGAAATGTATAGGCACAAATATGGTTCCACATTCTAAATGAATTTACTACTAAGGAACAGAAGTCCTAATTTATAGTTTTTAGGAAAGATTTCTACATTACTTTCATCAGAAAAATAATTAATCATTCTAGACTAAAAGAAAGTTGTCAATTATTTGAAATGGATACAAGAACATTATTTTATTCCAAAGAAAAGCAAGTTAAAAAGTACTGAAAAGAAAGCATGTTAACAGAAATTACATACTACACAGTAGAGCCTTGTTCATTAGAACTAACAATAAACAGGACTCAAAAAGTTTATAATACACTGATACTAAAAGATACATTACAACTTTATATGTGTACATTTTTATCAAAGACCTGAGCATGGGTTGTTTTTCTGGTGACCTAGTAATTTCATTTCTGATATAACAACTTTAAAATAAAATTAATACACAGTTGAGATTATCAAATTTGAATTTTAGGATATATACATGCACATATGTAATTAAGTTTGGTTTGCTGTCAGCATTATGGTTCACTTTTCTCACAAAGTGGCTCATGAGATGGAAATCAACCATGGAAGTGATTACAAAAAGAAATAAACATCCGTAGTAGCATTGAAATCCAAACTCACAGATGCAGGAAAAATGAATAGTATTCCAATTTTTTCTAATAACCTTACATTAGAAAGAAAGAGGATAGTTATTGAGGAGTGCTATGATGACAAATAAGACTGGATCTATTGCTTAAAGCTGATTCCAAATAGTTGAAATCACAAAATGGCATTCTAATCCATGGACTAGTACAGCAGTGCCCAATTTGTTTGATAAAACAGAGACTCGTTATCACACAGCCAAATGGGGCAGTTATTAATAGTTTTCAATGAAAGACAGGGCAACTGACTGATTTAGGCAGCCAAAGTAACCCCTTGTCCTAGGACTCCCTATAAGTATGATCAGACCCTGCCAGCAAGAAAGGAAGGATAGAGATTTCAGACACTATACATGAGCTAGAATATAGTCAAATATTGTGGACTATATCCAAAGAAAACTGTACAAAATTTCACAGCTTGCTAGTGTGTATGTATACACACACACACATATATATATGTATGTCCTACTATAGTTACATTTAATGTCTTAAGCAAATTATGGGGTAGAAACATTTTTTTTTTTACATAGTTCTTTGCAGCATATAATTATATATAACTATAATACACTAAGTAGGACTAAATACTTCTTCATTAATATTGAGATGGTTAGGTATACATTTACAGAGCCTTTAAATTTCCATCTAGGACCAGCCTTACATCTGGAAACTGTGGGCAAGATATTCTTTAGAATCCTTTATTTCTTATTGCTAACTAGCATTATACTATGAGTCACAGGCAAAATCAATCTTTTCTACCAAGAAAAGTGTATCTATCATATCAGAGTTGTAAAATTATCCTACATTAGCAAGAATTATACTTTGTTTTAATTACTTAAAAAATTTGTGAATCAAGGCACCCAACAGAATCTGGCAAAATAACTGGGTTACTCCCAAACTAAAAGCTGGCACTGTCCCCATGTAGTTCCTACAATTTATAATTAATATATTATGACTTAAATTATTGAGGTGACTATTCTTAAAAATAAATTAATTTCAAAGGAATTTATTGCATACTACTCTTGCTACAATTAATATTTTATACATATAAGCAAACAAACATCTGTTAATATAATAAACAAGAGAAAATATGAATTCAATAAACAATATGGAAAACAATTTTCTTTTCCATAAAAATTTCTAGAAACACTTAAAATTTCAATAAAGCATTAATTTATACTTAATTTCAAATATAACTCAAAACCTTGACAAATTTATATCCTTTTTCAACTTTTTAAATCTGGTTTAAAATTACCTAGCTCTTTAAATCAACAAGGTCCTACTGTAGTGTACATTCTAATAAGAATGATCAATGGAAAAATGTAAATCAACCATAAAATTCTACATATTAAGAGTTTTCATAGCACATTTTGGTTCAATATAAAACTAATATGATAAAATTACAAAAACAACACAATTAAGCAGTATACACATATTAGAAATGACAGAAGCATTCTATACTTATTACTATATTGTCAAAATATTTTGTTCAGTACTTCTTTACAAAATCTTCATTTCAATTTATTTTCAAGTTATACAAGCTACAGTTATAAACATTTTGCAAATCAAGTATTAATTAGATAATATCCAATACTTTATTTTTATGTTTGGATAACAAAGCATAATGGACTACTGTTATAGGCTTAATACAATTTTCTACAGAATTATTTAGTTAAGTAATGACATTTTTAAAACAGCAAGAAACATTAGAAAATTATCAGTTTCTTCCACTTCACACATTTGGGTGAAAGTTTGTTTCCTTATTTACTAAATATTTAATCTTCAAATTGTATTATTTTCATATAAGAGACTATAAAAAGAAGTCCTTTATTTGATAAAATATTATAATTATTCTTGCAAAAACAAGAATTATCTTTACACTTAAAATTACTTCACAGTGAGAAAAAGCTTGTAAAAGAAATAAATTTCTAAAACAAAGTAAAATGACCATGCCATCAGAGAAACATAATCAAATCTATATTATAGCTGAATACAATCATTATATACAATTATTTGTGAATATGTATTGTTAAAATGTGTAAAATTTATAAAGCCTATATTAATTAATTTTAAGACAAAGGGCATGGATTTTGGTTATTCAATAACATGAAGTGCCATAAAAATTTCAACTTGGTCTTGAATTATCCTCACCATTTTGACCACCCTCCGAAAGAAAGATTAAAAAAAAAATCTGTACTCCTGTAGACTACCCACAGGGTTTTGAATCCTGTTTTAAACCTGTAAACACAAGTGGATATTTCTGAGACTAAAATTTGACATTCTAGGATAGTTAACTACACATCAGGCCACATGTACATATGGCCTGATTTACAATGACTAACTTTGTGCTTGTGTACAGTGATATACCCTAATTTTAAGGGTCTATTATTTTTGTTGTGAAGCCCAGTGACATTGAGGTAGCACTTCATGCTCCCACAACAAAGATCCACGGTTCAATCCCCAGGATGGGCAATGTTAACTCAGCCTTTCATCCCTTCAGTGGGTAGACAAACTAAGAACCATACTTGGGAACTAAACACTGAGGGTTCTGCTTAAGGTTGACTACCAAACCAGGACATGTGCTTCACACCCCAGGGCCCTTGGTCTGAAAACAGAAATTGGTAATAGTCCTTGGCCTGCGAATTGGGCTATTGTATCTAAGAGATTAGTATTATTTTTGTTGTATTTATCCTGTTATAATCTTAAATCCTATTTTTAAGAATTTTAAAAATCTAAAAAGTGTTTTTTAAATAATGCAGGGATATTTGCCTGTTAAGCATTCCCCATACAACACCACAGAATTTGTAGACCATTTTATTATGTGGGCCCCCAAAAGACAGCTAATACTTTTTCCTAGGGTAACACAAACAAAGTGGATAATTGTAATTTAGAAACAGGGACCAAGCAGAAAACACCCAGGCTTAACCCCCTCCAGAGGTATTGTTTGGGATGAATCTTTGGTGGATGACACAGCAGATATTTGGCCAGCTTGAGCCCTGAACCTGCAACCATTCAGTTACAGGAGTACTACATTAAACAACTGAGCAACTCAGCAAATATTTAAACAGCATTGAAATTACTCTTAACATTCCCAATACCTAGCAGTACAGGAGAATTGTCCTCTTTATTGAAACGACTTCAATTTCCCTTAAGAACATTGATTAGTAATAAAAATTATTACTTGTTATATGAAAACAAGAATATATAACACAAAAATTATATTTAAATGATTTTAGAAAATCATAGAAAAACGATAAAGCATTAACATATACTGATGATAAATGCAATATGATGATAGAGTTTCTTTTTTGATTTGGAGGCAAAGGAAGCAGTTATCTCATTTGTGCCATTACAATGGATTTGTGTGTATTGACTTTCAAGCAAATAAAATTCAAAATTTTGTCATCAGTGGGATTTAAACCTAGAGTACAATTATGAAAAAAAAACTTAATTCTATTCATCTCAAGCCATTAATGTAGACTTAAATGTATACATGCATATATGACAATGTATAAATACATTTTAGCTTATAAATGTGCATAAATGTAGCATATATACATATTTATATACATACATATGTAAATATTTAAATATATTTAAAAAATATGTTCATATATATATGTATATATATAAATACATATAAATTGCTATGCAAACCTACACAGACCTGAATATATATCTGTACAAATAATTATATATACTAACTGAAATCAGTCTAGAAATTAGATTTTTTTTTTATGATGATCCAAAAATATTGTCCGCTGTTTAGCACCAAATACACAAAACATGAAATTTCAAACAACTTCCATATCAATTGACATCACACTTTGTGCTTTTAGTAATTTATCACATTACTTATAATTATTTATGCATCCACAATTACAAACTAATTAGATTCTGTTATTGCTTATCACCTGAGATTAGAGGTAAAAAAAATGAATTTTATATAATTTTCATAACTACACTTCTTTTTCAGATTTCCAAATCTAAAAATTGAAAGCTTTATAAAAACAAAAATTAACATGAAACAATGTTTAAATCCTTCTTTAAACATAATTTTTCATTTTTTTACACAGCAAAACTCTATACTTTATAAAAGTATAAGAGCACACCTGCCAACTTTTAAAAATTGACATCAGTAAAATGTTTTTGTTGAAATATCGGTTGATTAGATGGTTCACATATAATGGCACAAGAAATTATAATTAATAAAAGTTAATTGTATTTTTTATCCTAAGAAAATTCTAATTACATCTTTATGCGTCCATTATATATAATAAAACTCTAGTTCCTTTTTTTCAATTAAATTTGATTCTAGAAAACATAAAGTATACTTATTTCCAACTGATCATTATATTCACCATTAATACTGATTTTGATCATACTTATTGGAATAAAGTGACTCAATAAACAAGATTTATTTGCTTTCATTTGTGTGGTCCTTTATTTTTTTAAATCATTCATAATTAAATATTAGCATAAATAAGCAATTAAAATGTAATATCCAATGCTGTATTAAGGGAGCACTAGAGCCAATCCAAATGGATTACGCCACAGTAAGATATTTATACAATATTTTTTCAGCTATGTAAATTTTGGCTGAAATTAAAGATTTTTCAATTTTATAAATTACTAAAGTGAAAAATTCATTGCCCTTTATTTAAAAAATTTTATTCTATTTTTAGGGTACCAAAATACATAAAAATTTTTGGTCTATGTACGTCTGTAAAATTAAACCAAAAATCATAATTTTTATGGATAATCTGTAAAAGTTAGCAGGTAAGTATGTGCTTTTATAAATAATAGGCATACTATTCAGTTTTCAGTACTTGAGGTTTATTACAACAAAATATAATAGCAATTTTTTAATATAAGCAAAATTATAGTTTAAAACCAGCTAAAAAATATTAATTACATTAAAGATTTTCAGTCTTAAGAGTCAAGACTTTTTTGCTGCAGTATTTCCTGTATTCTGACACTCATATTTTACGTCCTTCACTTAAACAGCTATGAGCACTTATAAACAACTAGGAATAATTCATTAAAATAAAAATTGCTATCAGTAGAAAAATTCATTAGAAAAAAGTCTATTAAGTTGGTTCATTACACTACACTTTCTGTTACATGAGGGCTAATCAGGCACACACAGTTTGATTTGGAGCACTGCAGTCAATATTTTAAATGCAGGGGAACTACTGCTTAGAGTTGATTCTAAACATGAAGGGACTGTTTTCCATTTAGTCTGGTAGGCCTGTGCCTTAAAAAGAAAAAAAAAACTTTTTTTTTCTTCCCTTTTTTTAAGGCAGCAAATAAAGCAAATTTCACTTTTTCCTGAATGTGTCCTCTTCTTCAATTTTTTTAAATCTATTAAGACTTTCCAAAACAATTTCCAAACAAATGACACAATGTTTGTTGAACTTTATTAAATAAAATTTACCAACATGTCACTTAATTTTAAGTGGTATGAGTTCCACTCAAAAGTGGTCATGAATTGCATTATTCTCATACTATTAAGCAAAAACAAACAACTTGAAAAAGATGCTTTATAATTTCACTTGCAAAATTTAAAACTATCGAAAACGTTTAGAAAATAAATAAATAAATAAAATCAGATGTTTTCCAAAGCATACTCAGCTTTATAGGTAGCTGGAATGGAAGTCAAAAGAAGAAAGTTTATTTAGAATAATAACTATCCTACAGGAACCTTTACATAAGTCATTGAAGAAGTTATTGTAAAAGTGGTAATAAATATTTAATATCTGCTTCAGTATAACTTTATTATCAATAAAAACTGCTTCATATTTTTAAAATTTGTTCAAATTCTTATTTGGCACTCTCACTTTTAAAAGCATACATAAATTACAAATAAATAAAACTGCATATTTACAGTAAGAAGTTACTGATACTGTCATCAAAAGTAATATTTTAATAACATTGCAAAAGCTAAAAATTTGTATAAATAGAGAAAAAAATATAATAAAATTTTTAAGAACAGAATTTTGAATCACTAAATATCACATTGACTGTGAAAAAAAAAAAACACATTTATTAAATATATTATAGTGGTAAAATATTCATTTATTATTTGCAAAAATAAATACTGCAGCATGGTACTGAATGAAGTTGAAAATAATTTTACAATAAAAATTTAGAACAATTAGTTTGTTAATAAAATTTTGCACTTATTAAAGTAAATTTCTTCTAAAGTAAGTTTCAGGTGAAACAGGGATTTACTAATTGGTAAATGAATTAAGTTTTTTGATTTATTGCATAATTAATGTAAAATGATTTCCTAGAGAAAAATGTGAAATTTTACACTGAAACAATTATTAATCTAAATTATGTACTTATATAACAAATTGTTGAAAAAAACATTATGAATCCTAAAGACATATATTCTTTCAGACAGGTATCTAATCATATAAACATATGCACACACACAGAAATCTCAGTGTAGGCATCTTTATATATCAACTTATTTCTGATTAAAGTTCAGTTAAAGAACTCTTATTGTTTTAGTCACAACATGAACAATTTTTAATATTACAGAATTTTGCTACATATAATATAATCAAAAGTCTAAAGAGAAGTCTTGTTATTCTATTTAGGATAAGTATATAACTAAATTTTATGCTGAAAACTGAATAGTAACATAGAATAGAAATTCCTGTTCAAGCACTTATTTTTATTATTATTAAGATGAAATTCATAAATCAATTTAAAAAGGAAAACAATGCAAATAAAAATAAATAGTCTAACATTTAAACTAGTGATTTTAATAAAATATCTTCAACTTGTTAATTTTTGAACAATTTCTTAGAGAAAAAATTTTAATAATAGTTCAATGAAAAAAGTTTTCATTCAATGAATTTATATGACTTATGATCAGGAAAAAAAATGCTAAATAATAACAGTAAGAAACTTTACAGTAAACTACGATTAATTTAATCATAAATAATACGAACAATTGCAGTATGATAATTCTAATAAACTTATGACAATCATACAGTGTCCATGTTTTTTCTATTAGTTAGTCTTTATTTATAATAATAAATTATAGATTTTTATAAAAGTTACTCTAACTCAGATTTAAGAGTCTGCTAAGATTGTGAAACAAAATGTTTTACAATTAGTTTCTTGATGCAACATATAAAATATGCATCAGTTAGAAAAGCCAAACAGGATAACACAGCTACTCAATACAAAATTGTGCCATTCTTACAGTAATTTGATTTGGACACGAAGGGAGAACTAGACACATCAGAGTTATTTCCTTCATGACCGTTGATTTCCAATCTTGCAATAGAATGAGAGCTGTAGGATTTCCCAGATTGTGGTCGAAATGTTCCAACCATGACTAATTCCATTTCTTGAAAATTCTGTAGACGTTGAACATCTTTGTCTTTACGAACTATAGTATTAGGTAGCTTTCTTAACTTGAGTACCTACAAAATCATGAATCATTAAAAAAGTAAATTACAACTTCTCAACTAATAAAATATCAATCATATCAGGGGTCAGTCCAGATATTAACTAAATTTTTCACAAAATTCCAAGTCAAAAAATAGCCTTTCACAAAATTTTATATTTCAAAAATGCCCCTTCTCAAAATTCTGTATAATTGGTCCTTGTGAAAACAACCCTTTCATAACTTAAAAAAATTCCAATTTATTTTCTCTGTAATCAACTAAATGTGCTCATGAGTGGTACATATTAATATGTTTAGTTATCAGATGTTCTCGCTGGTTTTCTAGACATCTAATTAAGGAGAAATTTCAATGTTTTGTCCTATATATACATATTATATAATTTGTTTTATATCTTTATTATTATATTTATTATATATCTTTGGGGGTTTCAGATAGAATAGTGATAACTAAAAATGGCCTTTATCATATGTCAAGATTTATTTTTTTACAACAAATAAAACCTTCACAATTTTTTTAAACTAAATTTAAAAAAAAAGAAAGAAAGAAAAAAAAATACAGGACCAACCCTTGCATACACTATAGTATTGCATTTTTTTAATAACTTTTTAAATTTGCGGGAATGTTTGGATGGGAGGAAAAGTCAGAGAAATTTTATGAACTTAAACATTGTGTTCACTTTTTTTTTTTTTTTTTTTTTTTTTAAGTGAGCAGGGAACGTTTATCAAAAACGGTAATTTTAGTCAAGTGAAAAGGCACTTTCTGTATATCCTACTGGTATTATTTGTCAGTAAAGAATATGTTATGCATAAAAATGGATTATGCTAAATATCTATGAAAAATACAGGATGCAAAGTAAATGTATTTGAAAAACAGTAGGCTGCATAGACACTTGAAAAAGGAGGACAGGGTATGGTCCCTTTGAAAAATATCTAATACGAACACTATACATCCAGAGGGATGCAAAATTAAGTGTTATCAAATAACATTTCAGACAAGGAAATTAACACACTTTTTTAAAAATAATAAAATTTAAAAATTTAAAGACACAAGAATATGCTAAACATATTTAAAAGAATTAAATGTTGCTCTGAAAAAATCTAAAGAAGATTTTCTATAATTAACTGCAACACTTATTTAAATAAAGACAAGATTCAATACCTTTTGTTAACTAATACGACAAGTATATTTTCTTGAGCATTGTATGCACTCTTGTATCTCATAACATTTAACTGTTGTTACAGGAATCATTTATCTTTTAAAGTAGTGTAACAAAGACACTTATAGGAGGGTTCTGGAGTCTGTATCCACCCTGAAGTACTTTTAATGTATGCATTACAAGATTTTTCAAACTTATTCAAATGTATGTGCATTACTAGCTTCCACTACAAGTGTAGAAAGATCATTTTAACCATAAAAATGATAAAAAAATTTAATTTCAATAGAACTTGTAAGGAATTTGCACCCACGATTCATGTGTGCCCTTCATGATATTGGCAAAATTGCCTCATTGACCCTTTCCACCCGGTGTTCCTTAGGGGAAATAAGAAGCCAAGCGGCAAAGGGGGGGCTGATAAGGTTTGTCAGAAGTGTTGCTGGTTTGTTTTGCAAGGTCTCGGAAAAGGAGGATGTGCTCAAGTCCCAGAACACTGTACACATCCCTTTCTGTGCCAACAGAGTCTGTTTGAATTTGGTTCTGATCAAAGATCCACTATGATGCCAATACATTGACTGCTGATTGCATGGTTTCCAGGGTAAAGTGCAAAATCCAAGTCTCATTGCCTGTGATGATCCTGTTGAGAAACTCGTCACCGTCATCGTGATATCGTAGCAGAAATGTCAGTGCTGCCCTTTGTGTGAATTTTGTGTTCAGGTGTCAATTTCTCCTCATAGGCCTGACAGAGCTGATGGTGAATTTCAATTGGCACAATGCTTTGTGCATTCAAGATCACCGACCAAACATTGCAGGCTGCAGGTGAAGGAATTAGAGTTTCCATTTTGGACCACTACTACCCAGCTACTGGCACGAATCAGGACTTGTCCAGCTGGCATATAATTAATACATGATAGATCTCTTATGTACGTGCAATTGACATGGCTAATTGCATTTACTTTAAAGGGGAAAACATCAGGAAACTTACTTCCTGGATGCACCTCATACTTCACATTTATTTAGTCCTGTTAACATTCCTCTCAACAGCAACTGAGTTTCAAAAAGAATTATTTGTTCTACAAAGATTTAGGATATGTACCAATTCGAAAAATAAATAGAATTTCAACAAAAATCAAATTGTAACATTCTGATAAGTGTATAATTAAGAATGAAATAATATGAGACAGATTCAACCCACACCAGAATATATGGAATTAAAACTTACATTTTGAGGTAAAACTTGCAGTTCTTCACAGCAGATTCTAAAAACATTTTCGTAAGATAAGTTCTTAAAAGGAATTTCTATCTCGATGAAATCTTGATCTGGAGGATCTGACGTTCTAACTTTTAAAACCAATTCTAAATAAAAAATTCTATATCAGAATATAATTAAAAAAATGGCTATAAATTAAATCATGAAATAAATTATGAGAAATTCAAATTTCATAAATATTTTTTCTCACACATCACACTACTGCAAAGTAAAAAATGAGAAGGGAAATTTTATAATAATTATTAAACCAACATCATCTCAGATACCAATTTAAAAAACAAATTAACAATTTGTTTTACACTATCTGTGCTTACATAACACACATATAGCTGTGCATTTTATATTGTAAAAATAAATATTAGTACAACCTATAGCTTACCTTCTTCAAAACCTTGATTATTTTTACTAGTTATACTAGAAGTAGTAACAGCAGAAATCTGAGTATTCTTATAATCTTGTACTTGTATTTTTGCTGCCAAAGGTGGATTAGCTAAGTAATTAGGAGTTATAGGAAGAGGTGCACTATTTTGAGATTCAGTTGGAGACTCAGAAGATCCAGCTACATAAAATTATAAGCACACACTTAGAATTTTAATAAAAGTACAATTTTGTATCTAAGATAAAATCTAACAATATGAAAAACAATGAATGAAAGACTAATAACTATATAAAAAGGTAACTACACTTTATGATTCTAAAATAATCTAGATTTGTTTTCATTTCATTTCATTTCCTTGATTGCTATATATTTAAATCTTACACAATTGAAATTCATACTTTCTACTTATGATGGGGTTTTATTTTAATGCACTATTAATTTTTAGCTGTTTTGTCTTTTGGAACAGATGCATTTTACACGTTACTCCAGATGGCCAACCAAACCTGAATATTTCTGTATGATCACCAAAAAAGGACATGCTGAATTTTACATATTTTACAAAACAGCAAACTTAAATAAACTTAACATTTTTATACACCTATAAACACAGTGAAACACAAATTTTAACTTTATGGTCTAATAAAATGTTATTTTAAATCTTAGTGTAACCATGCTATGGAAGAAATTTGAAATAATAAAATTGAAATAGATATCTCTTAAAAACTGTCTTTCCCCTCGCATGCCTTTGTTGATGACAGAGAAGGAAAAGGGGCAGACCTCCACTCCAAAAACATGTCTTAATTCTGTTAATCAGAAATATCCACTTCTAGAAAAGTAAATATCAACTAATGAAACTGCCAAGTGTGGCATAAAAAAAACCTCAGTGTGTAAAATGCATCTGTACCTGTCTTTTCTAACTATTATGAGAAAAATTTTAATATAATTTTTAAAAAATCTGTGATCTTACACAACAAATCTCTGATTTCCTCATTCTTTGCAACAGCGAAAGCTGATTCTCCATAAAGAGATTTTAAAGATGGATCTGCTCCATGAGTTAAAAGGTATTGTACTATTCCAGTATGCCCTCTTTTGGCAGCCCAATGTAGAGCGGTCCTATAAACAAAGAAATTAGAAGAATAAATGTGTGCATGGATATATATATGTAACATATCAAAATCAGTACGCTTTAATATCTCTTAAAAATTCACCTCTCTCCCATTTTTATTCCTTCAAATCTATTTTCCTAGCTACAAAATATCTTAATTAAAGGACTATCTGCGACTAAAAATTCTTCAAACCCATTTCCCAAAGCTTTCCTGCAATAAATACAAAATTTCTGCCTACTCTCCATATTTTCCAGCTGTCCCTGGTTCACTTTTCAATTCTTTCAGTTTCTTTTATGCTTGAGAGCACTGACTAAGCTACTTTCTCTGGGAAAGATTTTCTTCTCCCTGTTTTGTTCTGGGGTCCAATCCAGTCCCATACGTGTTTTCATAATCATTCCCTTGTCTGTCTTTGACTGTTAAACATGACATTTTAGCAGCTCTCAATAAAGTTTAAACTCTACTCTGACTTGTGCTGCTTCTCTACATGGTGTCATGACTACTAGGTTAATTAGGCTTCTCCTTGCCCCATAACCCAGGCAAGTAAAAACTATTGGGGCTATAATTTAACGTGACTGGCAGATTATCTTTTGCTGTATTACATATATATCAGACATCAATCTAGGCATAAATTTTGTCTACTTTGCATCCCTTTCCCAAAATTCTCTGTTGAAAAAGTGGCTACACAAAATTTGGTTTAGTAAAATAGGCACTTTTACAAATTTCAGTTATGTAAAATCAGTCTTATAAAAATGGCTGTTTTATAACTTGAAAATTGAAATTTGCAAAAATATTCTAGTCTATTATTTCTGAAATTGGCTAAACATGTATATATGTGATGCATACTAATGTATTCACAGTCAGATATATCATTTTAATATGCTTCATTTCCTTCTTCTCAAGAAAAATATCTAATTTATGGTAAGGAGAATTTTCTGTCTTTAGTTCTTATATATATATAATATGCTTTTACTACATATTTTATGGGCTACAATATAGAATTCTGATAGCTAAAAATAATCTTTATTTTCCTATCAAAGAAATTTTTTAAAAATAATTTTTTCACAAATATATATATATTCAAAATATGAACTCAAAATAAAAAAAAAAACTTGAATCAAAGCCTGTGTGTGTGTACACACACACACATACTGAAACCCCCCAAATAAAGAACAGCCTGGAAAAAACAAAATTTGTTCCGTATTTAGAAGCGTAAAAATAAAGTGTTGATATATGTCATAAAATTGTATAATAAAAATTCCATATGCATATAATGATAAGCATTGTATATCATTATACGAAAGTTAAAATATTATACAGATATGTACAAACCAATACTTAAAATTCAATAAATAGCAAAATCAGGAAAATATTTGATCTGTGGATATATGTCTACAAACCAAGCCCCAAAAATCTGCATATCCACAAAAAAATTATATACCTCTTCTCCTACTCACACTCATGAAAAAATTGTTCACTAGCTTTTTAACACATTTTTCCCTTGCTCACGATCTTGCACTTATTTATTTTAAAACAATTTTAGAATAACAAAATTTAAATACTCAAAACACAAGTACATGAAAAATATTAATGTTTCATCAAACATCGACTTTACTGACTAAATTCTGGAAATGCAAACCAATACTATATCTGAAAAATTACCAACTTTTACCAACTTTACAGACCATTTTTCACCTTTGAATCTATTAAAAATGATGACGAAATTCCATAAGTTTATATGTATGTAAATTTAAAACAAATTTATACATATTGACTTTAAAATTTAAAGAAATCTGTCACAAATGTTTTGCTACACATCATAAATAATTTATTTTATTAATGTGAAGTTGTAAGTCATTCCATAATTTTAATCTTTTGAATCCACTCTTTTCCAAAAGAAGTCTACACATCTGTTTAGTGTATTGTGATGCTTCTTGGAAATTTCACATAATGAATTTTATATGAATGTTAAAAATGCTTTAAGTGCTAAACATAGAAAATGAATGTTTGCCTAAAAAAATTAGGAATATATATAGAAAAAATTAAAAATATGAAATATTAATGAACATATTCTGTTCTGTAAAATAAAACCTTAAAGCAGCGGGGGAGGGAATTATAAATATTTCTACCTAGAAAAAATTTAAATGGAAGTTAAATCCTATTAAATATTTAGAGTATATATTTATATATGTATTAATATAATATATATTAATATCTGAAATATAAAGCAATAACTATTTATTGAATTTTAACAATCAATATATATAGGGAAATAGTTTGATATACCACCAAATTAATATCAGAACTCAGAGTGACACTACATCAGAATTTGACTGTACTTAGAATGACTATATCTAAAATTTATTTTAATTTATAAATTAAAAGATATTATCAGGCTATTTTTCTTTGCATATAAGTGCAAAACTTTAAATTTCAATATTTTAATAGGACAGTGAAATATCTGAGTAATTCATTTAAAATATTTTTCTCAATTATTCTTACAACAAACTGTTCCCTATTCAAATTTAAACCTTATAAAAAACATTAGTTATTATGTAAAATAGCAATTACATTAAAAAACTAAATATCAAGTTTTATCATTTGATTGCAGAGAAAGTGATAAATATAATTCCATGGCTCAAATTTCATCATTCTTTGAAGTCCTTTTCAATAAATTCTATATTTAATTTCTCCTTATAAGTAATATCTTTCATTATAGATATTATACTTCGAAAATTCAGGAAAATACTGTCGAAAAATATTGATATTTCGCTGACTTCGGTACAAACGTCATAAATTAAATATTACTTTCCACACTTTATGGTAAATGGGTCAAAACAAGTTTATTTTTTATGATAGGCATAGTATGATTTATGGTAAAATGAGTTAAGTTGTAATGGTAAGACTTAGAAATTGCTTAATAAATAAAATAAAACACTTCACCATCCGTTTAAACTGTGTTTAGCGTTTATATTTGCTCCTGCCTGTATCAGTGCAACCACGCCTTCTATATCTCCAAATGCTGATGCTTCTCGTAGTAGTTCATCGTTTTGTTTAGAAGCATTCATTTCACATCAAGTTAATTTCCACAAACACCAAACCTCAACTATCGAAGATTATAATCCTTCTTTAACACACTTCTATACGCCCTTTAACATTGTTTAAGTTTTGTTGAATTCATAACATATGAAATCAAAACAAGTAACGATGCAGTTAACAAAACAATTTGTGGCTGTGACGTAAACTATTCAGTTCAAATTTTTAAGCAAAATAATGAGTGAATAGAATAAATAGCTATTTTTAAAGTAAATATTATAGAATCGTTTGTATTTCTTTTGTTCAGTTTCAGATTACACATAAAATCTATAATATGCAATGCTACAAAATAAATTCTTCAAGACTCAAATCTCAAAATAGTCAGTTTCGTCTGCTAGAAACCATCTTGTCTATGGAAACCATGTGGATAAACAGAGTGTAGTTCTCCACATGAAGGTGGCTCGCGGAGCACATGACCTGGTTGGGCATATCTCCTGTTGTTAGATAAACAGTAGTGAAATTAGGCCGATAAGGTTTGGTATTTCGTATACGTGACCGTTGTTGCTCTCATAGAGTTATGTTTGTAGGTGTTGTGGGGTGATATTTGTTGATATTTGTTCTTGAGCTTTGATATTTGTTCGATTTCTTGTCATTTCTTCCTATGATTCAGTTTCATGTGATGTTTTCCTTTTTTCTTCTATTTTTGGCTGCGGCTTTGGTATGAGGTAAGTGGGAGTAGCGCTTCGCGTTCCCACGACGAAGGTCTGAGGTTCGAATCCCGGGCTGGGTAAGGTTGACTCAGCCTTTCATCCCTTCAGTGGATAGAAAAACTGAGGACCAAGCATGCTTAGGAACTAAACACTGGGGTTCCGCGTAAGATTGACCACCTAACCGGAACATATGCTTCGCACCCCAGAGCCCTTGGTCTCGGTGACGGAGATCGGCACCGTAGGTCCTGGTGCCCTATGGTTTGTTGCACCGAGGAGGTTAAAGAGTTTAGTTATGAGGTAAATGGGTTTGTTTACTTTTGGCATGATGGTATCGGAGGAGGACGATAACTTCTGGTCGGCTAACTTCCAGCCACTTTTTTTTTGTGGTCGAGTATTGAAAATATTATAACGTCATCACTCGCCCCACCTCCAAGAAAGGTCACACCGCTTAGTTTTCCTCATTTAGTCGGCCAGAAGAGACACTAGAACGTCTTTACGGCGATAGGAATCTGAAGCAGCGAGTAGGAGATTGAACTCTGTTAGGGTGACGAACTTCTTTTACAGGATCGGCTGAATTCGTCTGCGGAGAATATGAGTTGTGCGGTGGCGGTTCTACGATTTTCTCTGTAAGCGTTGAAGATTTATCTTCTTTCTCGGCAGTACCAGACAACAACATGGCCCGGTCACCCCCAGTGAAAACAGACTGGTCGGTTGTCAGCCGTCCTTCATACGCCAGTCTTCCTCTCAGCCTGGACTACAGGTTTAGGTCGTTTGGCAGCCGCGGAATATGTTGGTTGGCCTCTGGGCTTTATTTTAGTCCACTCTGTCTGTCTGAAGATAGGGGCTAATTACTTTTGAACTCCCTCCCGTATGGTATCCTTTACTCCTTTGGACCTCCGTTTCGGTAGTCTGTGAGGACACTACACGTTGTACTTCTCTCAAAATTTGTCATTAAAGAAACTATGTCTTGTTCTTTATCAAGGGCAGCCATTAGGATCACATTGGATAGACGATTGAGTTTACTCCCCCCTTATCCTCTTTAGCTTCATGTCCTCTATGTGCTGGTACCATTTTATGAAGTCCTCAGTGGATTTCATTTCTTTCCTGAGAAGTGCTTGGTATATATCTTCTGCAACCCCTTTCATTAAATGCGTCTCCTTGTCTTCCTCCGACATACTGGAATCCACTTTCTGACAAAATCCAAGCATATTCTATATGTAGGACTGCGTACTTTCTCCAGGTATCTGGGCCTACTTTCTAGCTCTTTTTGAGCTTTTTGTAGGTAGCGTCGGGAGTCACCAAATGCTTGAATCATCTGCTTGTTGAATTTTGTCTCATGAGTCCAGACTTTCTTCATTGTTCTCATACTACTGCCAAGCTGTACCGTAAAAGAAGTATATGCTGTCCAGACAAATACAATCATCCCATCGGTTGAATTTCGCCACACTTTCAAATTCTTTTAACCATTTGCTCGGTCCTTACCTGGATCTTCTTGGAAGGCAGATGGGCTTCGGAATAGTTGTGCAGAATACATGGGAAACTTGGGCTGGGATGATGGTTGCTCAACCATTGGCTTCGTGTCAGTCATTTAAGGTTTAGTTCGAGACGCAGGAATTAAAAATCCGTATTCTGGCGATAGCTCTTGCAGGCGTCGGCTTCTACATTCTTCAGTGATTATTTCAACGCCAGCTCCTTCATTAATACCCAGCGCCTCCACCAAATGTCACGTTGAATTTAAGAAAACAGACTAGGCACACAAATAGCGGGAACTCAAAGCACAGGACAGAAGGATAACAAACCGAGAATTGATTCAAATCACAGGATCACAGGATGCAGGCACTATAGAACTGGCTGAGCGAAACCCTTAAGTTCTGCATTACATGGGAGTTTGGCAAACAAAACTAATAAAAGGATTTGGCTCTAACATGAAAATAATTTATTCAAACTGAGTTACTATCTCTTTTATACCAACGAGAATATTCTGAAAAACTCTTTCAGTAATTTAAAGAATATTCTAGTCCTTTCTAGATATAATGGAAATTAAATTAAAATAGTTTCAGAGTCCCTGCCGGGTTTTGATTCAGGGACCTCCCGAACCGCAGTTTGATGCCACAACCACTCGGCCTCAAAGACTTTAAAGACAATCGTTGTATCAACAACTACCAGCCAATGTGCTCTTTGATTGCTGCCGAAGACTCCAAGGAAGATGATAAGGTGGTAATTCCGACCAATAAGTACTCAACTAAATCTGGGAAAGCCATGTTGACATATCAGATGAATTTAATTTTTACCGCGAAGGCCCTTGCCTTTGTTCTTGCTATTGATACGTTTTGTCAGAAGAGCGATTATTTTCTAATAATTTCTGAATTCTGATAGTCTTTCCATCCTCTTTGTGCTAAAATTTGCCTACTCAAAGTTCCCCATGGTGACCCTTCTATTGCACAGTAAAATTACCCAAATAATTGTGAAAATAAAGTCCATTCGACTGGTGTGGACCCCCACGCATCGAGGCATTCAAAAATTTACTTCATTTCAGCAGAAATTTACATAAATGATTAATAAAAATGTTTGTAAGTATGCTTAATATCTTTTAAACAGAATCAGTTTGATTCAAAGTATTGTAAATGGGAAAGGCTTTGCCACTGAACTTTCACGTTTTACGCGCATGCGTATTTTCATGAGTACTTTCTATATACAAACATTCGTTAAATATTAACTGTTACACCTGAAATCTTTGGTTTATTTTGCTTGAAAACTGGGATGTAAGTTGAAATTTGTACAACTCTGTTAATTGCAATTTATTGCGTTAATTGTTATTATTTGTTTTTTTTATCTGTTACATGTTAGTACCTAACTTAAAATCTTCAAGAAATTTGACGTTAATTAAAACATAAATTTTGTGGAAATGTAACTATCATGTTTTGTTTTTTCACTGTTGCAATAAACATTTAGGGCGTCAGTGATATTTTTATGTTCGTTTAAGACCAATCGAATGTTAATTACTAATATGGATAGAATTCATGATAAAGCCAATAAACTTTTTAATGAAATGCGTAAAAAGAAAATTAAAGTGAGCAACATTGGCATTCATAAAGATGGGGTGAAAAATGATATTCGTAGTGTCTCTGATTTATCTGCACATACTTGCTTATTTTGTGATAAAGTGTTTATTAATTCGCATTACCTGATGAAGCATGTTTACCGGCGGCATGCAGAAAACTTGGTGAAACTTCATAGAAAGTGTTTGCTATTGGATTCTAACAGTTCTGCTGATTTCAAGAGCTTATTCACGTTTTTAGAAGAAGAATTTTTAGCTGTAAAAAGTGAGCTTTCCAATGTCAAACAAGCTATTGGCTTTAAAATTCCCGGAAATGAAGATAAAGAAAAAAGTGAATCCAAAGAGCCATTGGAGTATGTTTGTCATATGAATGAAAATGTGTGTAGTGATGTTGCCGTTGCCGATATTGATTCTAGGGATATAGATCTTCTAAAAGAAAACGTCCAGACTATGGAAAGCAATATTCAGGGCTTACATAAAAGTGAGGAATTGATTCTATATGACTATAATTCAAGATGTTTCAAGCATAAAGTCTAGGAAGAAAATTTCTGTAAAAAGTGAGCTTAATTGATCAAACAAGCTGAAGGCTTTAAAATTCTAATAAAGAAAGTGAAAAGGAATAAAGAATTAAAATGTTTTATAAATGTATTAATTGCTATGATTCAGAATTTTAAAAAGAATATTGAAATATTACACTTATCCAAGATCGAGGATTGATCGAATTGAATTCTCAAACATAAATTCTATAAAAAATTAAATTTACAGAACAAATTAATTAAAAAGAAACATTAATTGTAATTAAAAAAAATCAGTGAAGGAATTAAAAATTACGAAAAATCTAAATGAACCAAGAAATCTAGGATCAATCTAAAAAGAAATTAAAATAAAATTGAAAAGAAACAAAAAAATACTTGATATTAACATATTCGATAAAAAAAAATAAAAATGACATGATCAAAATCACCATTAAGTTAGTCATATCTCCTGTTAATTTTCTAAAAAATATATCTTGATTTTTCTGAAATATATAAAAATATTAATGTATATGCAGACCAAAGAGTTTTTTCTAAATTAAAAAATAAGAAACAAAGGAAGCTAAGATTTTCTGAACCTTTGATTGTAAGTGAAGATAAATTTTTGAATTCAGAACCAAATGAGGCTTATTTTTTAAATAAGTCATTTCCAGTATTAAAAAATAAAAATGTATTGGCACATGAGAATCCCAAACTGTCACCTTGTAATATTAAGACTTCAACTGTTCTTGAAGCACAAAGATTTATCGTTCCCACAAGTGAAAGATTTTCATCTTTAGATGTTGGAGGAGATGGTGAATCTTCTGGCAATTTTCCAGACATTTATCATACTTCCATTAAGGAAACATTCACACAAATACCTACCAAAGAATCTAAAATATCTAGCCCAATTGCTGATATTCCTAATTCTGAAAAAACAGACTGTAGCAGTGAAAAAAATAGCAGTTTCTTTAATTATCCCATATTTTCAGATTATAAAAGTATTGGTTCGGAAAATGCTGAAATAGAAAGTACTTATCATATGCTTGATGATTTGGGGAAACAGGATGTGCCTTATTTTGAACATTTTAAAATTGATAACACAGAATTGAAAGACATTAATTCAGAGTTAGATGATTTTGATGAAAATTCTTTAAAATCATTAAGCTCTTGGGAAGATGAGGAAAATTCACGTTAATGATGCACTCTTTCAAAATATCAATGTATTTTTGAAATTAAATATTGTAAAATGAATTTTATATTCTAAGCTTATTTGTAAAAGTTAGTATATACACATTGTTATTTGAATAATCTGTACATTAAAAAATATTTTATATACTTCAGAAATTTTATTAAGTATATTACTTTTAAATATTGAAGTTGAAATTATTAACAGGGTGTTCAGCAACTGGGAATCATCAGGAAATTTAACAATTCTACAAATGTCAGGAAGGAAACAGTGAAAATTTATTAAAAAACAGGGAATTTTCTGCAAAAAAGTTCGAAAAATAATGAATTTTGCCAGTCAAAACCTAAACAAAAATAAAAAATAAAAAAAAGTAACTGCATATTTGTTAAATAGTAATATTATGAAATGAAAAAGAAAATCTTCAGAAAGTTAAGCAGTTGAGGTTTGAAAATAAAAATTAAAAAAATGTCAATAACCAAAGAAGCTAATAAAATTAATGCCATCATTGACAAATTGAATCTAAAAGTATAATGTACAATTTTTTGTTAATACGTTAGGCTGCATTATTTAAATATGAATAAAATATGAAAAAGCAGAACTATAAGAATTGTTATAGTTTTTATTTTCTAAAATAATTCTTTTAATGAAATTGATTAATCATCTGTTCCTCGTACTGATTATTCTGATACCCCAACAGCAGAAAAAGGAGATTTCAAAGTTTTAAATGCATTGAGTTTTTATTTATATTAAAATTTATAACTTTATTTAAATATAAATGTATAACTAAAATTGGAGTTATAAAATAATTAAAATAAATTGTGTATTAAATAGTATGAATTTATAAGGGAAGAAATTGCGAATTGCATGGGAATATTAAGCATTTCTGAATGTTTTCTCCTGAACACTCTGGTGATATTTCAAATCATTATTTATAAAATATCTAAATTCTATTTATATTCTTATATCAGAAATAAATTCAGTTTTTAAATACTCTATATATTTTTTTCATTTCCTCAAAATGTATTACTATATTATTCAAAATTAATCTATGTCTATTGGGCAGATAGTTCCTATTTAATTAGAAATCTAGTAATCTAGTAAAGGTTAGAATTTAAAAGCTGGATGTTGAGTTAGCATATCCAAAACAGACTACTAATTTTTGAAAGAAAAATACTATGCAAAATTTTCAGTGCTGTCCAAAAATATAACATCTGGTTAATTCTTTACAATCAAATGTATAATCAATATAAACAGTTAGACATTATTAACAAATCAGATTGAATAAGTTACATTGGACACTTATTTAGATCAGAGGGTAACAACTCCACTAAGCTATTAACTCTTTAACAAACATGGGAGCATTAGAAAATGAGAAAGATCTCCTCTCAGATTAAAGATGTTGAAGATTTAAAAACATTAAAGTTTTCTTACATATAGTATCTGATTGATTCTTATGGGAAAAAATGGGATGGTCCTGGCTAGCCGTAGGCTGTAGTGCCATGAACAAGAATGATAGGTTTCAGTATTATTTCTGAAAAACATTTTGGAGGTTTCTTTCTTTCTTTCTTTTTGTGTTTAATAAAGAAAATGACTTTTTTTTCAAGTTTTGTAGTTATTTAATATATTTCATTGACCATGTCAAGAGATAAAGTTTCTTTTTACCATTCAAAACCACATTTAAATTATGTAGTAATAACAGAATCCCCGGGCTGGGCAAGGTTGACTCAGCCTTTCAGTGGGTAGATGAATTGAGGACCAAGCGTGCTTGGGAACTAAACACTGGGGATTCTGCGTTAGATTTACCATCTAACTGGAACATATGGTTCGAACCCCAGAACCCTTGGTCTCGTAAACGGAGATTGGCACCGTAGGCCTTGAACCCCTAGGGGCTGTTGTGCCAAGGAAAAAAAAAAAGTAATAAAAGAGGCTGAATAAAGTTGATATGCTTGTAAATGTGACTTTTGTGAAAATATAGTTTTTGTATAGTTTTATTAACTTGTTATTATTGCCTTATGTATAAAACGTACAAAAAACATTGTCACTTATTTTTCATAAAAAAATTGTAATATAAAATATTTTGTATTCATGTAAGATAATTGTTTTTCTACAAGGTCATATACTTTGTTATTATTAATTTATATAATTTTTTAAAAATAAACAAATAGCTATATTTAAATATATCAAATCAAATGAAGTATTTTTAAATAGATTTATTTCATTTTAAAGAAACACAATAGAAAAATGTTATAAAAATCCACATAAAAAGTATAGAATTTTCAAATTGTCATAATCTATGTGATTAAATATTAATACATGAGCTAGTTTTTATGAAGGCTGCACATTTTCCACCTGTGATCCATGTGTTATGTAATCAAATATTCTAAAGTATCTCTTATATTTGACTGATTTAATGTATAGGTACTTAAAATTTTGGTGAAAACTACATGCCAAATCTTTCTCCATAGTCAAGTTCACTATCATTTTTAGTTATGTTCATACACAAATCGTTGGGTGAACAGATGCCCATGGAGATAAGTATGACCTCAAAATAAACAAATAATTTGTGTATTTAGAGAGATTTAAAATGTTGTTATTAATTAAAATCTTAAGGTAAACTTTTTTGTTGTTTGCTATACTTGTCTTTGTATACATGAAAGAAAAAATATAAAATTAAAATAAATTATTAGTGTTCATATATGTTGCAGTATTAGAGAATGAATTTTTAGAAGTTTACCAGAAATTTTCTTAAAATTTTCTTAGTATTAAACCAAAATTACATTTAATTGCAGGAAATGTATATTCTTTTACAGGATTTTTATTTAAAATGTTGTCGTCATAACATACAAGAATATAAACGATTAATTTTAATTCTGATTTAAGCTACAATTTTAAGTAAGAGTATTTATTGTGTGATTGAATAATATTGCAATGCAAATCTCAAAAGACAATATTTGTAATTGCACTGTTTTTACTTAATTTTTGTAATGTTTATGATTGTTTTCACTAAATGTATGTATGACATCTTTGATCATTAGTACACATAAGACAATATTAAATTTTAAGACACTTTTTATATCCATTATTTATGCAGCAATAAAAGCTGAAACATTTTCATATCAGGTAGAAAATCGGCAGTTTTTTAAAAGCTTACCCTATTTTTTATTTTAGGGTAAAAGAGAGAAACAATATGAATTAAAAGTACATGTTTAAAGTTGCAATATTTAAATGTAGAATATTGCATGCTTTTATTAAAGCATTCAATTTATAATTATTTTAAAACTTAGAGTTTTAGCATAGTATAATCATAAATTATCAAATTTTTATATATTAACAATGACACTTGTTAACAAGCTCGGTTATTTTTGATTCATTTTGAAAGCACAATTTGAAAGGAATTGTCTCTCTAATTACCTAGTATCAAGTTGTTAAATGCTATTAACATAGTGTAAATGTATAAAAGATATGTAGTTGTAATGTAAATGCATGTCATTAATATAAGAAATTTTCTACAGAAAATATACAGGTTAATACATAGTATGGCTGTTAACATTTACTTATTTTACAAATGCCAAACAATTAGCATGTAGGCTATTATTTCACAGGTTTTTCAATACTTTTTAACAATGGAAAGTCATTGGATGACTAGAATCAGGGCCAGATTTTTCTATAGTGGTTTTCAGCCTAGGGCCTCAAGATCTACAGGGGCCTGTAATCAAATTAAAATTAAACTATTCTAAAAACAGTGAACACTAAAACTCTATAGAAGAATTCTGTTTGAAAAAGTTTAGAAAGAAATTCTTTTAATCTACAATTTTGTTTTAAATGTATACTTGGATTGAATCAGTTCTTAAATAAAATAACTATTAACATAAAAGTTAATATGATATACAATTTGATATTTTCTTTTTTTTTGTGATCTGGCTTTTGTTTGAATTATGTTCCATTTTTGGTTTAGTTTAAGACTTAAAATTCATAATAATTCATATGCAACCTTTAAATGTGAATTATTATGAAATAAATTTATCTGAATTGAATTTGGTTTAATCTTCAATATATTTAATTTAATTTGATATTGATAGAAAATATGATAGTTTTTATTGCATATTTTATTTTTGTTGTCCAAGATTTTCATTATTTAATTTTTTTTTCTTTGTAAATGTTATGTGTTATGTTTGATAAGTTATTGTTACAAGTACTATATATGGTGCTGAGAATAAATGTCCAAATAAGTGCTCTAGAAATTTTTGTTATTATCTATGCCACATTTTTAATAGGTTAGTACCATGTTTCATTTAACATATTGATATATATCACAGTAATGATGTATTTTACTATCCCTCATGTAATTTACAAACTTAAAAAGGGGAAGTGAAAGGGCCCATAAGTGGAATAGCCTAGAGCAGGGATGGACAAACATTTTCAGTCGCGGGCCAAAAATCGAAAGAAAATAAATTTGGTGGGCCAAGATAAATTTTTCTAAAATTTTAAAAACAATATACAAGTATCTAACAGTTTAAATACATTAATTAGATGAATGAAATTGCGATTTCATTTTTAAAATTCCTTATACTGAAGTTTGAAGTGAGATGTACTGATTTTAAGGAATGATGCTAAATGTTCATCTGTCAGTCTACTTCTGAAATTATTCTTTCTAAGGTTCAAAGTTGAAACCACTTGTTCACATATAAAAAGCAAATATACCGCTGATCTTCTGGGCGTGAGATAATAAATTTGGGATATAATATTTAAGCAAAGTAGAAAATGAGATGGATATATAATGTATAAATATATATTTCTTTTGTCTCTGACCAGCAACTTAAAATTCTATCCGTGGGCCGGATATAAACTTCCGGCTGGCTGGATTTGGCCCGCAGGCCGTAGTTTGCCCATCCCTGGCCTAGGGCCTCTTTTCATGTAAAGACGGCCCTGACTAGATTCACACAAAACACAGTCCAATGAATCCAGTACTTCAGTTCTGTAGAGTTGGTCTTGTAAACAGTCATTCCCAGTGAGATCCCTAAAAAGGACCACATCAATCTCTCATAAAACTGGGAACAGCTTTCTCTTCTCCCAAATCCTCCATCTCTTATTTGTCGCACATTGAACCATATCTTGTTTAAGAGTTTGTGGCTGTTGCATTACTGTTTAATTTTATGTACATTTAACATTATTTATTTACTTAATAAGTTATACAGATTATCTGTAAAGTTTTTAGTTTAATTTTACAGATTTACAGGTAAGCCAAGAATTTATACAGTTTGTAGTACTGTGAAAATAAAATTGAAAACAAAAATAATTAATTTTACTTTTGTAATATGTGATTGAAAAATCGTAATTTCAGCAGTAGTTTACATGACTGATAAAAAAAATCTTATAAATATGCTTAATTTGTTTTAAAGATATTAAATTCCTGTATGAAATAAAAATAAATAGTGACTGGACATCATCACAACTAACTAAACATCACTGGACTAGAGGTTATACCAGTTTTATTAGAGTTTTGTAAATATGACTTTTTAAAATTTTAGAATATTGGAAAAATATCAATTTGTTTAAAATAATTAAAGCTTAGAAAATCATGGTTGACATCTTATTTATTGATTTTGCTAAATAACTAAGTCTGAAATTTAAGTTAATTTTGTTTTTATATAATGAAAAATATTAGCAAATATATATTTTAGTACACTTAATGAATGCATAAAGATTTTATATATTAAAATTAACTTATAGTTATAATTTTTCTGAGGAAAGAAAACATTACAACTAACTTTTATTTATTATTAATTGTACTAAAAATTCAACAACCATCCAGCAATGTTTCTTCCAAAAAGTTTTAATAATGCCACTGTATAAAAGTTAGCTAGTAGGTTATTATCTTTTTAAAACTTTCAATTATACTTTTTGAAAGAGATCATATTTTTAAGGATATTAAATTCCTATATAAACTTGCCAAAAATAAATAGTAATATCACTGGATTGAAGATTATATCAATTTTGACATAATTTGGTAATTCTATTTTATTGATTTTGCTAAATAGACATTCAGTTTGAAATTTAGGTTAATTTTGTCTCCCTCCAGAATCAAATTTGATTGAAAAAAATAGCTAATATATTTTATTTTATATTATGAATGCATAAATGTTTTATTCATTTTTAATTAAAGTTTTCCTGGTAAAGGAAAAATTACAATTTACCTTAATTAATTATACTTGTTTGTGCCACTAAAAGTTAACCAACCAATGTTTCATTGAATGTTTTTCTGATGACAATTTTTAAAATTTGGCAAGTGAACTATTATTTCAATTTCTATAAAATTTTATGTTACAAAACACCTTTATAGATTTTTAATGAATGAGTTCTAATTATTACTGTTTTTGAAAATTATAAGGTCACATATTGATATTTCCAGAAGAAAATTTTGATTTATTAAATTATTCTCTAAATATAATTCTCTAAGTGTATTGGATTTTAATGAAGTCTTACAGCATTATTGTAGCATTTTATGCAAAAACAATATTTTATCATGCTCAGTTATTGTAATGTAAAGGAGTGTTAGCAGTGTATGTTGTATTATAGTATCAGCTGCTATTAAAAATATAGATTCATCATATACAAAAGTTAGTCAAAAAGTTAGTTGCACTGCTTAAGAAAATGAAACACAATCAAAATTTTATAACAATGTTATTTTGTTCTATCCTAAACTTCCATACAAAATATGTTTTTCAATGTAATTACCTCTGCTATTTAAATATTTGTTGAGCTGTGGCACAATTATCAGTGCCTTTTTTTAAAGAAATCCTTTCCAACCAGATAACCATATATAGGTTGAAGCTTTTTTTCTCCTTACTAGCATTAGCAGCCATTCCTTAATAAGATCAGAAATAGTTGGCCTTAAATTTTAAATATAATTGTATATTAATTTATTTTTTTTTGTACTTAAATAATTATTCAAAATGATGCCTGTTGCAGGGACGTATGTAGGATATAGTTTCAGAGAGAGCTTAAATTGGATGTTACCTGCCTATTAGATTCCTCTATTGAGAAAAAATAAAATTTCATCTGTCTGGTTTGCATCTTAGGAATTAGTTAAAAAAAATTATATAGAACAGAAAATTCTGTAGGATGCTAACACAATCTGCTTTAAAAAACATTGAGAAAAATATATTTAATTTTAAATTATTTGGAAAAAATTTTGGTATACTCTTTTTCAAATGCAAATATAATATTTAACAGACAGACATTCAAGCAGAGGGAACGATAGCATTCTAAAGAATTCTGCTCTATCATGTTGCATTATTTATTTTAAAGAATTCTTAAATTGTGAGTCAGACAGATGGAATTTTATTTTTCATATATGTTAACATTGAGAGAAATTGAATAGGGTGGGTACTGACCCACCTTAAACTGGACTGATCCCCCTCTTGATATTTTGCTATTTTTTAATAAAACAACATAACATGAAAAAAACCTTATATAAAATTTAATATTGATATTTGATATTAATAATTGTTTTAAAAATAATATAAAATTTTATGTATATATCTAAAAGTCCATACATAATCTTGTGTAATATTTTTTTCAATAAATGCATGAACATTTTAGAGCAAAAATATTAAAATTAAAAAATTAACTAATTTTCTTTTAATGTTAAAATGTAATACAATAAACATAAGTATTTTTTGGAGGGGAAAGGGTGTGTGTTCCTCTCTGGTTATGAATCTAATCGTTTGTACTAGAAGGTATTAAAAATCATCTATTATACACGGTTTCCGCGCACCTGGAAAATCATGGATTTAGACAATGGATTAATTTTGTCATAGAAAGTCATGATTTTCGAAGTAAAATGAGTAAAAGTCATGGAAAGTCATGGATCCGCTGAGCTACCAATTAAGAAAACTGAAGAAATGCCTCTGCAAGTAAATTTGCTTTCTGAACGGAAGCGGCTGCATACTTCTCCCTTTTGTCCAAAGCGCTGGACTCCCATTCATCTATTTTTTGTACACTGAGACACGTGACATATTACGGCGTCTTAACTGCGTGGCAAGACAGTTGCTACGGGCGGACCAGGAGTGTAGTGATCCGATGTGTAGTGTCTTGTTACGTGTGATTAGCTGATGGTTGAGAAGAAAAACAGCATGCATCGGCCTGTGATGGGACAAAGGAGTGGGAGGGAAGGGGATGATATCGTCCTTGACCGAGCCGGTGATCGTGTGTAATTTTGCTGTGATAAGCGAAACCGTTGAAGATACGAGCGTAGAAAAACATATATTAGGGCAGAGTACATTGCACCGGAAGGGACAAATATTTCTCAGCAGTACTATTCGATCAGTCATCTGTTTTTTTCTCGTGTGTTAATGAGGCAAGACCAGGATAGGCTTCTCTCTCACCCGTATATTCTGTCTTCTATACCCCCTCCCCTCCACATTCGTTTCCGAAAATCTGATAAGAGTTGTTAAAAAAAAAGAAAAAAAACCCCCAAAAAATGGGTCTTTGTATTAAAATCTCAGTGTAGGCAAGTTTCATTAAAAAACAATGTTTTGGGGGAGTATAAAATCCAGGTTTTTTTTTTGGGGGGGGGGTGAATTTTTTTTTCTCAAACAATATTAATATGTAATATGCATATGCATGTTTTTATCTTTTGTTATGCTTGAAGGTACACTGTTTAGAAAGCACCAGAAACTTTAACTTGTCTCGTATACGTGACGCAGCGATTTCACTCTTATCAGGCCGCCGTCGCCTCCGCGCGATGATGTCTGGTTGATATTGAGAGACCAGCGTTGCGTACAGAGTATTGGAGATCGGAACGTTTTATTTGAAGTTTTAAACTCTAGATTTAATTATTAGATGCCATTGCAGTATCCATCAGATTCTTGCTTAAAATGTAAGGAACACAAATCAATGCAAACATCAACATAGGTGAAGAGGAGGATCGCCTGGTATATAATACAAGTTTACATAATATACAAGTAAACGTTATTAAGTGTATACCCTTGCAAACCCACGTATGGAAAGCTATTATTTACATATACTTTTCAGAAGAAACAGAATCATTCATTCAGAAAGAAATTATATTTGAATTCTAAATATGGAAACAGAAAAGCAGGGCACTTTGGGGGGGTACTAATAAATTTTAGAATTAATATAAATTTTATTATTAGTTTAACTATTATTTTTGCTTTTAATTTCCAATTAAATGTTATCGTAGCTTATCTAGCTCACTTAAAATATTAAGGGAGAAATTTGTTAAGCATGGAAGAACTGGTTTTAGAATGTCAAAGCAGCAGTAACAGTGATTATGTGATAACAATGCCATAACAAATATAAGGGGCCCGAAGAGCAATGCCCTACCCATTTGGCCGATCAATGGCTAAATGGGTAGGGTGTTGCTTTTCGGCACAGAAGTTCGTGGGCTTGAATCCCACTTCTGATATGGATGTTCACAGCCGTTCGAAAATTTATACTTTGGAGGAAAAGAGGAAATCTTTACTGTAAAGAGTTACTAGGAGTTTCAGTAAATAAGAGATTTTTAATTTGAGGCATTAAATTTTGAGATTTATATAGAAATGTTAATAATTATTATTGATTGTGAGGCACTACATATTTTGACAAAATCATTGCATTGAATTATTTAATTCTATTTTTACTTGTCATTTGGCTGAAGTTACTGTGTTTGGTACTTATGCATTATCCCATTGACCATATTGCCAAGTAAAACTTGTTCGCCTAGGAAACTCAAAACAAGCAAGCTTAATAGGTGGGTAAATGTATAAGTATATTATTCTGGTTTTTTCTTAAATTATTGATTAAATTTTTATTAATATAATAGTAATAATTATTATTATTAATAATAAAAATTAAGATTTTTGTACAAAATATAAGCTTATCTTTAGGACTATTATATATAAACATTATAGGGTTATCGTGTTTGGCTATTATTCATGGTCACTTCGATAATACATAAGTACCCTGAATTCAAATTGGAAATTTTTTGATTGCATTCAGAAAATTGCTATATGATTAAACTTAGGTATGTAGATACAACAATTTATTTATATATATATATATATATATATATATATATATATATATATATATATATATATATATATATATATGAGTTTATAAACATTTATAAAGTATTTTTTATCATAAATTTTTGTAATTTCTCTAAAAGCATACATTTTATTTGTATGTACATCAGAATTTTTATTCATATATACTTTAACAAAATATTTTTAAAGTCATGGAAAATGATCTACTAAAATCAGGGAAAGTCATGGATTTGAAAAAATTTATTTTGGCAGATACCCTGATTATAGCTTTTTGAAAAGATACTGAATTCAAGAAAGGATTGAATACATATTTCATACTTTAATTTTGGTTTTAAGCATAAGCCTTAAAATAAATAAATAAATAAAAAAAATTAAAAAATATATAAAATAACCTAAAGATAGGATTAAATATTAATTTTATATGTAATTATTATATTGTTTAATGAAAAATTAAATTAGATCAATTAGCTACATTTGGAATAAATATATTTGCATTAAAATGTTATTAAACTTTATAACAAAAAAGGTAATAAATTTGAACCTTAGTATTTTCCTCTTGTTTGCCAAAAATCAACAGTAGTTATGAAATATCAGTTCTTTTGTATCAGTTCTTTTGAAGGAGTTTGATAGTTAAAAGAAAAAACATTCCATTGGTTTGTATTTCAGAGATGAACCTTTCTTATAGTAATCTATTTTATTATGAAAATCCTCAGTGCTGCATTTATGTATTGTTAGTTATAGTAAAAAGAAAAACCTGTTAATTTTGGCATAGTAACATATGTGGTAAAAATTTTTAAGTTATTTATTAAGGAAATGTATTTGTGTATTTGAAGCTAATATTTGCCAAGAAAATACATTATATGTAAAAAAAAATAATAAAATAAAGTTTACATTCCTTTTTGTAGTATGGAAAAGTTGGAAATTTTTGCTAAAAATTTTAAAGTAAATAAAAGGTTGAGTTTTTTTCTTTACATAAATATTACATATTTAATTTTTCTTTTAATTGTAAATGTTGATATATTCTTGGAAATGCTTATGATTTGTAATTAATAATGATGTAAACATAATTTTTGAAAATAGACTTGGCCTTTTTTACTTTTTATTTAAAAAAACTTAGTTATGGCAGTTCTAAAATTTCCCTCCTTATTTAATTTATATTATTAGTATATACTGCTAAATTTATTAATTTACCATAGCTTTTTTATATTTGGAATCTTATAGATCAACAGTCAATGATAGAATGTTAAAAAAAATTAATTGTAATTGTGCTTTTAAAATCTATGCTTTTATTACAGCATATTTATTTAAATAAAACCAAAGGGAAAAATAGTTTGTATTGGGATTAATTTTGTAATGGCAGTTGAGATTACTTTATAGGAATAACATTTCCAGCCAAAAGCATTTGATGTATTTTTAATTATGTTATGTGTTTGACTTCAGAGTATTCATTTTATTTATTTATTTTCTAGAGCAAAATGTCGTCACAATCAAAATCACAGAAGCGTAAAAATAAAAAAAAGTATTTTATGTCTTCAAAGAAGTCCAAATCATCAGGATTAGATTCTGGTATGAAAGGTTTCTTGGTTACTTGTAATGATGAGCGCCAATGTATCAGAGAAGCTTATAATTTATTAAATGAATTTGCAGATGAAATATATGGTTCTGAATTCAAAGTATGTATTTCTTGCCTATTTTGTGGAGAAAATTGAACTTCTGTTATTTCTTTTATTTGAAATACTTCTTTTTCAATATTTTAAAAATAAAATTAAAGATGGAAGAAAGTATTAAATTTGTATCAATTAGTATTCATTTATATGTATTTTGAAAGCAGTTTTTGATGTGCATTAATATTGTTATTTATGCACAAGTGATATTTATTTTTTATTAAATTTGTCCTGTATATGTTAAGAATTTTTTATTGAAGTAAGTTAGTATTAAATTCTGAATTTGATTTGTTGTAAATATATAGTTTTAGTCAGCCGATTAAGTAATCTTGTAAACTATTTTATATCTTGTATTTTATTAATAATTTTATATCTTAATAATTATAATAATTGTAATTAATTTTATATTTTGAATTGAAGAACAAAAATTGTTTCATTTCTGTTCCTCTTGCATGTTTTTCAATGGTTACATGTTTACTAACTTGATAATCAGAGAAAATCTGTACCATTTTTTTTACAGCAGTTTTTGGACATTTTCCAGTATCTTCATAAATTTTCTATTAGTTTGGGGATAAATTTATTTGCTAATATTGAATTTTATGTTGAAAATCAATGGGGAATTACTGGTGAACACTTGAAAGTTCTTCAAGATTATTTTCTTTACTTATTCAAATGATATTTCCAAAGAAGTAGCAGTTTGCAAGAAGTCAATAGGGTATTTAAAAGTTTCCTTTTTTTTTTTCATATACTAATGAATATTAACTACAGTAATGCTGTTTTGTTTATTCTACTATCAAATAAATGGGTGAAATGCTCTTAAGGATTCAACTGCAATTTGCATGCTCATACATATTCTGAACCCCTGTTAACACTAATGAATATGTTTTACCATTAACTACAGTAAGCTGTTTAGTTTATTCTACTATCAAATAAATGGGTGAAATGCTCTTAATGATTCAACTGCAATTTGCATGCTCATATATATTCTGAACCCCTGTTAACACTAATGAATATGTTTTATCGTTAACTACAGTAAGCTGTTTAGTTTATTCTACTATCAAATAAATGGGTGAAATGCTCTTAATGATTCAACTGCAATTTGCATACTCATACATATTTTGAACCCCTGTTAAAACACAGAATGAGTCTTTTTATAGCATTAAAATGTAGTTTTATATATACTGATTTATAAAATTTCTCATATACTTATGATTTTATTTTAGGAAACAGCTTACAAATCAAGTGATAGTTATGTTGATATAGATGAAGAATTTTCCAAAGAAATGGCTGCTATGAAATCTCAGTCTCAGAGGAGGTTTCAACAAATTTTTACTAAAGTAAAAGGTGTTATTTTCATCAATACCACAGTAAGTTTTTTGAATTTGTATTTTTCATTATTTAAGAATAAATTAGCTATTTTAAAGTATGATAAACCTCTAAACTGTAATTTTCATCAAGATCTTAAATTTTTTTTTATTTTTAAACACATCTATATATTGTTAAAAAAATATAAAAGTGCTAAAATTTTTATATAAAATAATTTAAAAATACTTGGTGTCCATTTATTTTCACAAATGCAAATTTTCACCTTTTTCTTATCAATCTCAAAATACTGATTTGTGTATGTGTTTCATTTAGTTGGGCACAAAGGTTGAGTTTACAAATTTGTTTTGGAACAATGAATTTGAATATCTGTTTGATATGTTTTATTGAAATTAGATGTAACAGTACATGAAATGAGAGTATGAGTATATCATATATGTAATATTTTTAATTTGAACCAAACGATAGATGTATCATCTATGATAGTTTAAACAGAACATTTAAATATTTTTTGTTACTACTAGATGTAGTCGCATCAAAGATGCCAAATGTTATGGTTTGTCTGGGTTTGTTACAGGATTACCATGTTTGTTATGGTGTTATAAAGTCCTTTTATTTTATTTAGGACAATACTGAAATCAACAATTTTGATGATGTATATACAAACATGGATTTGCAGCTGTTGATCTTCTAATACTTTATAACACATTCTAGAAACAGTCTAAATTGCTTCTTATCATTGATTGGTTGTTGTTTCCTACAGTGATGTAGCCAGAAATTTTTTTCAGACTGTGTTCAAAATCTTAATACAAAGTATAGTCAACTTTCAATCATAAAATAAAATTCATTACAAGCATACGAAGTACATACATACATGTCTTATACATACATATAAATGTTATAAAACAGATCAACAGTGTTGTGTGTAATTATACTATATCCTGAAAAATATACTACAACAACATTGTGTCTTTTAATTTATACTTCAAGTTTTTACCAGGTTTCATTTTGTTTGGGAAATACTAGAGTGCATATTTAAATTATTCTCCAGTATCTATTAGAATTTAAACTAATTTTTATGAATAACTGGGGAAAATTAAAAATATTGAGAAAGGAACTGTGCCTTACCTTTTTATTTTTCTTTCAGAAAATTACATATCTTGAATGATAACAAAATTCAATAATAGTGTGAAATAATCAGTAATTTATAAACTACCATTTTATAGTAGCAAATTAATTCTAGCTTTTAAGTCCAGCTTGATCTCATCTGCATTTGTAGTCATGCCTATATGTATAAAAAATAATGCTAAATTTGTTAACCTCTTGTTCAACCCTGGCAGTAAAAATTAGTGATCTACACAAATATTAATAAGTTTTAAAAATATTGTAATGCATATATTAAAATTATTTAGGGGAGGTTCCAGACCACCTTCTCTACATCCTTGATTTCCTGCCTGAAGTGAAAAATTAAGCAACCCAAAGAATAGAATGCATAACATTTTTTGTAAGCTTCAAAATCTGGAATGCATTCTTTGGAAACAGTAATTTGGAGCATGTTTTGTTTGTTTGCTATCAGTGCTTTTATCTCCAGCTTTACTATACAACTCTTAGATATTTAATTACCTCACTTTCATTTTACTTAAAATTTAAAATCAAATACACATATGCAATGGGAGATCAACTGAGAATAATAAGAGGCAGAGCTTTTACAATAGGCATAAAATTCATTGGTCATTTCTTGAATTTTTTCCAAATTTTTGCTCGTTGAGAATATTAAAAATCAATTATAAACAAAAATATGTAATCAAAGATGATTTTCAAATTCAGACCTTGAGTCAACAAGAACTGCATCAAGCAAGAAACAACTATGCATTTAAAATTGTTTTCTGTGTTATTTTTACTATAATGTTGTTAATGTAGTTCTGTTTTCAGTGATTAAAATATTAAGAAACATTTTTTTTTCATTTATTACATACATTTGCAGTAGTAATTTTTATGCCATTTTACTTACTTGGGATTATAGATTTAATTTTTAAAGTATATTTAAAATTTCATTTTTAATTCATTTTCATTTTTAATTTCATTCACATTTTTATGTTAAAGGGATTAATGATGATTGTGTAAAGTGAGTCATAATAGTATAGTCAGTGAAGGTATGAATCTCCAGGGTTCCAACATTCCTTAAAAGTCCTTAAAAACTCCTTAATTTTAGCTTTCATTTTTAAGGGCTCTTAAAACTACTTAATTTTTGTCAAAGGTCCTTAAAAACTCAATTTTTAAATTGGGATACAATCAATTTCTCTATTGATGTGATCTGCCGTTGTTATGTGATTTCCTATCAGTTTTTGCTGTACTCTCTGAACTTTCTGGTTTTGTAAGTTTGGAGTTAAATTTACCCCAAACTGGTTCTAAGAACACCAGTACAAGTGATAAGTACTGGTAAAAGAATTATTGAACATGCCTTGTCTGGTTCATAATCATTAAAATATATTCTTCAGGAAATAGGGTTTATGTTGTTATGCCATGTATTTCAAATAGGGCCTTATAAAAAGTTTGGTGTTTAGAACATGCTTAAAAAGTCCTTAATTTTTGTTCTAGAAAAAGAGTGGGAACCCTGATTTCAAAGCCAGAGGGTTATAATTTCGAGGCTCAAGCTAGCCAAATATGCTTTAATGGCAGCTGGGCAATGTAAAATAGATTCAATGTCACAATATCCTCAAAGTTTCCAAATGATACCTGTAGAGATGGCAGGCCAAGCCAGAAGGTTTTCTGTGTGGTCCCTGCTTCTAAATTATGATGACCCACTTTGTGTTGTCCCAGGGAGTAATGTTAGCTGGTTTTGGGATGCTCTTATATTAAAATGTCCTACACACATCTGTAGCTTGGAAGTGGCAAGTGTTATAAAAGCAAGTGCCATTGCATTAGAAATAATAATAATAAATATTTAAAGTATTTTTTGTTATTTTACCAATTAGCACAAAATGAGTTATTTAACATAGGTTGTATATTGTTACTAAATATATTATTGAAAGTGACATTCAGAGTACAAATTAGATAATTCGGGAGATGACCTCTCTACCTTATATATCTCTTATAATGTAATTTATTGATACAAAAATAGGATATTTCTTCAGATGAAATATTTTATTTTTTATTAATTTAATTTTTTTTGTAATGTAGGGGCATTTATGTTTTCTTCTCTAGAACACACTTTTTTAAAATCAGATTATGAAAATCTTTGGAGTTTACACCAACATTTACTGTAAATATTTTATTATTGACACCAGGAAAATTAAAAATAAAAAATTCTTGTTGCATGCAGAAAATATGATTTGTTAATGGAAGTTATACTTATGTGTGCTCTAAGTTCCAATGAAAAATGAACAAAAGTAGGTAGAATAAAAGGAGGGAATAAAATTCGAAAGGTTAAAAAAAAAGAAAATCCTCATTAATAGAAGTTATCTTTTAAAATACCATATTTAGGTGATATATCAGGATGTCTTGCTGGGAATATTTGGCAAGTAGAGAAATATCGGGGAATTTTCAGGTAAAATGTGAAAATTTTTTCAAAAACCAGGAAATTTTCTGTAAAAAAAGTTTTAAAAAATAAGGAATTCTGCCAGTAAAAATTTAAAAAAATATATTCTTGTGGATTCTTTTAAAAATGCTTATTTGCTGTTAAATGAAAATATGGAGAAATGAAAAAGGGAATCTTTAGAAAATGAGCCAACTGATGCTTAAAAAAAATAAATCAAAATTGATTAAAAAGCAATTGGAACAAAAAATGCAGGGCTGGAACAAAGTCCTTTTTCATCTGTAGCAAAAAAACTGGCTTGCTCCCCTCCTACTAAATATGGTGGACAAAATATATAAACACTTTCTCTCTCTCTATATATATTATATCCAGGATGAACACACAATTCTTAAATTAAGAAACTAACAATTTTATACTTATTAAAGTCAATGACTTCATCTTAGTTCAAGTTCTTTATGGTTTGTTTTTCAGGTAGGGCCCAGTGCAGATATATTCAATAGTCATTCTCATTCTATTGAGCAACATAGATAAGGTTTTATCATTTTCAGCTTGCTAAAAAATGCTCTCTCAAAACTGTCATTAGAAGCACACACAGATTCTCAATGCTGTTATTAAATTTATATATATGTATGTAATGAGACGGACTTCTCTATGGGTGGTTGCAGTCATGGCCATAAAAATGATACCATTTCAGCTAAAGACCTTTATTAAGATAATGTTGAAGGACGGGTTTCCACTTCATCATAGGGACAGGACAAACTGAAGGGTCCGCTAGCTTGAAGTTCTATGTACAAGATACGTAACACCTGGGTCAACATCTGTGTGAAAATATCTAGAAAAATCTGTCTCCACTAGCGTGTATCTCTTTTATATTTGGAAATTTCCTAAATTGTCCGCTAGGGCCATGTAGGTTTATAATTGGTCAGGCCCCTTCTCTGAGGCCGTAACCTGTAGCCCCAGTGGTCAATTTAGGTTAGGGGTTAAAAAGGCAAATGGAAAATGATGCAGGAATTTTTACCCTTGATTTAAGGTTTGAAAACCCCTGAGAATTTTCCTTACATGTATATTCTCTAGTGCTAGGAAATTATTTTTTTACTTTTTGTTATTTCTATGCCTGGGAATAGCCGAACGATGGCCGATTGGTTAGGGTGCTGGCCTTCGGTACCGGAGTTCGTGGGTTCGAATCCCACAATGGCATGGATATTCGTAGCCGTTCGGAATCGGCTTTAAGCTGTAGGTCCCGGTCTCATTAGCCCTCGTGTGCAAAAAGTAGACCGTAGCACTCCAAACCAAACCAAACCAAACTATGCCTGGGAAGAGGGACACATTGTCCTTATTTGAATCCTGTTTTCATAACAGAGTTCCTTTATTAAGAATTTTGTGCTCAGTGTGGCACTCTTATGACTGATGCACCTGTGGCAAATGCTTTCCTTGCTACACGCTAGTTCTGGCCCTGAAAAAATATCAATAATCAAAAAATTAACATTGAAATTAATGCTATCATGGACAAATTGAATCTTTAAAGTAATAATGTAGAATTTTTTATTAATATATTAGGCTGCATTATTTAAATAGAAATAACTTGTAAAAGCACTGTAATAATTTTATTTTATAATTATTTTAATAAAATTGATTCATCCTCTTTTTCTTACTCAAGTTATTCTGAACACCCCAAAGACAGAAAAGAATATTTCTAAATATTAATTGCATTGGGATTTGTTTATATTAAAATTTTAACTTTATTTAAATCTATATCTAAAACTAGTTTTATGAAAGAATTGGGAGGAATTGTATATTAAATGACGGGAATTTATCAGGTAAAAAAAATTGCGAATATCAGGGAATTATCATAGAAATATTGGGGAATTTCTAAATGGCATTTCCCTATGACACCCTTTATATTCATTAAATTTAATTTGGAATTACTATGTGTTCTGTTATGAGTTTAGTCATTATTTGATCACTTAATTTTTTTTGTCATTTTTTTTTCATTAGTTTTGTAGCTGTGAGTTATGATGAGCCCTGATTGGTAGAAACAAGTGAAAAAGCATATAATTTCTATACAAATGACAAGTTAGAATGAAATAATTTGCCATTGTAACCATTGTGAAATATTATTTATATATTCATAAAATATTTTTAAAATTTTGTCTTGTTTTTTACAGTATTCATAATGTTAACTGTCTTAGAATATCTGTTTATTTTAGTATAATAATAGAATACTAGCTTCTTTGCACCCAGCACTCGGTCTGGGTAAATAAGTTTTCAAGTATAGTTTTAGAACAACTACTATAGATAAAAATAGTAATAAAAATATTAGAACAACCTTTTATGCTGCAAATTGCTGATGAATATAAGTTTATTAACAATAAATAGTTTAGCGGAGAGAGGGGTGGGTGGGATTTGTAACCTTCCTCAATGAATTCCTGATCAAGGATCTGAGGTCGAATATGGGATTTCAAAAGTGTATTTCATGAAATTGTAAATATTTCTATTACTCAGTTGATATCGCTAAACATTTGATGCAGTGCAATGTCTAAGACATGCTTTGGCGATATATTTTCTTGGGCGATATTCTGAATAATTGATCACATTGTTCAATTTCAGATTTCCTGTGATTATAATCTGTGAGGTTTGAAAATAATGATTTTACTGACCAAAATTGGAAAAATGTTGACAAATTTTTATAGGTACTTCCCAACTTTAGTATGGTAATGGATGGATAAAAGTTAATTTCTGTATAACTGCAAAGTATTCCTACAAAATGTATACAGCTGCAAAATAAAGGCCTTCTTTTTTTCCCTTCTGTTGTTCTGTAAAAATGAAAGTTGTCAGTTTACTTTGGTATCAGTTTGGATCATAATTCAAAATATCTAAGATGAGATGTAGGTGGAAGGTTGCAGGACATTTCAATTATATTCCCCTCCTCTCTTACATACTCATATTCAGAAAGAAATGTAATATATATTAAATACTGTACATAATACAATTATATCAAAATTGCATATGGATGTAAAGTTAAGCCTTGTAAATTGTAATAGGAAAATTTAGATATTATATAGCAACTTACTAATAAATAGCAAAATCAGAAAAGTATTCTATCTGCAGACTTATATCTACAAACCAAACTGCAAAAATCTGTATATCCAAGAGAAAATTGCAAATCCCTCACACACATACACAGACAAATATATATATATATATATATGTATATATATATATATATATCACTATTGTTTTCCTTAGGTTTTTCCGTTACTTGCAATCCTTTCCTTATTTTAAAATAATTTTAGAATAATAAAGCAAAATTAAAATATTCAAGTAAAATACAAATGTATGCAAAAATAAAATTATTTTTTTTTTATTAAATACTGATTTTATAGACTAAATTCTGAAAATACTGACCTGACTTTTACTGATTTTGCTATTTTTAATCTTTGTATTGAAGTTAACCCTTTAAAATATAAATTTAAAAAAATTAAATTTTTTTTTTATTTTACAGAAAAGGAATATATAGGTAGAGTGTTATTTTTTGCAATGTCAGTAGTGGGGGTTGACGAAGGGGAAAGTGGGTAAAAGTTATAAAAACTGTTATACAAACAAAGTGTAAATGATTTGGTTACCTGTTTATTTTGAATTTTGCCCATGTCAGATAAAAGAGTTAAGGGGTTAAAAGGCCAGTAAATTAAAGTCATTTTTTGTACAGTCTGTGTATTGACCTTTATTTTTGCAAATAACTTTTCCTATGTTACTCTGTAATTTATATTATTCTGTCATAAGAGTGCTATGAATAAATTTGAATTTTTCTGTACCCAAGCAAATATTTTTCTATTTTTAGATACCTGATCCAGTGTTGCTGGTAAATAAAATTTTTGAAACTGTCATTAACACTGGGAAAAGAAGGACTAGGTTTATTTTAAAGCTGAAGCCAGTTGTAATGACATGCAAAGCGTATGAAAGTGATATTCGTAAAGCTTTGGATGATATATTGACTCAGTATTCAGATGAAGCAAAGAATAGAGATTTGAAATATAAGGTGGAAAGTAAAATAACACATAACGATAAGATAACATCTTCTCATGTAATATGGTATGTTCGAGAGTCTGTTAATAGCATTGTGCCAAAGTGGTCTGCTTGTATATTAGATCCTGAATTAATGATATCATTTTATATTTTGCGTACTGTATGTTGCATCAGTATTTTAGATAAATATGAAGAATTCAAGAAATATAACCTTTCAAATGCAGTTACCAACGATTCTGAATTCAATTTAGCTAAAGAATCTGTTCAAAGGACAATTGTCAATGACACTAAAGACCAGTGTGCTGAGCTAATTGTTTCTGAAAATGTAAGTTCTGAACAGACTTATGAAGTTACAAATGCAGCTGTTGACAATTCAGAATGTAATTTAACTAAAGAACCTGTTCAAAGGACAGTTGTCAGTGACAACAAAGACCAGTGTGCTGAGGTAATAGTTTCGGAAAATGTAAGTTCTGAACAGACTAATCAAAAATAATCAGAAAACTCTAGTGAAGTCAAAGTATTTATTTTGTAAATACTGTTATGAAATAAAAATATATACTTTCACAGAAGTGTTATGGTTTGGTTTAATGCTAGGTTTTTGATGCTTTCTTTGAGATTAAAAATTTCAAAGTTTATGATGAAGTCAAAATTCATATATTTATTACATTCATATATTTCATATCATATATTTATATATAAATAACTGTAGGTAAGTTCCCTATAAAACCAATGTTTCTCTTGCTCTCTCTTATAATATGTAACAGGGCAAAATTAATCCATGGGTTACACGAGTGATTTTAGCCCCTATTATTTTGAATTAATAGGGTTTACTGGGCAATGGGAGAATTTCTATGTAAATTGCAGTTGCTCCATTAAAACAACAGCAAAGTCCATGGTAGAACATATTTGAGACTGAATACCATATTTATTTGAGATTGAAAAAGAACATCATTACCTGACATGAGCAAAGCACCGAATGATCACAAAAACACATTTCTATTACAAATTTTTCCCAACAGCGAGCAATCAGGCAAATTCTTTTCCAAGAGACCACTAACTTAGTCACTGTTATGCCTCAATTTTGATATTGGAGGAGTAAAATTGTTTGTCTTTGACAGCTAGAAAATATGGCAAGTGGACAGAAAATTAGCATTTGTTCTAGAGTTAGTTATGGAGACTGATTAATAAAATTTAAGTCAGTGAACACTCCTTCAAATCTGAGATTTTGTGGGTAGGAAATTAAGTATGAAAGAATGAAAAGGGGAAAAGAAGAATTTCAGATAGATAAATGATCAGATAGGAGGTGTAATAATTTTGATATATTACATATGTAATATATCAAAATTATTACATCTAAAATATCTATCAAATATTCTCTTTTTCCCCTTCTCATTCTCAGCTGTTTAATATCTTATCTGAAGGAGTGTTTGATGATTTAAAATTTTTTTTACCCATCTCCTAAAACTAACTCTGCAATAAATGTTAATTTTCTGTCCACTCGTTACATTTTCTTTTCCAGCTGTCCCAAGAAAAATAGTTCACTCTAAGTTTAATTTCACTTCTGACTTTTAATAATGCTGAATGTTGGGAAATTAAAAAAAATATATATTTCTTCCTTACAACATGACCTCATTAGTTAATGATATTCATCCGATGCATTTAACTTTCAGTCAGATTTTTTAACCGTGACTGAAAACCATAAGTAAATTTAGCGCATGTATATATTTAAGCCTGTTCAGCGTTATTGGCTGGCAGGGGGCACTTCTAACTTATGCTGCTGTTCATTAGCTTGCCTAATTTACATGTATTATTTTATGCAATAAGTCAATGCATGTATTATTTTTATTAATAAAGTTTTAACTAAAAGCATTCGAAGTGGAAATGTTATGAAAAAGCGAATACTTCATCATCATCAATCCACTGATGCCTCTGCAAATTTAGAAGTTTCGGAAAATTACATAAGACTTGACTAATTTTCCATCACTGACTAAACTGCTCATCTCATGGGAGTATCTCCACATGATCTCTCACTGTGGGACAAAATTTGTAATTGAAGTATGTTTCCACCATCATTCAATACTTAGCTTTTATCAGAAAAACATGTCCACTGTTTTAGTGTAAAATAAAGCAAAAGTTCCATGTACTTTGTTGCTTCTTTGTAATGAATTTTGCATAGGCTCACTCATTGCCCAGTAAGCACGGGCAATTTAAAATATTAGGGGCTAATTCATGTGTAGCAGATTAAATTCCACGCATTAATACACACACACACACACACATATATATATATGTAGAATGGCAATATATTGTGACAAACAAAATATAAAGATGAACTGTAAGTAAGGCATAAAAAATGCTACACAGCAACAGCAGTATGCATATGCTTCAAAATATATAAGAAACAAACCTCAGATTTCAGACAAATTTCATACCTTACCAGGAACAAGAAGACAAGAACAGTAAAACAAAGTAACTAAGAATTAATAAAGAATTAACAAATACCAATACTGTCTGGTTCATAAGAGTAGTTTTTTGTCAAGTAATCAAAAAATGGATAAAATATATGTGATTTTAGCAACAACTGAGACAGACTTAAAATTGTACTCTTAAAAATTATACCATCTGCCCTGTTCTTGCTGACAAATCACTGTTGAGCCAGTCAGAATTGCTGTTTGTTAATTATTTTTCTATTTTTTATTATTTTGCTTTACTGTTCTTGTTTTGTTGTTCATAGTGATATAAAAAATTTTAATTTGTCTGAAATCTGAAACATACTTTTATATATCTTTGAATACATGCAATGTAAAAATTTAATATTTTAATCCTAAACTAAAATTACTAACTCTTCTATTAAAAAACCACCAAATCCAAAATTTCATCATCTTTTTTAGTAGCCTCTTGGCATGCTGGTTAAAGTGTAGTCATTGGGTTATGAAATAAAACAGCAAATTTGAAAATAAAAATGTTTATTTTATTGAAATAATCCTTTGGCACTTTTCTATCAAAGCATTTTACATTCACTTATATACTGCTGGGAGGGTTTAAAGGTTAAGATTATATCAAATGGGACATGCTTAGAAGTGAAACTAATTTAATCTATGGTATGTAAAGAAGTTATTTAAGAAGATTAGTTGAGCTAAACAGGAATTAATTCTGTGTTCTCATAGTTGCCAAAATATGCCATAATTAAGAAAAGAAAGAGATTTTACCAAGGTTGTAATTTTTTAGGGACAGAATCTATAGAAATTTTTTAGATTATAATTAAGTTGGTTAGTTTGGTCACTACATGTATCATTAATATCATTGCATGTATACACATATAAGAATGAACATTACATTTCTAACTGAAAATTTTGTTTTTTTTATCAATATATTATTAATTACAGAAGACATAGATGAGTAGTTATATTTTCTTAATGTCATCCTCATGATTTTATTTAAGAAACTGGTCAGCGCAAAGGTCCATAATACAGACTGAGATGTATGAAGGAGTGAAATTGCTTGTGAATTTTTCCTAGTATAAGTTACAAATTTGACGATGGGTCACATTCATTTCTATTCAGTATTATATATGTGTTGTACAGTTCATGGGCAAATTCGTGAGTCATGCAGTTGTCCATGTTCTATGTTTGGATCACGTATATATTTAATTTCCCAATCAGAGAAAAATTAATTTCTAATAAATAATATACTTGGTGTCAAAATAACACTTATTTTATTAATCATTTTTACATTGCATTTCTTCTGTTTAAATGCATAAAAAACACTAAACCTAAAAAATACTGAAAAAAATCTATAACATTGTTTTTAAAATACATGTAAATGAATTATAAATTAAAATGTAGTCTTTTCTTTGTCGATTCATTTATTAGATCATTTATGTTAATTTCAGTGAATATTTTGCAAAGCTAAATCCTGTACTTGGTTTGGTGACTTTAATTACTTTGTGATAGTCATCTTACAAATGAAGTAAAGAATTTCACTCTCGCCACTGACTGTGTGTGCCTGCAATACTTTGATTTAATGGATTAAATATTTATGCTTCACATTCATTGTTGTATGTGTATATACACACACAAGGAAGAGAGATTATCTGTATGAATGATTGCAGATCATACAGAAAAAAATAAATGCGACTAGTTAAAAAGAGAATCAAGTTTTATTACAACAGCATAAAATTAAAGCGAGAAGTGACTGAAAAAATATACAGTGCAATTTGATTTAAAAATTGTTCACATTTATGTGTTTATGACATGTTTGCTTGCCCGATAACGCAGCAACCGACGCGGGCCCCAGCATTTCCTGTGCGTGTGCTTTCTTCGTTACCTCCTCTTCCTAAATCATCTTGTCCAGCATGGATCTAAAGGAGAGAAAAGAAAATAACCACATGCGGTCTTATTTAGAGGCATTCCGGGGAGAAAGTCTAGTAGTAATTGAGGGGTTTGCAATCAAGGATACGGAGCTACTGCTCTTTGGTTACATGACACTAATTCATGCCTACGTCTTTGTTCAGCAAGAAGTTTTGTGTTATATCCATTTAAGATGAAAGCTTTAAAAATATCCTTCTTTAGTTAATTGCCGAAGGGTTATTGTTTTGTATTAAAACTTGATTAATGGCCTTATCTGTTTTTGTAGTTCTAAAAAAGAGTCAACAGATGGCAGCACTAAAGATAGGACTGTAGCATCCAGTGGTTGATTGGTTCGAGTCGTTTCCATTTCGAAGTCATGCATATGAGTTCTCAGGGAAAGATGGATGTTATTGTCTCGAGAGGTTGGACTTATAAGAGTGGGACCAATCAAAAGTCACCAAGACTTGGGCTGCTACCAACAGAGGTGTTCTATTCTCTAAAAAATAGTCTTTTGGGAGAGCAAATTAGAATTATAAAAGAATGAAACATTCGACCACATACTACACTTCGACATCAGCAACAACAACTTTATTTTCTTTTTAACTCTTTTCGCGTTGCCACCGGCTGGAAAACAAAAACAGCCGAGCTCGCGACAAGAGGCACTGTTTGGAAACTTGGAGGATACGATTCGAGTAGAAATAAGAAGTTGAAAAATAATTTTTTTATTATAAAATTCAAAGTGTTTAAAAATTATTTTTTTTATGAATTTTCTTATTTTTTAATATGTATCTAGAGACTAAACTTGTTAATAGATTCTTATAAAATGTTTGCCAAGCACTCCTAAGAGGTCTTCATATAAATCAGGGTATTCGCTTTAAATTTTCAATTTATTAAAGTAAATAAAACTAAATTTAAATTTAGAAATTCGTCAATATTTCATGAAAATTTAACGTATTAATCAGTTAAAAATATAAGAAAGATTAAAAATTGATATACCAGAAACGATTTAAGAATTAACAAAATATTTTGTGGGTTCATTTTGAATATATGATATAGAAACAAAACATGTTTATATATTTTATCACTATATTTGGCGGTAGGGCGCAGGCCAGTTTTTTGCCACGGGTGCCAAAGGACCTAGTTACTGTTCTGGAAAGTAGTATCAATGTTCCCTCCGACTGCTCATCCCGCGATTTTCACGGGCAATTCAAATATAGCAAAATTTGCTCATCCCGCGATTTTCGTGGGCATTGATTTTCTTCCTTTTTTAAGAAGCACATTTCGCCTTTTCATCGTTTAACCAGTGGAATAAATTATATACAGTACTAGAGATTTAATTAAGTAATAAGTAGAATTATATGACTAGAACGATAGTCATATTAGATAATAGAATTATAGATAGAAGGCTTATATATATACTTAAACTATGCAACAAAAAATACACAATTTTTAAAGAGATCTCGGTTTACAAATAGAGCAGTCGGAGGGTTAATTATCTATACCGAAGTGTGGTGGGCGAAGTGGCTATTAAGAACAATAATATGACAATTTTTTTTCACTTACCACAATAGCTCTTCCCATTATGGACAGTGGTCCACACAGTTTCAGCTGATTGTCTGCGATACTGATTTGCGCTTCTCCATTACCACCGGCTTCTATGTTGCCCAAGTCACCGACATGTCTAAGAAAAATGAAAAATTTGAGCTGTACACCACAGAAACTGCCATAGAAAAATCAAAGCTTTAATAATAAAGGAGAGAAGTTTGTATATGAATGATAGTCAAAATATGGAAACGGATGGGGACGATTTTGATTATAGAAAAAGTTTCGTTTAATTTATTATAAATTGTACTATGTTAAGTCAGGCAAAAATTACTGAGATCAGTTTGGTAGTAATGCAGAAGAGATTCCAAAGCACCATCATATATATTGTCAAATAATAAAAAACAATAATTGGTGTCTTGTAGTGTGGGTGTGAGATTGAAGTAAGGTGAATGGAAATATCTTTGGTCTTGAAATCTGAGTTTATTCAAAGTATGTTTCTATCGATTGCGCCATCATTTATTCTGGCGGACATTAACTGGAATTCAGCATCGTGTAGCGCCAACTTCAACTATTCTTCATAGCTAAATTACTTCCAATATTTCCAGCTTGACCAGGCGAGTTCATTGCAAAATTATGAGCTGAGTTTAAAAAGACTTTGTATAGCGATGTGGAGCAATTGTTCAGCAACTGCAGTTAATTTTTCCAATTTTATGAAGGTATTCCGGGAAACTACCATACCCAAAAAAGGTAAATTTTCCCTTTGGTATTATCCAGTATATAATTTATTAAATTTTTAATGTACATTGTGCGGACTTTGGTTTGAAGAGCGATGTGGAGCACCCAATTGTTCATACTGGCCGTTAGGAGTATCAATTTTTCCAATTTTATGAAGGTATTCCGGGAAACTACCATACCCAAAAAAAGGTAAATTTCCTCTTTGGTATTATCCAGAATGTTAAACTTAGTATTAAATTTTGTAATAGGGTGATCTTTTACATTGTTTGGTCATGACATCTTTGGTTTGGAGCGTTAAGGTCTTTTTATTTGCTACACGAGTGCTAACGAAACCGGGACCTATTCCGAACAGCTACGAATATCCATGAAATGGGATTCGAAATTACAAACTCCAATACAAAAGTTTAAAAAACTCACATACGTCGAAATTAATGCTGGCCTTCGGGGGGGGGGAATGCAAAATCCATTATTGGCTATAAACGCTTTTGCCATAAGGTATGGAATAAATTTTAAGCATGTTTTCTCCTAACTCTCTCTCTAATCTAGCTCAAACCAAAGATATACTATATATATATATATATATATATATATATATATATATATTTTCCTTTTATATATTTATAATAAGTCTATATATATATATATATGTTATATATATATATATATATTATATATTTATATATATTTTATATATTATATATATATATATATATTATATATATATATATATATATATATATATATTAAATGTGTGTGTGTGTTGTGTGTGTGTGTGATGAAAGATTTAAATTAATGTACGCAAAATTTTAAGAGTTTTAAAAAAATCTGTAATACATACGTGAAAAAATGATTTCGGGGGAGGCAGTGTGATGAGATTCCAGATCATAGCTATAAAAGTCTTGCCATAGTGTCGTAATAGGAAAAATATATATAATTAATATATATATATATTATTATATTTTATATAAACGTATATATATATATATATATATATATATATATATATATATATATATATATATATATATATATATCATGGGGCGCGTTGTTTAAAATACTTCTGTTTTAGTTTCAAAATTCTATATGTTAATTCTTATAAAATGGCAGCGTTTTCTGGCGTTTTGGAATTTTCACACGGCCCTCTGTCAGTGGGATGGATTTTTAGAGTTCGTGAGAACTTTCTATGCGGCATGATTGGCTGTCACTTGACGTCAATTATGACATCGATTTCGGTTTTAAAATGTTTTAAATAGTCGAGCACCAAGATTCGAAGGTTTGCTATCTATGACCCACAAGCCTGAAATTCATGGTTCTGTCTCCCACGATGTCATATTTTCCAAATTCTCATTTAATTTATAAATAATTGTAATTTTCTATAATTTTATTATTTTTAAGCTTAATTCCATATTTTTAAATATAATTTTTTATTTTTTACTTTAATTTCTGGTTTTTAAATGCTAAAAATGTAAATTTCACGGATATTGTACGGATGTCCCTGGAGGCAAAAATATGTGTTTTGTTTCTATCCCTAAACTTTCTACTCTTTAGTTTTGTGTCATGAACTCACGAATCCACCACCCTATCCCCTCTTTCCTCTTTTAGTTGTTTTAATTTTCTGCTCGTTGTTATTTTATGCTTACTGTTAGAAATCTCTGGATTAGAGGTCTCGGCCCAGGAAATCCAGTTGACCTACCATCCTGAAGATCCTGAAGGTTCGAAGGGTTGTAGTTCGTTGTTCGGAGATTTTTTGACTTTCTGTTTCTTTCTAACAGGGCGTAAGGTTCAGATGTGTGCATTGTAAATTTTAATCATGTAACAGTGGAAATAAATTAGTTTGTCGAAGTTGAAAATATTTTGCCTCTGCGTTTCCCTAGCGGACATCCAATGGACACGACTACATTCCGTGGGTGTTGATAGATGGATGTGACTGCCACGGTTCGTCACATATATATTCACTGTGTCATAAAAATTTTAATTTTCAGATTATAATTATAAATAATTGCTGTTATTCTTTTTTAAAGACAAAGAATTGAACGTCAGTTACTGCACCTGTTTGCGTCGGTTGGAGCTCCATGAAGCATATTGAAAGGGTTGAAATGTCCACCAGCAGATGCACATCCTGTAAAGAAATAATTAAAGGAAAAATAAATTTTCAAATGATTATTTGTATTTTAGTATTTATATACACTGACAACTTTTAAAGAAAAATTAGAATTACTAAATTAAAAATTATATAATAGAAGATAATTAATTTTAAAGCAAATAGAGAACTATGATGAAGGAATTACTATTATGTAAGGGTCCTGGTGTAGTTGAATGAATTTAACTCAGTCATGAGAATTAATATTAAAAAGTATTGACATTCATACCTACCAACTTTTACCGATCATCCGTAAAATTTACGGTTTTTGGTACCGCGAAAAGGAAACAGAAAATTTCGGAAAAAAATAACAGAGGATTTTAATTTTAGTAATTTTTCAACTTTGAAAAACTTTCAATTTCAGCAGAAATTTACGTAGCTGATAAAAAGATGCGCAAATATCTTTTTGTGGCATACTATCAATTTGGTATGGCTCTAGCGACCTCCGAATATGACATTACCTGAATAGTGTAATTTGATTTCATATTTATGCCAGTAGTTAATTGTGAAT
>CM063501.1:163416769-163446769 GCA_032207245.1 Pardosa pseudoannulata
ATGTCAACTAAATAAAAAAATAATTTATGATTGTTATCAGTATTGAAACAGAATAACCCGGAATCAGTTTTTGAATTTTAAGTGTTTCTGCAGAATTCTTAGTTCGATTTTGGAAAACCAACAACCAATTTATTTTCTCATCAGGTACATCGATTGAAACTTATATGAATAGCTTTGTTAAATATGAAGTTGGAGCCGCGGTAGCTTAGTAGGCAAAAAGCAACGATCTAGTTACTAAAAGGTTGCGGGTTCGGAACCCGAGCCGGGCCTAAAATCCGCCGTGTTCGTTAAAGGTGACTAGGGCACGTAAAATAGGTTCGTGGTCACAATGTCCTCCCAATTCCTCTGGGGGTAGCAGGCCAAGTCTTTGGGTCTTCTGCTTGGTCCCTGCTTCAAAATTACGAGGACCTACTTGAGCGAAGTCGTTCTTTCACCTTAATGGTGCTCATTAAAACGAAAGGCGCACCCCTTGGCCTTAATACGAGTAGCCTGCAGGATGAATCGTGCTTGGTTTGTCCAAGTGGCATGAGAAACATCAACAACAAATATGAAGTTTCAGTTTAGTGGTCTGCGTTTACATATGATAGTAAACAATTCTCTTATAACAAAATTTTTCTATTTTTATAAATGGCATCGTATACTTAAAATTACAACTCGTCAGTATAGGCTTTATCACGTGTAAACTTCACGAAACTACCCACGTAATTGTTTTCCTTTTAACACAAGAAATTCGCACAATATTTCCAGTTTTCTTGTTACAGTAAAATAAATTCACTCAATTTAGTTTTTTTCAAGTTGATGTGTGTTGAGGCCTTAACCAGTTGAAAATTTTTCTCATTTGAAAAATTCTCTTATTCTTCAGTAGGAAAATGAATTCTAAATTCTAAACTGAATCGGTTTTTTCTTCAACACGTACATGTTGACGTATGATAAGGCTTCAAGAATAAAGTAATATTCCAAGTTCCATATCCTTTTTTTACTCGTGGGAATTCAAAACAGATTTCTTAATGGACTTCATTTTGGGATCATTCAAAATATTTGACATAGAGATTTTGCATAAGAATTTTGGGTCTCATTAACTCCGTAGATACACAACTGTTTGTCATGAACTGCATACATTTGGTACATGAATTCTCAACAAGTAGATCTGTGTCAAACATCGAACCCAATCGATATGTCAAAAGATCTAATGTAGATTAATGTATGTCATCATACATGAGCGAACTTGATCACGGCCAAACACAATCAGCCTTGGTTTGGTCAGTTTTTTTTGCATCATAGCTCAGACTACTATTTAAGCCATTAATGGTTGACTCATTTAAGATAAATATTTATTGATAGATGACTGAAATCTGTACGAATTCCCGTGAGTAAAAAATGACGAAATTTAACAACTTGGAATATTACCTTATTCTTTATTGACCTCTTATCACACGTCAACATGTTGAAGAAAAAACCAATACAGTTTAGGACTTAGAAATCATTTTACTATTGAAAAATACCCGAATTTTTCAAATGAGTAAAATCTTTAACTGATTAAGGCCTCAACACACGTCAACTTGAACCAAAATAAATCGGTTGAATTTATTTTACTGTAACTCGAGAAAACTGCACAATATTGTGCAGATTTCTTGTGTTAAAGAAAAAAAATTACTTGAGGTAGTTTCGTGAAATTGGCGTGTGATAAAGCCCGTAGTGATGGGTTTTAATTTTAAGCATAAGATGCTATTTATAAAAATAGGAAAACTTTGTGATAAGAGAATTATTTACTATCATGAGTAAACACAGAGAACTAAGCCGAAGCTTTGTATTAAACATAGCTATTCATTTTAATTCAAGAATAACTGAATTTTGTGAATGAGTAAAATTCTCAACTGATTAAGGCCTCAATACGTCAACTTGAACCAAAAGAAATTGGTTGAATTTATTTTACTGTAACACGAGAAAACTGAGCAATATTGTGCGAATTTCTTGTGTTAAAGGAGAAAAAATTACGTGAGGTAGTTTTGTGAAGTTTATATGTAATAAAGCTCGTAGTGATGAGTTTTGATTAAGTATACGATGTCATTTATAAAAATAGAAAAACTTTGGGATAAGAGAATTACTTACTGTCATATGTAAACTCAGACCACTAAGCCGAAGCTTCATATTAAACATAGCTATTTATTTTAATTTCAGTCGATGTACTTGATGAGAAAATAAATTCATGCACGAGGCTCGAAAAATCACAAAATGTTAATCCAAACGACAAAATTATAGATAACATATATCTGAAAATCTGAAGGATTGTTTATGGGATGACAACCGACCTTCACTAGAAAGAAATATAATTCTCAAAATCATAAAAATTCTACAATCAAAAAGATGGATTAAAAGCGATTCCAAGATCTACGAAGATTCTCGACAATATCAGGATTCGAACCTATAGCCTTTAGCATTGAAAGGAAAGCCCTACTTATTCGGTTTTCGTCCGGCTACACTCCTTGGATTCGCGGGATACTGAAAATTTTGAAGTTCAATGAATCTACACACACACGTGCACACGCTTGCATGCAAGCATTACGAAGCTACGAGCTATCTGTGTTACGTTTTCAATTCATTTACAATCAATCAAAATGTCAATCCAAATGACAAAATTATAGGTAACATATATCTAAAAATCTGAGGGATTGTTTATAGGATTGCTACCGATCTTCACTAGAAAGAAATATAGTTCTCAGAATTATAAGAATTCTGCAATCAAAAAGGTGGATTAAAGGCGATTCCAAGATCTACAAAGATTCTAGACAACATCAGAATTCGAATCCATAAACTTTAGAATTGAAAGGAAAGCCCTACTTATTCGGTTTTCGTTCGGCTACACTCCTTGGATTTGCGGAATACTGCTAATTTGAAGTTCAATCAATCTATACACACACACGCACACAAGCTTGCATGCAAGCATTACGAAGCTGCTCGATATCTGTGTGACGTTTTCCACTCATTTACAATCAATCAAAATGTCAATCCAAATGACAAAATTATAGATAACATATATCTGAAAATCTGAAGGATTGTTTATGGGATTGCAACCAACCTTCACTAGAAAGAAATATAGTTCTCAAAATCATAAAAATTATGCAGTGAAAAAGAGGGATTAAAGGCGATTCCAAGATTTAATAAGACTCTCAACAACATCAGGATTCGAACCTATAGCCTTAAGAATTGAAAGGAAAGCCCTACTTATTCTGTTTTCGTCCGGCTACACTCTTTGGATTCGCGGGATACTGAAATTTTGAAGTTCAATCAATCTACACACACACGCACACGTTTGCATGCAAGCATTACGAAGCTGCAAGCTATCTGTGTTACGTTTTCCACTCATTTACTCACTCGTGACGTAGGATTTTGTCCTGAAAGCAATTTTTTTTTCCCTCAGTCTCTCAGGAAGCTCTTATGACAGAGATAAAGACGTTGAATTTGGAAGAGTCGGCCATTCCTACGAATCTCTCAATCGTGACCGTAATTAGAGACAATTTTTTAAAGGAAAATAGAGGAAGAGAAAAGGGAAGACCAAAAAACCTAAACCAACCATTTGATAAATCTCCAAATTGGTGGACGTGGAATCCATGCAGACCGGGCTGGAGACCGCTAATTTGTCCATTCAAGGTGACGGGAGCATTGGGACTCTGGAAGAGAAAATAAGATGTTAAAAACTGCATGATGGTATTACATTATTAAACAACACTCGTTCAAATAATGCACATTTAACAAAACCCGGAGTAAGTTTCCCTGACGGGTCTTTCCTTCTTTCGTGTTATCTTCGTTGAATATTTCCCGTGTGGGATTTGTCGCCGTTTGGCTTTAATATCTGTTATCTGCGTTTGTTTTCTCACGCTAGTGTATAGCGTTTTTCGTTTTGTGCTTCTTCCTCTATGGTTATGTCTGTAGAGATAAAGCGGGCCACGTGGCTGTAGCATATAACTCACAAATAGCTCTAATAATAATAATAATAATAATAATTATAAATAATAACAAAACCCGGAAAACTGGTGTAGTACATTGTCTACTGCATACATTACGATATTTTTTTGTAAAAAATATGCATTTTTCTGAAAAGTAATACTATAACGAATTTTCTTTTAGAAGGATGCAAAAATATAGACAGGGTCGGGCGCAAGATATCAAAATAGATCACAATCGCAATACATATTTTTTTTTCAAATATACCATAAGTGTACATTATTCAAAATCCATACACAAATTATTTATATGTAAATGTTGTTGAAAATTGCCAATAATTAATTCGCTTTAATTTCCGTTCCTTTCGAGATGAGGTAAAAGTAATGGTATCAAAATGTGTAGGAATATTGGCAATTTAATATTCATAAATTGAAAATCTTGAAGATTTAATAGCCTTGAGACACTTTAAACAAGAACAAATCTCGTCAATGCCGTAGCAAGAATTTTTTATTTTTATTTTTATTTTTTATTTTATTTATTTATTTATTTTGTGGAGGGGGGGAAGTCCATAATTTTAATCCAAAGCACATTGAACTTCAATAAAAAAAAAAATAATTTCAAACTCATACAAAGGCATACATACGTTCGTCTTATGCATAATTTTTAGTTTTCCATATGTACATAAATACTTCTTAAAACAAATTAGCAACGTTATACGTAATTTCCTTGTACTTTGAAAAATATATTTGAAATTGCAATCACATTGTGCTTTTGAATTTACGCTTTAAGTTTTTATAACGCTTAAAGTTTAGTGGAACATGCTCAATTTACTTTCCAGTACTTACCAGACGAATTTAAACTAAAGTTTATGAATAACTATGAAAATAAAAAATAAATATTGAAAAAATGTATATATTTTTCTTTTATTACATTTTATACCTTGTATGACAGTTAAATTCAAAAACAGCATGACATAATCAGTAAATTTTAAACTACCATTCTATAGTAAAAAAATAATTCTAGCATTTAAGGCCCGCTTGTTCAAATCTTCATCTACTTTTATAGTCATGCTTCTATGTACCGAAAGCAATGCTAAATTTATCAACATCTTGTTACCAGCTCTATTGTGAAGAAATGTTTTTATTCATGTTTGAAAGCTATCTTTTTTATGTGTACTAGTAATGTACACAAATTTTAATAAGTTTAATGATTCTGTAATACATACATGGCTGTACCCAGAAATTATATTCAGAGGGAGAAATTGTTTTTTGGGAAGGATATTTCAACAAAACTACAGGTTTTCTTATGTATATTCCTAATGAGTATCATAATAGAATGTGATTTTAAAATAGCAAAATAATTAAAAAATGATATAATGAACAAATTTATAGCCTTGAATAAGTCATGTAGTAACCACGTAATGAATTTAATAGTAAAATTAACATTTAAAATATATAAACTATATATGGCCTTACATTCTAATTTTAACACAGAAGTATAACTAAAGAAAAAGATTAATTTTGAAAGAAAATGAAATTGTTCAAATTTTTCCTTGTATATCATAAAATATGTTTTTTTTTAAAATTTTAGCCAAAAAATTTTCACAATTTCTTCCGATTCTGATGAGATGCCAAAAGTGTTGGTAACCAGGTAATGAATTTAATAGTAAAATTAACATTTAAAATACATAAACTATACATGGCATTAAATTCTAATTTTAACTCAGAAATATAACTAAAGAAAAAGATAATTCTTAAAGAAAAAGAAAATGTTCAAATTTTTCCTTGTATATTATAAAATATGTTCTTTTTTAAATTTTAACCAAAAATTTTCACAATTTCTTCCGATTGTGATGAGAGGCCAAAAGTGCTAGTCAATCTGTTATTACATGTTGAATCCAATTTGCACCTATTCTTTAATTCAAAGTAACTGTTCTAAGCCCACAGCTAGGCAGATGACACACCCACACACATGGTCCCTTTTCTTTCCACGAAATGTTCTTTAAGAATTTCGAAGGGGGACTGGTTTCCCAAATCTTTCTCCTTGCCTACGACCTTTAATGCATACATTAAAAGTATTTCAGGAAGGGTTCAGACCTCCCGGATCTCCCTATAACTACAACCTTGAATTCCGTTTTCCAGTTTCTATTCCATAATAAAAGTTGTAGGAAAAAACAATTACTATACTACCGATTATGCAACAATATTGTGATGAGATGCCAAAAGTGCTAGTCAATCTGTTATTGTATGTTGAATCCAATTTGCACCTATTCTTTAATTCAACGTAACTGTTCTAAGCTCACAGCTAGGCAGATGACACACCCACACACATGGTCCCTTTTCTTTCCACGAAACGGTCTTTAAGAATTTCGAAAGGGGGCCGGTCTTAAAAATCCCTCTCCTTGCCTATGGTGCCGAACGCTGGCCGATTGGTTAGAGCGCTGACCGTCGGTGCCGGAGTTCGTGGGTTCGAATCCCACTGTGGCATGGATGTTCGTAGCCGTTCGGAATCGGCTTTAAGCAGTAGGTCCCGGTCTCATTAGCCCTCGTGTGCAAAACAGTAGACCGTAGCGCTCCAAACCAAACCAAACCAAATCTTGCCTACGGCCTTGAATGCATAAATTAAAAGTATTTCGCGAAGGGTTCATACCTCCCGGATCTCCGTATAAATGCGACCTTGAATTCCGCTTACCAGTTTCTATTCCATAATAAAAGTTGTAGGAAAAAACAATTTTATATTAACTCAATCTGTGGCCCAGAACAATCCTATAGAGAATGTTTTTTAATCTTTTGTAAAAGTAACACAAAAGAGTTTATTGCTCAGCTATTCATGCAACCCACCTGATGGGCGTTTTTTCTGTTTCGTTCGAAATTGCGCAACACCTGGAAATGCAACACTTGCATTATCTTTCATCCATAGACTGTACAGAATTGTAAATACCGAAGAATAAAAGGAAAGAAGATGCACTTGCATGTGACTAAATCGCGAAATTTGTAGTCGAGACACTTTCCGATAAGAGATCTAAAAATTCAAGTTTTAGGGAGTTTTTAAAATTCAAGCTACTACTTTTATGCATTTTCAGCTCTTTTCTCGTTCTCTTGTGAGAAAATATTGAATAATGCAAGCAATATATGGAACGAGAGTCAGAGATATAGCTAAAATTTATTATTTTGGAGGGATGATTCAAAGTCTTAATCCGAGAGGGAAGTGAACTTTATCATAAAATTTTTTTATTGCATATAAATTTATATACATGCATACTTCAGTTTTATGCATGCATCTATTGCTTTGAATACATACATAAATATATCATAAAACGAATCAGTAGCATTGTACTTAATTTCTTTTCATCTTGGAAAATGTTTGCAACCACGTTGTCTCTTTAGGAGCAGCGGTAGTTCAGTCGGTAAACGCAGCGAACTAGTAACTGAAAGGTTGCGGGTTCGGAGCCGGCCTAAAATCCGCCGTGTTCGTTAAAGGTGACTGGGGCACGTAAAATATGTTCGGGGTCTTAAAGTCCTCCAAGTTTTCAATCGATACTTCTGGGGGTGGTAGGCCATGCCTGGGGGTTTTCTTGGTTTTTGCCTTTAAATTGCGAGGACCCAAGGGGGGTATTGTTACTCACGTCCGTAGCATACCTTAAGCTACACGTGCTCCTCGGGTGTTGCTAAACGGGTAACAGCTTCTCAGCCTTGTATAGGCGTTAGATTTGGTTTGTTAGGAGTGGTACGACCTACTTTTTTTGCAACACAAGGACTAATGAGACCGGGACCTACAGCTTAAAGCCGATTCCTAACGGCTACGAATATATATGCCACAGTGGGATGCGAACTCACGAACTCCGGTACCGAAGGCCAACACCCTAACATATAGGCGTTCGGATAATGTCTGTATAGCCTGCTGCGTTAAAAAAAAACGTTGTGTCTTTAAGGGCCGGTCTCACCAAAGTCGTTTAACGGCTAACCGCGATTTACCTATGGTGCCAACCAATGGTGGGAGACATTCCCTTTTCAAACAGAGATTAATCGTGGTTAGCCATTAAACGACTTTGGTAAGACCGGAGCTTAACTTAAGCTCTAAATTTTCTACCAGATTTAAATTTGCCTGGTTTGAATAGAGAATAAACCAGTCTATTAAAAAATAGTAAAAAAGGGGAGAAAATAGTGATGAAGGCACCATTTTATTTTCGGGGAGGGTGTAAAGTCTTAATGAAAACTACAGTAAACTTTCAATCCCATAAAATTTTTTATTACATACAAACAAAATATATCCATAGTTTGCTTGCATACATAAATACGTCATAACACGAATCAGTAACGCTGTCGTTAATTTCATCGTACCTTGAGAAATATATTTACAACCACATTGTGTCTTTTAATTTTATGCTTAAATCAAACTATGCTTTTACCAAGTTTAAATTTGCCTCGTGAATATCGCAGTCTATTTAATTTACACTTAAAGTTTTTACCAAGTTTAAATTTGCGTCGTGAATACCGCAGTCTATTTAATTAACGTTTAAAGTTTTTACCAAGTTCAAATTTGCCTCGTGAATACCGCACTCTATTTAATTTAAGCTTGAAGTTTTTACCAAGTTTAAATTTGCCTCGTGAATACCGCAGTCTATTTAATTTAAGCTTCAATGTTTACCAGACGAATTTAAACTAAAGTGATTTTATGGATAACTAGGAAAATTAATAATATTGAGAAAGGAAACACGACATATCCTTTTATTATTCTTTTGCCCAAATACATACTTGTACTATTGTCTGTAAAACAATTCGAAAACAGAATGGCATAATCATTAGTTTAGAAACTTAGTATAGCAACATTTGGATTCTAACTTGCTCAAACCTTCATCTGCATTTATAATAATGCTTATATGACCCGAAAGAAATGCTAAATTTGTCAACCTCTTGCTACCATATATTGTTGCGAAGTCATGTTTTTACATTTTTCATGTTTGAAAGCGATCTTTCAACACTTTACGTACACATATTTCAATAAATTAAAAAAAAATTGAAATGCATACATTGAAAATATTTCCTTCACCTTCTTACTATAAATACGTCTTTTACCAAGGTGATCCTTTATTTCACAATAAAAAAGAACTAGAAAACATTACTCTAGAAATATTGAACACATTGACTCAGTTGCCGAATGGTAGGCTGCTGCTCTTCGGAACCGGAGTTAGGGAGGGGGGTGTTCAAATTCTGATGCGGGCATGTAGCCGTTCGGAATTGGCTTTAAGCACTAGATCCCGCTCTCATTAGCACTCGTATGCAAAACAGTAGACCGTAGTGCTTCAAACCAAACTAAACCTTTGACTCATTCGAGGGGGCCATAATGGATCAAGTGTTATATCCAGATAGAGTCTTTAACTTTGTTTTAAGGATATATAAATATAAATCGGTACGCATAGATAAAATTATTTTTTATGTGGGGTCTCTTCCCTCCTATAGCATTCTCCACTACAAACCGCGTATATTTGTTGGTCCTTTTGTTATGGGAGAACCTTATAGCCGGCCAAGATTACTCCCTAAGACCGGACAACACACACACATATATACACACACACACACACACATATATATATATATATATATATATATATATATATATATATATATAAATCCCCTATATAATAATAGCCTAAGTTATCTGTCCGTCTGTCCTCGAATTTATGAAGCTGTTGGACTTGGAATGGAGAGAGGCATCCATATTTGATTTTTGATGAGTTAGGTTAGCAAAATTCAAAGCGAGTAAAGTGTATCTTCTCCTAAACTATCGATCCGATTCTAAAATAAATTGGTATACACATGCTTCATATCACAGCGAAAAATGCTGTTGTCTTTAAAACGTTCGAAATCCACCCCTTCTATCCTTTTCGAGCGTTAATGCCATTATTTCAAGCCCTATTTTTCCGAGTTACGAGTAGGCGATTAAATTTATCATTTTATCGCATAATAAATAGGTAAAAATAACATTTTTAATAGCATTATGGCGTCATTCCTTTAACCATCTCATTCAATCATTTCTTATTTTAGATTATTTAAATATCGTCTTCATTATTTTCATACGTTTTATTACTGAACTTAGATATTACGTAAATAATTGTCTTTTATATTTGGATTAAATAATGGATTAGGTACATATGGGATAATTTTAAATTAATCATCGATTGTTTTTTGTTGCACGATAATTCTCAGCCAAAACAACCATACCATTTTTTTTACCTGCCTCATAGGGTACTTTACAATTCTGGAAAATGAAAAGTTTTACTGATCTCGTCATATGACGGGTTATATGCTAATTTATGTATAAGCCTATACACCAGACCCCTTATTACCTCCACCCCCTTTTCTAGAAAAATAATATTCGAATAGCCTCTCTTCCATAATTGATAAATATTAATGCATATTACCTAAATGTATTTACCCATGTCTATTAATAAAGAAGAAATGAATTGAAAATGCCATAAGTATACTAAAAAATGTGTGCTAAATAAGCACACATTTTTTAAAAAATTATTTCATTAAAAATTTAAAATAAGTATAAAATCAATAGGAAATACATAGGAATCAATATAGGAATCAATAGGAATACATTTTTTTTCTTAGAGCTTATCGCACGTCAACGTGTATGTGTTGAATAATCAGCAGAACCAGTTTAGAATTCCTTTTCCAGTTGAAGAATTCGCTGATTTCTCATGTGAGAACGAAATATTCTTATTTGGTTAACACGTTTACTGCTATGGGGGTCACCGTGAACAGGCACTCGACTTGGCTACAGCAATAATATCATTGTCATTATAATGGTTTAAAGAAATTAATGCAATATAGAACATACAAAGATAATTTTATTGGTTCATGAAAAATATACATTTCGTCAGTGCATATTGCGATTGAAACAATCAAGGCAAAGAAAAGGTGAATTAACGAAATCCGAACAATATGTCACCACTTTTTTAGTTAAATTCTTTGCTCTAGATTTTCCTAGTTACTTTGGATTCTAAAGAATGATGAGAGAATCACTTAGGAATCGAAGCACATTTGCTCGAAAAAAAAAGGACAATCGCAACAATTGCCTACAGTGCGTTGGGACACCCCCACCACGAAAACTGCTTCAAGCATGATTTTATAACTCATTTTATCTGCTGCATATAATATTTCAGTATAGCATAGAATAATGAAAAGTTCACGTCGGCGCCTTGAGCAAACCATCGAAAATGCGTGTGGCAGTCAACGTGTTAAAGTCATTAACACAACGTGTTAAAGGCATTAACACACGTCAACTTCAACTAAAATAAATCGCGTGAAAAAATTTCTTTGTAATACAAGAAAACCGTGCATTCTTCACTATTAAAAGGAATCTTAATTTAACATGTGCATGTTGACTGGTGATAAGGCCTTTAGACAGACAACTAGCTAATGCATTGAGCCTAAATTCAGCCAAATAATAAAAGAAATGCAATAATGCAATTAAAATTTCTGTACCGCAAAAAAAAAAAGTTCAAGGTTGGGACAAACGGTTGAATTTAAGAAACTTATAATTGAAAAAAATAGCATTTATTAAGCAATACAATATTATTTGATTGATTTATTGATTATTTTATAAATAAGTTTACTGGCCGCCCCTTTGACTCTCTTAATGTCCCTCCATTTGCCTATAAAGCCTCTATCGCCCCCATGGGTTGCTTCAGTACCCATTTGGGAACTTATCATGTGCACGATGATTATGACATAGCTATGTGTATTAATTTTTCTCAACACTTTTTTATAAGTTTCAGATTTGTGAAAAGGTTATGAGTACAGAAATTTGTTGAGGAAGAAGAAATGTTAAACCGAATCCATTATACGACAGATTACAAAGTCACAGTGATAGTTTTAGTTTATTTGTCGACGATACTAGGTCTGGAAAATATCTCTGATAACACACGTCGAGTAGTTTTGCAAAGATTGTAAGACACAAGCTGTTTCCTAGAAGCTTGTCGATAAGAATGTTTACTTTCATGCTCAAACAATGGCCTTAGGAGAGCTAAAATATGTTTTATCAAAACTCCTATATTTAGAATAGGAAAGCAAACATGTTTTTCTCCAAAATTATTTATGGAGTAGGGTATATATGACAGATATAAAGCCTTATTTTAAAATTTTCATAACTGAAAAATATATTAATACTTTTTTCTTTTAAATATTTTAAATTATGAAAGTTTTTAGAATTTTTACTGACCTTTAAACTATTTTTTCTCGTAGTGGGCGTGCCGAATGGGCCAGGGCTCTGCCATTTGGTGTCGGAGTTGGGGTGTTCGAATCCCCCTGACATGGATGTTTATAGCCCTCCTAAATGGGTTTTAAGTAGTAGGTTCTCATTACATTAGCCCTGGTATAGCAAAGCAAAAGACTATAGCGTTCCAAACCAGCCAAACTCTTACAATATGTACCATCAAATATTTTATAGATTAACCAGAAAATGTTTTATAAACGAATATTTAAATAATTTTTTTACTGTTATCTGATTACGTACAGCACGATCAGTTATTTTAAATGTTAAGTACATAAAATAGACAACATTTCATTTTTTTCCCTAAACATGTGTAGAAAAATGTTATGGAAAATGTACATATGTCCGTTCTTGTGTGAACGTGATCCCTCTAAATTAAAATTAAAACGGGATTCATTTATTAAAACGAGAGATTTTATCCAAATAATAGGTTTATATCCTAATTTGGATCCTACTGGTATAATAGATAAAGTACAGAGAGAATATTGTATTGCATCATGCAAAGGTGTACATTATAACAGCCCTTGCAGTGGGCAGGGTTATTGCATAGGTACATTTCGAATTATGTCAAATGCAAAATGATGTCAAATGAATGGACGCAGAATGAACCCCATCGTTTTAGGTACGATTTCACTGCCAAATTACATTGTTGGAAAAGCATGAAGTAACTTAATGGTATTAAGTGGTCTAGATTCCCCTTGTGCCGATTTCGAACTTCATAGGCACATTAAAATCTCCCTGTATACAAAGTGTAGAATACATCAGTGGGTCTGAGAGGTAAGTGGGAGAAAGTTATGGACTGAGGTAAGAAATTTTCCTTTTCTGGGAATCGTCTTCAAGCAGCGTACCCTGGTTTAATTAGCTCTCCAGTTTCAAATGCAGCTCTCCAAACTAAACTTGAGAACAAACAAAATTGAAGCAATTCAAAGACCTTCATTGGCTAGGCAGTTAAAATCAGGGGCTTCGAACTGTAATTGTTTTCGTTTCGGTTCAACTAAAAAAATCTGCCTTTTACAAATAGTTTCAGAAACAAAAAATATTAGTGAACATCAAAACAGGAAATCTAGAAGCATAGGACATGTAATAACAATACATACCATGCATGCAAGGTGATGGTGCAACTGGATTGCCTGGGCCGAGCCCTTTAATCTAGAGATTTCTAAAAGTTAGCAGAAAAATGACAACGAGCAGAAAATAAAACCGATAAACCGGGACAGGGAGATGGATTCGTGAGTTCATACCACAAGAACTAGAGAGTAGATTGCTTAGGGATAGAAAAACACAAATATTTTAGCGGCCAGGGACATCCATACACTATGACGGTCAGAGATGAAATGGGTAGTTTTGTTATTCTGGGACGATTCAAATGGCCACGAGAGGTACAATAAGTTTGGTTTGGTTTGGAGCGATACGATCTATTGTTTTGTACACGAGGGCTAATGAGACCGGGACCTACTGCTTAAAGCCGATTCCGAACGGCTACGAACATCCATGCCATTGTGGGATTCGAACTCACGCACTACGGTACTGATGATCAGCCCCTAACCAATCGGCCAGCGTTTGGCTAAGAGAGGTACAATAGAATTGCAGGGATTCGTCCAATCAAACTTGATGAATTTTCTATGGTAGAAATAGTTGCAAAACATGATGTACGGCCAATTTTTAATTATTTTAAAGCTTTTTTCTTACATTTTTATAATATTTTTTGGAGATTTTTCAGTTTTTTATAAAGACAACACACAAAAATTAAGGATCTTTGACGAGAATGACCAAAGGCCTTCTTCTGTTGCGAGCATAAGAAGGGTCGTAATTGACCAGATTATTAATTAAATAATTATTTCAATTTTTATGAAATTTAGTGGAGAGTTTATATATAAAATTAAATAATTGTAAAAATTTTAAACTCTTCATGAATGTAATGACAATAATTATATGGTTGATGTTATGTCAGAAAATATTGATGAGTTGGTTATGGTAACAAAATGACTCAAGATATATCGATCCGAAATAAACCGATATTTTTTCGGTTCAGTTCCGGTTTTGGTTTGACTAAAATATTTTTCCCTGTTTTCGGTTCTAATTCCTGGTTAAAATGTTAATAGATTTAAAAAAAAAAGATATCGCTGAAATAGGCACGTCTTCTATAAAAAAGAAACACAACAAAGGGATGTATACAAATAAAAGCTACAGTGCTATCGTGTCGGTCTGAAATGAGTTTGGTATTGGGAGTTACCACACGACCATCGAAACTTTCCGGGTAAAAGTAACATCCTTATGTGTGGGAGTAGATAAAATAATGGAAAGAAGAAAACTGGGGATGAACATTTATTTATTTATTTTTTTAATTTGTGCTTGTGTAACAAGGCTATTTTGTCACCCTTGACGTTTATTTCTCAAGCAAAGTTCTCCCTTTAAAAATACCCCCTGCTTCGACGCTTCCCATCGACGGAATTTTGCAATTTGAACACGCCCGCGTGTTGCCCAACACGCACTTAGTGTCTTCATTAAGGACACACACACATGATTTTGCCAGTTTTTACGTGATCAGTTCGGCCCGGTTACGGAAAACTGGACTCGACTAATGGGATTTCACTTAAAACACGTTCCCTTGCATTCGGAAACAGGTTGCAAAACACCGTCTATTCGTGTCAAAACTTCACTTGGGGCTGTTGAGCGGTGTTTGTTTGCTTAATCTAAGCGAATACACTTTCTGTTTCGCGATTTTCTCTTTTTTTTCCCCGGCGTCGCGTTTCTTTCCTTTTGATGTCTAGCAGAAGGCCACTTTGGCCTGCAGTGTAAAACATACAATTTAATACTTGTTTCGTGTCAAACGTTATAGCGTTATAACCTTCAGAGGCAAAATGTAACCGCCTCTTCGGATTTCATGCCGGTCTTCCATGAACCATTAGAAGATAATACCATACCCGGTTTTCCTTTTATTTTCCAGAATTAACCAAGGTTAACTATAAGTTCCTTGACGGATGTTATTAGATATTAAAAATCACCAGAAACTGAATATTTCTTGGAAAAAATAGGTCAAGGGTTACCACATTTCTCATATAGTGGAATAAATTTTGAAGTCTTATATAAAACATTTTATCATTCATATTATTGCAATCAGAAAAATATATAAACATCAAACATTCTCACGATTTACTTTTATTTAAATATTTCAAGGTAAGCTAATTGAAGTAGAGTTGATTTCTAAATGGCCTGAATGCAATTTTGCATCACTAATATTAATTGTGAAAGAAAGTGCATTTTGACAGTAAGAGGAAAATATTTGAAGCCTGTGCTTTGATTTTATACCAGTGATAATCATTTTGTTTATTTATTTACTTTAATTGTAATTTAAATGGAAATGTTAGAGATTTCAACAACATTTTTTATATTAGTTAAACTTTTGATTTTATTGAAAATTCAACAACACCAATCAATACATAGAGGAAACAATTTGCTTGGCTTTTTATTAAAACTTATTTTTATGGTTTCTTACAATTAATACAATCCGTTATATTAATTACAGTAATCAAATAATACAATCGGTACTCTTTTAAAACACTGACATTGAGTGGATATCATTAATTGTTCCTTTGGAAAATCTTTACTGACTTGAGAATTTCATTAACAATTGAAAAAATTGCACTTTTTTACTTTCCTACACAGTAGAACCTAGCCGAGCGATGGCCGAATGGTTAGGGTGTTGAACTTCGGAACCGGAGTTCATGGGTTCGAATTCCACTATGGCATGGATGTTCGTAGCCGTTCGGAATCGGCTTTAAGGAGTAGGTCCCTGTCTCATTAGCCCTCGTGTTGCAAAAAGTAGACTGTAACACTCCCAAACCAAACACAGTAGAACTTCGATTATCTGAACCTCGACTAACCGAAACTCTCAATTAACCAAAATCGATTTTTTTTTCATTTTTTACAATCATCCACAATTTTCTCTTTACAAACACGCATTTTTAAAGTTTTCTTTTTCCCACATTCCTTTTGTATGCAAGCCATCCTTTCCAAACTATGAGTGCAGATAAATATTTTGGAATTCCCTGTTTTAGAATTCCTACTCGCAAGCACAATTCTTAGCATGAATATATTCTTCCCCTTTCAAACATCCCTGTCCTAAACAAAAACACACCCTATTTTGAAAGTTGGAAGGTCATACTGCCGAGTCCCACAAAAAATCGAATGTTATTTCACTAACGAAGATAATACATATTAAACTAGACAGGGCCGTAACTAGGGCTTGGCAAAGGTGGCATTTGCCAGGGGTGCATCAGCTATAGGGGCGCGCACAATGTTTAAAATGGGATCTGAAAGAGAACGATTCGATCCGAGTAGAAATAAGAAGCTGAAAAATAATTTTTTTATTTTAAAATCCGAATTTATTTACAAAATCCAAAATGTTTAGAAATTATCTCTTTTATGAATTTTCTTATTTTATAAAATGCTTTTAGAGAATGCTTGATTTTTTAAAACTGATTTTTTTTTTCGAGTAAAACATGATATTAAAAGCTTTTGCATCTTCAAAGCTGAAATCTTTAAACACAAAACATATAACAATTCATTTACTTCAGTGACGTATCGGCAAAACGTGACACTATACAGTAACTTTTGTAAAAAACATAGCTTAAAAATTCGGAACGTAATCGATAATATAATTGCGTATATAAGTCCGTTGTTCGGATATAAGTCCGGATAATAACGGATATAAGTCCGTTGTTCTTAAAAGGAAGAAAAAAAATGGGTGAAAAGTGCATCCAAATATAGAATAATATTTTGCATAAATACGAAAGATACATAAAGTATATTACGGAAAGTGGCAAAGGTGGCACTTGCCACTGGTTCATCAGTCATAGGGGCGCCGCATTTTGTTGAAAATGGGATACGAAAGAGGACAGTTCGATCCGAGTAGAATTAAGATGTAGAAAAATAGTTTTTTTATTATTAAATCCGATTTTATTTATAAAATTTAAAGCGTTTAGAAATTATTTTTATATATAAGCATAATATAATATAATATTTTGCATAAATACGAAAGATACATACAGTATATTACGGAAAGTAGCAGGGTCATAACTAAGGCGTGGCATAGGTGGCATTTGCCAAGGGCGCATCAGTCATAGGGGCGCCGCACAGTGTTGAAAATTGGATACGAAAGAGGACAGTTTGATCCGAGTAGAAATAAGAAGTAGAAAAATAATTTTTTTATTATAGAATTAGATTTTATTTATAAAATTCAAAGTATTTAGAAATTATTTTTTTTATGAATTTTCTTATTTTTTAAAATGCCTCTAGAGACTAAACTTGTTATAGATTCTTATAAAATGTTTGCAAAGCACTCCTAAGATGCCTTAATATAAATTCGGGCATTCGTTTTAAATTTTCAATTTATTAAAGTAATTAAAACTAAATTTAAATTTAGAAATTCGTTAATATTTTATGAAAATTTAACGTATTAATCAGTTAAAAATAGAAGAAAAATTAAAAATTAATATACTAGAAACGTTTTAATCTAAAGAAATCGATAATATAATTTGCGAAGTCCGTTGTTCTCAAAAGGAAGAAAAAAAATGGGTGAAAAGTATATCCAAATACAGTATAATATTTTCCATAAATACGAAATATACATACAGTATATTACGGAAAGTAGCAGGACCGTAACTAGGACGTGGCAACGGTGGCATTTGCCAAGGGCACATCAGTCATAGGGGTACCGCACAGTGTTGAAAATGGGATACGAAAGAGGACAGTTCGATCCGAGTAGGAATAAGAAGTTGAAAAATAATTTTTTATTATAAAATTCGATTTTATTTATAAAATTCAAAGTATTTAGAAATTATTTTTTTTTATGAATTTTCTTATTTTTTAAAATGCCTCTAGAGACTAAACTTGTTATAGATTCGTATTAATTTTTGAATTTATTAAAGTAAATAAAACTAAATTTAAATTTAGAATTTCGTCATTATTTTATGGAAATTTAACCTACAAATAAAGTTCCCCTGAAATAAACTACTTCGTTTATCAGCAAAATAATACCCCCAGAGTGTTCAAAAACCAACAAAGTATTAATCAGGTAAAAATAGAAGAAAAATTAATATTCTAGGAACATTTTAAGAATTAATAAAATAATCGGTGTGTTCATTCTGAATATATGATATAGAAAAAAAACATGTTTATATATTTTCTCGCTTTATTTGGCGGTAGGGGCGCAGGTCAGTTTTTAACGACGGGCTCCAAAGAATCTAGTTACGTCCCTGAAACTAGATGATTATTGATGAATTCTTGATTATCCGAAGTAGGTTCAGTCTCAATTACTTCGGATAATTGAGGTTCTACTGTAATTTGTTATATCATTTTGTAATGCTTTTAACAATCTGCTTTAAAGACTTATTTATTTCTTTGTACTCTTAGATTTTATACTCTTCATATGATTTTCCTAATCACTGAGTTATTTTACATCTTTTGTCAAATTCATAAAAAATATTAAAGATATTTGGTTTAAAATTGAATTTTTATTTACTGGATATTATTATTTCAGCAATAAAACTTGTTTAACCTTTTAATGCATGAGTCATTTCTGTGTATTCCACATCGATCTTAATCTAAGTTATTATGGATTGCACAGAATGAAATAAATATGAAGTTTAAACAACTCTGAATACTGCAGCATGTCCTATTATTTAGCAGCTATCCTTTTAAAAATCATAGAATGCCATTTATGTAAAAGGAAAAACTTCGTGAAAAAGATTTGTTTGATATTACATATAAATTAAGTACTGTAAAATGGCATTGTATAATAAAACCTTTAGGCACGATTTTAGTCTATGTACCTCCCGAGAAAGTAAATTTATGAGCGCTGTTTAAAAAATTATAAAGTATCGATCCAAAAGAAAAATTTATAAATAGTAGAAATTACTTGAAAATTTTGAAGGTTGCTCATAAAATTGCCATCTACCTACTCTGAAAAGGAAAACTCTTTTTAAGAAAAAATAAAAATTCTGCAAGCTACTTTTTAATGGTATCAAAAAAGATACATCATACATTAAAATGTTAATATATAGATGATAAATTAAAAAAATATTTTAATTCAAATTAGAATGTATAATAAATATTTTTCCATTGTAATTTCAATATAATAAACCAAATTTTCATCGAGAAACATAATTTTATAAAGAATGAGAAAGTATCTTTGTGAAATCCGATTCCAGCGTCTTCAATTAAATTTCACTTTAACAAATCCAAAGTTTACTAAACCAAAATTTATGAGCAATTCTAATGTGCATCTGATCAAACGATGAATGAAACTTGGATACAAAAATAAAACTTAGTACCGCTATTTGGTACGAATTCTTAGAGCCATTTGTATAAAGTATTGAAGAATCGAAACAATCATTAAAATCATCTTTTAAAAGTCCCTTGTGAAATAACATTGATTTTCGAGTAAGTTGTGGATCTGCAACACGATAATAAGAAAGGTTAAGATTCGATGGGAGAACAAACTATGGAACAATAATAAGTCTTTATTCATGTTTATTAAAAAATCATCTTCACACATAAAATTATTTGGTACTGTTGCTTCACTGCATGCTCGGACTCACGGATGCTTATATAGATTTATTTGGTTTAGTTTGGAGCTCTACGGTCAACTGTTTTGCTACACGAGGGTAATGAGATCAGGACCTACTGATTAAAACAGATTCCGAACGGCTATGAAGATCCATGCTATCAACAGGATTCGAACCTGCGAACTCCGCTAAAGAGTAGTTCTCTACCATTTGACCATCGTCCGGCTAGACTTATTTGGATAGAAAAATTAGCTGCTCAGAAAAATATCCAGTATGAGGCTGTCCTAACAATTTATTTGGATTGGACTTGATCTAATTTTTTTATGAATTAAGAGCAGCTGATGTATGTCAAAGATCGTGTAAAAAATGGACCGAGGTAAAACTGATAGACACTCCGAACAATTGTTATATACGTTGATTTGGAGATTAAATAAATGTGACGGATGTAGGACGGATGTAAGATACATTTAAAAATAACATGATTTACTGATAAAAATAATCGGTTTAAGACATGATTAAGGTCACATGAGAAATGAAAAAATACTCAAAATACTTTATGAGAAGTAGTTTTTTCAGTTTCAATTTCAGGTATGAAAGATAGTTAGGGTCTTGAAATTACTGATTTTTCTAACCTAAATTGGAAAATATTGATCAAAATACTGACAGGTTTTTAAAAGTACTGATCAAATATAAATTCTAGTAAAAACTGATGGCGGGTATAGAATACAAGCTACCGAAGTGGATCTTAAAAATATGAGGCACCTTAAAAAATTAGTCAGACCATTGTGCTTGATGCCTGCTGCAAAGAGATTTTATATTAGGCACAAATTTAGTTAGCTTCAAATTCCCTCTATTGAGGTATCTGGAGATTCTAGATCCTCTTTTGGGGACATCTAGTTTTTCTAGTTATCTCTAGTAGTAAAGCCTTATTCCAGTAAATATGAAGAGGGAAAGGGCAATAACAGTTTTCTTGCAAACCCAGTTCAGTGTGGTAGTTGTTCCTCATTTAGTGCTGATTAACATCTTAACTGACTCATCATTCCGCAATTCCGCGAGTTCTTAACTAATCTTGCTCAAGTTTTACATATATTGTACCACCTAGCATGAGAGGCTTAAAATTTTAACTGCCCTTTAAAAACCAAATGCCCTACTAGTGTAGCCCTCCCCACCCGGCCGAACGATGGCCGAATGGTTAGGGTGCTGGCCTTCGGAACCGGAGTTCGTGGCTTCGAATCCCGCTATGGCATGGATGTTCGTAGCCGTTCGGAATCGGCTTTAAGCAGTAGGTCCTGGTCCCATTAGCCTCGTGTTGCAAAAAGTAGACCGTAGCGCTCTAAAACCTCTCCCACCCGTTGATAATTTCAATTTCCTGAACTATTGAACCTGAACCTTCCTGAACCTTCTATTTCAATTTCCTGAACATGCATTAACTAAATTAGTTTATTTTAAAATTCAATAGTGGCTCAAAAAGTGCTTTTTAACCATCCAGCGACAATTACGTTTCGTAAATTCATTGTGACGAAATACGCTTACTCTAAAATAAAGCAACCGTAAAATTATTCTCGATGTCTGAGCAGCATTTCCTTAAAATTTTGAAATTCTATTCGGTCAATGCTTTCTGCTTCAGTTGAGGTCAGCAGATTTCTCTGAAGTCTACTACAGCAAAGTTTAGTACACATTTATCAGACCATCTCTTATCTAACAATCCATGAAATTGCGGGATTTTTAAAGAATATTTCTAAACACATTTGTTAATGTTTGTCTGAAACAAAATATATTTTTAAAGTAGTTTTTCAACAAGCTACTTAAAGCTGTCATTCGGGACTTACTTTCCTTAGAAGAACAAACAGTTTCCAAGAATTTTGGGGTCTCTGGTATACAGAGTGGAAAAATTTAAGATTATATTTGGGTTAGCCGTCTTTGAAAAGGGATTTCTGATCTTCTACTCTTTCTTCTAAGTTGGAATCATTCAAATACAATACTTGTTCTATACGAAGTCGATATTGAGAGAACATTCTCTTTCAACTCAGATGATATTTGTAAGTATCGCTTCCGTCTCTGTCGGGGGTCAAGAAGAGCGTTGGTTAAAGCGAACTTTTGTTCATTGTAAGGCGCAGAACATTTCAAAACGCCGAACAAATGAAAAACGGCAGTATTGTACCAGTAATGGTCCTTTTGACGCACGGACGATTAGAGGTGTCAAGTGTGCCGTTTTTGTCAACGCACCGACAGAGAAAAGAAATTGGGCTTTGTGTGACCGTGCCAGCTGAGCGCCAAAGGGCGTTTCGGCTACTCCAAGGACAAAGGTCAAAGAGGGGGGGGGGTTCGATCTCCCCTAAAACCGAGGTTTCCTGTTTGGAAAAGAAGAAACGGGAGGGGACTCCCGGCTGAACTTTGAGATGAGCAGGTTGTCTAGAGTGATCTCCTCCCTGGACGATTTTACTTATACATTTTAATATTTTTTAAAAACTTTTTTTGTTAAATAAATGAATAGTTGTTAAGTTTGAAATCCTCTACGGCTGATTATTTCACCTCCACACCTGCTCCTTATACGAGACCCATGCGAAATCATATCCAAATGACTAAGGTTTGACTTACAATCGGAAGTAGAAACATCGCAAACCGCTGGGCGAGTTTACTATATTTAAATACACTTTTGGTACTCCGCGGCATTCAGATAGCGTACTCCCTTAACTGTTCAGGAAATATCGAGATACTGTACACTTCTTAAAGTATGGGTAGTATTCATAAATGGTACTATTTCTTTTCAAAAGGAATGTTTAGGATATTTTCCCACTCTAATCTATTAGTATATTTATAAATAACGTCCATTCTCTTAGAATTATTCTTTATCTCGACACAACCTAAACAGAGAAATATTAGAAAACTTTTACGCTTTCTGAATATCGCCAAGTACAAAAATATCCCTATATATATATATATATATATATATATATATGTAATATATATATATATATATATATATATATGTAATATGGGCGAGACTCATTCAAAATCACAACACAGTTTATTTCTGATAAGAAACATGAATTCCATACAACAGGCAAACACTTTTACAATCTCGTTCACATAGACAATGCGATCCCGCACATACACTTTTCAAGTAGGGATTTCTCAGGTAAAAAGACTACGAATAATGCACAAGCACAATTGATCACGTGATAAATAATACCTATGTTTAAAGAGAACGCGCTAACTATTGGTTAGAATCGTACAGACAGAGGCTGAATTAAACAAACCCCGAACTTACTTTATGAACAAAAGTTATTAAATTAATATTAAAATACGTAAATAAGGGATTTTAATATTACATATATATATATATATATATATATATATATATATATATATATATATATATATAATGTAATGTGTGAATTTTAACTCACCGCTACACCAGAAAATAGCCCTTAATTTTTTTAATTTCCTGGGCTTACTTGGCAATGAGAAGTACCTAAGCAAATTACAGTCATTCCATTAAAACAGCAGCGAAGTCCGTGGTCGATCTTTAACTTTATTTTAAGACTAACGAATGAACATCTTTACGCGACAAGAACAGAGCATCGAATGATTACAAAAACTCACTTCAACTACAAATTCTGTCTCACAGCGAGTGAAAACGAAGAGTTATTCCCATCAGAGCAGCAGCTCAGTCAGCGTTATTAAGAGTCAGAAATGACCTTATATCTTTGGAAGGAGTGAATTATTTTATTGAGGCAGCTGGAAAATCTTGCCAGCGCCTAGAAAATTAGCATCTACTCCAGAGTTAGTTTTGGGAGACCGGTAAAAAGAATTTAAGCCATTCGAACACTCTTAATTCTGAGATTTTGTGGTTGGGAAATTAGGTATGACAGAATGAGAAGGGAAGAAGGAAAATTTTAGATATGTCAGGTTTAATAATTTTGATATTACATATATGTCATATATTTATGTAATATTATTTGAATACCACTGTTTGACTTGAGTGTCTTATTTCAATACCAACTTCATACAGAACGATTGTTGTATTTGAATCCCTCCTTCCAAGACGGTTGGCTCAGATATAATAATTTTTTTTCCTCACTGCCATACACACTAGGAGAAAATTCCCTCAAGTTGAGGTTTAATTTATAAAATTTACCCGTATGTGTGTACATTTATGCATATATAAACTTATAATATATATATATATATATATATATATATATACATATATATACACACACATATATATATATGTATATATATGTATATGTATATATATACATATATGTATTTGTATATGTATATATATGTATATATATGTATATGTATATGTATACATATATATGTATATATATATGTATATATACATATATATATATATGTATATATATGTATATAAATATGTATATATATACATATATAGATACATATATTATAGATACATATATATGCATATATATACATTATATATATATATATATATATATATATATATATATATTATATATACATATATATACATCCATATATATATATATATATATATAATATATATATACATCCATCCATCCACCCATACATATATATATATATATATATATATATATATATATATATATATATATATATATATATATATATATATATATATATATATATTAGAAATAGAGACAGATATATAGAGAAATAGATTTAGGTGGAGATATAGATAAATAATATATACATGTATACCACACATACAAATATGACAGTCTATGCCACTCGTTCGGGTGTACTGGCTGTTTTCCCTTGGGACGTTATAAAAGTCCTCGAAAAGCGATCAGGAAATAGTTAACTATTAAATGTGGTCCAAGACAACGAAGAACGCCATCAAGGTTACTGCAAAGGCGGCCAACTTTAAGAAGGGCATAATTTGCGGCAGGTATCACTTACCGGTTGGTGAAGCTGAACGACGCCGTTCACCGTGCCATTGTGAATCCGACAGGTGGCCCTGGAAGCTGCACACTCGGGGGCGGTACGGCTGGTCACTATGGGCAGCGCGCCCATGGTACCCGAGGCGAACGAAATAGCGAAGAGCAGAGCGAGGCACACACCCATCGCTGCAGATAGAACCACTGAGTAAAATGTGTGGTGAATAAATAAATCAGTTATTAATAACCGGGTAGAAGCGGTCACGTGGTCAAGACCTTTTTTCAATTGGATGTAACATTCGCGAACGGCGGAAAAAACAGTTCGGTAAATGCTGGGTTGTTTTAATTTTTCCATGCAAGGATGGGAGATTTTTTGTTTGAACACTGACTGGTTTTGCCAGTTCCGAAACAAAGGGAATGGGTGAAAGGGAAAGGATAGAGCCGTACTTCTCGCGAAAAGTCCTTGGGATGGATAACACAATGTCAGCTGTTAATGTATACAATGTTAATCTTGAAATTGTCCTGTAGAAATGAATCGGCATTCTTGTAATTCTTTGTTAAGAAGATTTCCGAGTGGTAGACAAACATCGCGATGCGATAAGTAGTTGGACAGGAAAGGTAGATCTTTTTACTGCATTCATAACACTTGAAAATATTTTCACATATATGAGTGTGTGTGGGGTAGGTAAGAGTGTGTATTTATGTGTGTGTATATATATATATATATATATATATATATATATATATATATATATATATATATATATATATATATATATATATATATATATATATATACTTTAAATTCAAATAGTAGGGTCTAACTGGGATAGTAGGGTAACGGCGATAATAAAATTCGCATTCTCTCTCTCTCTCTGTGTCTGTCTGTCTGTCTGTTTGACTCTCTCTCTCTGTATATATCTTTCCCCCTCTCTCTGTGTTTGTCTCCTCCTCCCTCTGTCTGTCTCTCTCTCTCTCTGTGTTTGTCTCTCTCTGTATCTCTTTCCCCCCCTCTCTCTGTCTCTCACACACACTTGTCTATCTGTCTATTGCATTTAAAAAACTTTTATTTTATTTCTAATACGTGTTAATAAACTATATTCAAAATAGACTGTACACTTTTGCTTCCGAAATATTTGTAGGAGATAAAGTGTTCTGCGACTTAAGAGAAAGAACCTTGATATATAGCAGGAAAGTAAGCAGAAACATGTTTTAAGAAATAAAAGTGAAAGTAAGCGATACGGGAAATCTAAGGTGTCAAATGTTTAGAGGTAAGCCGATACGGATTTCCTCCAGGAAGAAACTATTATCCTTTTATTTCCAGAGAAATTGTTTGGTATCGATGGGAAAAAGTCTAAGATCGGGGATATCGTAAAATGACGATTTCACGGAACTATTCTTGCTGTTATGATGATTATTTTTATACGACGGATCTTAGAATACTTGATATAGCAGCGTTAAAAGTAAATTAACTCAATCTCTCTGACCCTCATCTCGTGGTAGGGGTCCGATATACTTATCCCCCTATGCAAGTTTCAAACTACAATATTTATTATTCTTAAGATCTAATAAATAAACCTGCCTCAAATTTTCCGAAATTGAATATATTCCATATTTGAATATAATGTATGGAATCCAAGAAGAGAGTATGGAGAAAATTTATTTGAAGTTTTTATTTGGTAATAAAATCCATATACAGTCTGTATCGGTTATATGGTCAGCTCAGAGGTCCAGAAAAATCAGATCATATAAGCTGGGTGACCACACATATGGAACAATACAACCCTATTGAATCGTGGAAGGATTATATTCACCTATCAGAATGTAGCACACATAAACAAATAATTATACTTTTAAGAAAATTTTAAAAACTAATTCGAGAAGTAAAAATTACAGTAAAAATATGCAACATTTTATTGGAGGGTAATTTATAAGCTTACCTTACCAATCGAAGTACAACACAAGTACATACGTACATACATGTTCAACGCAATTTTCAGATATTCAAGTTTGTTTTCCAGGGGAAAGATAATTTGGAGAGGTGGGAAACTCCGACAATGAGTCTATACAAACAAAAAAAGGTTGAAAGGAGGGAAATCAAGGCTTGAATTCAGGTCCTCCCGATTTCGCACTAACTTCTTCTTCTTCTTCTTTTTTTTTTTTTTTTTTTTTTTTTTTTTTTTTTTTTAAACGGAAACACGTTGAAAACATGAAACTGACCATATAACACGTAACAAGAAAAAGAAAATGATTGTATAAGCGGTGCGCTTTAACACATGCTCTCTATTAAGTTACACAGGACTTTAGAAAATTGACCATATAAGGGGGGTGACCTTATAAGCGGGTGATCATATAGCCGGTACTGACTGTACGTGGAATCCTATATGTAAATAATTTTTGTAATTTTAAAGATACAAGTCTCAGAATTTGCACGCATATGCAGAGAGGTGAGAATAGTAACTTGGGTAAATAAAAAACAAAACAATAACTCGATGATTTAACCATAAGATTTTCGAATTTCCTTAACAGTACAAGGGACATTGAATCAGTTTTCATATTTTTAAAGTTTTAACGGTATTTTTATAATTAGAGTATATAATGTTGTTAGATGAAACAGATGACACAAAAATCTATTATTTTTGTAATTAGAGTATATAATATTGTTACATGAAACAGATGGCACAAAAATCTATTATTTTTATAATCAGAGTATATAATGTTGTTACTTGAAACAGATGACACAAAAATCTATTATTTTTATAATTAGAGTATATAATGTTGTTACATGAAACAGATAACACAAAAATCTATTATTTTTTATAATAAAATGCATAACTGTTTGATAAAAAATTCAGTCACTCTAACATATTACTTAAAAATTCTCCAGCATACCAACCAATTGCTTTTATTATTTTTAACTTTAGAATTTGTATAAAAACATAATTGAATATAGAAGTTCACTTCATTAAAATGTTTATATAACATAATTATTTCAAGTCCTACAACGTTTTAGAAACTGTTTGTCTCGTTTACACTGTTTAATCCTTTGTGACACGGAAAAATTCTTTGAGATTTTAAAAAGCCTCCCCTGTGTTTTGACACATATTAACAATCTCCAAAATTTAAATAATAAATCCATAAAAATTATGCGCCTGATTTGTCTCGGCACACTTTTAACGATTTCAAAATTTGGTGGCACACAAAGAAAAAGATAAGTTTAAAAGTTGTTTACTTACTTATAATACCCTATGTAATAATGAGAGTATATAATATTGTTACATGAAACGGATGACACAAAAATCTATTAATTTTTTATAATAAAATGCGTAGCTGTTTGATAAAAAATTAAGTCACTCTAACATATTACTTAAAAATTCTCCAGCAAACCAACCAATTGCTTTTATTATTTTTAACTAGAATTTATAGAGAAACATAATTGGATATAGATTTTCACTTATTTAAAATGCTTATTGTATAACATAATTATTTCAAGTCATACAATGTTTTCAAAATTGTTTTTCCCGTTTACGCAGTTTAATCTTTTGTAACACGGAAAAATTCTTTTCGATTTTATAAAGCATCCCCAGTGTTTTGACAATCATGTTAACAATCTCCAAAATTTAAATAAGAAATCCATAAAAATTATGCGCCTGATTTGTCGCGGCACAGTTTTAACGATTTCAAAATTTGGTGACACACAAAGAAAAAGATAAGTTTAAAAGTTGTTTACTTACCTATAATACACCGTGTAAAATAGTTTATGATAATAATTTTGAGTGTAAAATTAAATGCACTATAAAATTAACACTACGTTTATTAAGGGATTAATTACAAGTTAATAATAAGAATACTTGAGCTTGATGTGTTTTGATAATTTAATTTATATTTGGTTGAAATAAAAGTGTTTTTTCATCATCATTCGAGGTTCTGCTCTTGTCATGTAAAGACGTTCATTTTTAGCCTTAATAAACTTCAAAGTTCTACGTTAGACTTCGAAATTTCCTTTTAATGGAGCCATGACTGAAATTTACTTTACTGACAAATTTAATTTAATGACAATACTACTCTTATATCATCTTCTACATTTAACAGTCTCGATCTTCACTTTAAAAAATGTCGATACACCAGTAAGATATTTCTTGAAATAAAAATTTTTTCTCGCTGGTCGAATATTTCAAATTAAAATAAAAATTGAAAAATATACATTTCTAAAATTTGGTGGCCCACTTTAAGAATTTTGTGGCACAAAAAGTGCCGTGGCGCAGTGGTTGAGAATCAATAGTGTAAGACAGCGTGTTTAGTGTAGTAAAATAATCGTTATTTAAAAAATCTGTAAATAAAGCGTGAACCAAACTGTACTTGTTTTTTCTTAACAAAAAATAATTTCATATTTTTTTTGGTCTAATTATGGCATTTTAAAGGTCCCTTTCCCCCTTAAAATCTAGTCGTTCCTCTTAAAACGTACGTACACTCACATACATAAAAATGCAAACTAGATGTCCATTCTCTTAAATTTCACTAGACGACTGCGAAAAGTGAACATTGAATTTGGATAGGAGGATAAAACACTCATGTTCTACACCCTAACGGTATCAGCAAGTAAAGATAAAGATTAAAAAAAAAAAATTTATTGAATTATATATTTATGCTAAAAATGAAAAGACTGAAGATTAACTAATACAGCAAAGTGCAAAAACTAAGGCAATTTATTAATCCCTTGCCTGTGCAATATATTTAAGAAAAAAGTGTCAAAAATGGAAATTTCTTTCTTTTTAATTTTTTTATTATTATCATCAAAACGTTAGAAATATATAATAATAAAATAAATATGTACAATTTCAATAATTTTTATTGAAATATATATTTATGTTAAAAAAAGAGAAGACGGAAGATTAACTAACACAGCAAAGCATAAACACTTAGACAATTTATTAACCCCTTGCCTGTGCAATATATTTAAGAAAAATGTGCAAAAATGGAAATTTTTTTCTTTTTAATTTTGTTTATTATTATCATCAAAATGTTAGAAATATATTATTTTTGAAAAAAAAAATTACTAAGAATAGACTAATACAACATTATTATTATTTATGTATATCTACTGTCATGAATTCCATATTCCTCAGATTCAAATGAATTTCAAAAATCCTTTATAGTATTCGACAAATAGCGAGAAACTGCTTAACTTTTCGTAAAAAAATATTGCCATTTATTGAAAAAATGGTAAATTGCATATTATGCATTGGAGGCGATGAGTTCGGGATTCCCGGAATTGAAACACCGATTTTTTTAGTTTGGTTTGGAGTGCTACGGTC
>CM063501.1:163456769-163466769 GCA_032207245.1 Pardosa pseudoannulata
AATTTTGCTAACCCTAACTCATCAAGAATCCAATATGGATGTCTCTATCCATTCCAGGTCCAACCGCTTCATAAATTCGAGGACAGACAAACAGATAACTTAGGCTATTATTATATAAGGAATAAGATCTATGAAAAAAATGTTAAAGTTTAAAAAAAACTGTCAAAAGAAAATTTTATTCAAATAAAATAATTATTTTACAGCATAAACCTGTCTCGGTTATCCCAACTTGTCTTTTAAGTAGAAAACAAACAAAAACAGTTCCGTTATTTTAGTCGATGAACATAGCATTCTGTATTTCCGTATTTTACTCCTTTTCATTTCAAAAATAATTTTTTCATTTGCCTGTGTGTTTCATGTAGAAAATTTAATTTTAATACAGTAGTGCCTCAAACCACCCTTTCTCAAAGAAACGAGGATGAAAAACGATGGATAGAGGAAAAGAGTTGTAGATGTTTGATAAAATAGGGCTATGGATAAATGTGTTATGATAGAAATTGGAAGTATTTAACAGTTATAAAATATAACGTGTATTAAAGTGATACTTGCCTGTGACGCCCGAACCCAGTTCGGGCAACACAAATGTGCCAATTCTTTAATGCCCGACATGAGATCGGGCAAGAGGAAAAACGGCATTTCGATTCCGTGAAGCCCGAAATTAGTTCGTCCATTGTATAATATTTAATTGCCATTTATCCAATAGACATACTTTTCTGAATTTCGCGCCATTTCTTGCCATTTGTCGCCATTCCTCGGATACAGTGAAGGATTTGTGAAATTGAAAGGAATATGGAGAATTTATGACAGTTGATAGAGATAACATTGTCGTATCAGTTTATTATATTAATCCAGGATTTTATGCCATCTAATTTATTTTGCTGTCATTGAGTTAAGCCTCTCGCTGCGTATTTATTTTATCAAAATAAGTTCAAAAATTGCTTAATTTTTTTATTACATATTTCAAATCAATATACATTTTAGAGTTAAAATATACAGAAAATTTTTGTAGAAGAGTTTTTTTATATAGAATTAAGTCCTAAAAAAAAGCGTTCAGGAAAATGAAATTGTAGAATAATGATATAAAAGCTTAAGTTTGAAAATTAATCTTGGTTAAATTATTATTTATTTTATAAAATACAAAAGCAAAACGTATATACTAATTAACCTGTGGGACCCAGGACCTGTGGCCACCTGAAACTTGAAGAGGTTACCATAGGAAATTAATATAGAACCCCGAGATACATCTGGGGGAGGATCCAGAATGCTCCTAGCAAGCAAATAGCAAAAGGGTTACCCCAAAATATATTACTCCGGACAAATCAAATTGGATTAAAAAAAACGATTAGGCAACAAGTAAATGAAAGGAAAGGAAACTGATGAAAAGAGAGAAAAAAGAGAAAGACATGAGGCAAAGATTCTCTTGTTGAAGAACTGTGTAAGATTGGAGATCGGGATTCCTGAGCTTGACGACCCAGCTGTCCCGCGGCTTATTCCCATCTTGTCTTTGAATGTGTGCTCCAGTTGTCCAGGTTTATTCATCACATATCAAAACGGTGCTTGAACTCTCAACTTCGTATTAGTAAATTAGGAATTTACTTACTTCTACGACCACCCTATATATTTAGAAAGAATTTAATCTTTATATATTATCATATACATATCCTGATTAGAATATGAGACATGAGACATGTAAATATATATTTCATTGAAATGTATTTTATTCTAAAAGTTTTAGTCGTCATTTTGGGCCAATAAACACAACCTGGGTTAGAGCTATAGATAGCTCAATGTAATGATGTGTTGCAAATCACGCGTCCATTGTATCATAACATTTAAATATTTGGTTACAAAAAGTGAAGATTGCATTCATAAGAGAACAAGCACAACTGGAAGTCCTGAATACAAAATTCCAACATTTTACCGCTAATCGTTTTGGAGTTATGTCCACATGACATCAACATACGTTATATTGAAAATTTTCATTATATAGAGTTCAGGTTGCAATCGCGAGTAGTAGAAAACCTAGATGTTAGTCTTAAATACAAGATTTCCACCTTCTACGATTAATCCTTTTTTTGGTTATATCTCCACAGCGTAAGTTTTAGTTATATTTAAACTTTTCGTTTTACAGAGTGCATCCAGAATGGGAGATGCACAACTAAACATTATAACTGTCTTGCATAAATATGGTGAACTGTTTTCGACTAATTGTTCTTGAATTATGCGAGATACATATCTATATAAGTGCAGGCGTCAAGTGAAAACTACTGAAAACTAGTTCAGAAATGGTCAAATTTACCCACCCCCTTTTAATTCACACGTACTAAATTTCAAAACAAAATGAACAAAACACACCTTATATTTATGTACTGTATATTATCCTTTACAACATAAGAATTGTATACATAATTAAAAAAGTTGATCAATTTTTGACTGTCTACAATTTTTTCTAAGAAGCTCATTGATAAATTGTTCGTAGTCATAATCAACCTGTCATAACGATTTGAAATTTCGATCTTTTGGTTTAATGTTAAATCATTTCGCTTTCTGGCTTCCATATAGATAAGTTGCATGTAAGCGAGCCAGGCATAAAATGTGAATACGCTCCTTCTCAGTTCCGATAATAACGTGCTGCTTTCTGCTTATCTGACAATCACTGACCATCAGCAGGGTGTGCATATTTCTGAAAAATTCTAGGAACGTGTATTACTCTACGCCTTTGTTCATTCCCAATTTCCCTAGGTTGAAGAGGAGAATTCTTGGAAATTCAAACAACAGCGAAGGGAAAGAAAAAAATGGGTTCCTTCTGAATATATTGTGAATATTCCTTTGCCAGTTAATATAAGGTTCGAAAACTGATCTTATTAATCGACGTAACGATCTCATAAAGCGATAATTTTAACATAGAAATGAATACAGAAAATCGGGACCAAGTGATTTCGATAACAATAAGCGATTGATAACATTAACCGGAGTCCACTTTACTTCCTTTTACTTGTACAAAAAAGTTAGACTCCATAAAAATTGGGATCGACTGCTTTACAGTGCTATTTTAACAATTTATTTGTCCCCCAATCACTTTTCCTGTACTCAAAAGAGATAGTTATCTACCCTCTTGAGCAAGCGGGAAAAGTCTGCGCCCTAGCTCGACATGGAAGTGCAATTCTAGGAAAAATCCCACTTGCTTCGGAGTTGCATTATAAACAGAAATTCTGATGTCGTACAGGAAAGGTAACAGAGATGTTGTCATCTCTGAAATGGCCTTAAAACTTGGAAATTAAATAATCTTATCTATTATCAACATCTATTCTTATAAATGAGCATCCGTTTGATTGTGCGTTTTTTCCAAATCCATATGGTTTTTCGTAGTGTTGCCAATTTTGGACTCGCTTTCATTTATACCGTCAGATGGTCATTATCGATGTTAACACATTGTTTGCAGGACACGTACTTCTACGTTTTCTGACGATTGATACTTGAGCGCGGGACACGTACTAGCACGTTTGTTAGAAAATTAGTTACTTTATTTTTATAATAATAAAATTTAAGTATTTTATTTTATTACCCATCTCATAATCACTGACGATATTAGCATATATATTATGCATGCATTTTCTTTCGAGTTGTGACGTATTGCATACGTCTGAAGAACGTTTTTTCCCCTACCGATAAGTATTCGGGGGAAAAGGCTATGTATCAGTCAGTGGTAGTAGTTGTACGGCTATGTGTGTAAGGCAGTTAGCCGGTGTTTATTTTCCTTTTCTTTTAAGTTTAATAAATATAGTTTGAAATGATGCTAACGTTTGTCTTAATACTGTTCAGGATTGATAGCGCAAAATACTTCTACTTCAACTATTATTCTATTACAGCTTTCAATAAGCTAACAACGTTTCTTGACGATTGATACTGGAGCGCAGGCCACGTACTAGTACGGGTTAATGTAACAACATGATTTGTTTGTGGGTACGAAAATAACGGTATATACAGGAAATGTTCTTGTCTGCCGAATGTTCTTGTCTACTACATAGATTCTGGAAAAATTTAGAAAATTAAAAACTAGTTTTTACATCAGTCGATGCTGAACCACAGAACGGGAAGGTTGATTAAAAAAATCAATTTAGATTTAAAATTAACTTTTTATTTATCTTTGCGAAAATGATATTATATATGATTATAATTATATATATATATATATATATATGAATATATATATGTATATATATATATATATATATATGTATATATATATGTATATACATACATACATACATGCATACATACACACACACACACACACACACACACACACACACATATATATATATATATATATATATATATATATATGTCAGATCTAAAAAGTTGGTAGTTAGAAATTACGTGAGTTATAAACGATTTTTAAAAAGAAACTCTTTTATAATAATAAAATAAATTAAAAAGACCCACACTCGCGTAAGCTTTTAGAACAATCCGGTCAGGCGGAAGCATTTTGGAACAATTTGATGAGTTTGCAAACAGATAAGTTCAGTTGGCGCGTGGACATGGAACTGTGAACACACTCTACGCGTATCTTCGACGAAAAAATGAAAATGGCACAAGTTGCTGTCAAATAGTATGATTTAATAAACTTATTATTAACAAGAAAGACTGTTTTCCATTCGCCTAAACACTGGACTAGGATATATATATATATATATATATATATATATATATATATATATATATATATATATATATTTATATCGTGGTTGTTGTGTTGAAATTATGTTGATTTTATGTTGTTGAAAATATATATATATATATATATATATATATATATATATATATATATATATATATATATATATATATTTCAATATAAAGTACGAAAATTTGGTTAAAAAATTAAATAATTTTTGATTTATTGAGATTTAATTGAATAACTAAATTTACGCGCAAAATACCCGCTCCCAGTACAATTCCGTTGCAAAATGTACCTTCCCACAAAGTGTTAAAACTGCCCTTTTCATCACGAAGGCCGAGTGGTAGTGCACCTCTCTTCGGTAACAGAGTGGGCTGACATGAATTTCTCTGGTGTCAGGGATGTTCGTAGCTGTTTGGAATGTGTTTCAAGACGTAGGTGACGATCTCATTAGCTTTCGTGTAGCAAAAAAGTAGTCTGCAGCGCTTCAAACCATTGAACCTAACCAATAAGTTTGAACCTAACTTCCTTCATATCTCAAGTTGAAAGTCACTAAACCTCTGTGTCCTTACAGGGTTAGTTTCGTACGTAGAAATAAAAATTCCCAAGTGTGCAAGGCCGAAGTTCCGAGAATCCTTTTTTTCGAAACACCCCTGTCATGGACGAATGAGCCACCCTTGCCAGAACAAGGTGCTGATCCTATTAAGAACGTTTATCTTAATTGATTACTGTTCTTTTCTTATCATGCCTTGACTCTTTTCCTTAAGATCTCTTGTCAACCGATGTGTATTTAGAATTTCTTTTACATACTCGAGCAGGTGGTTATGCATGGAGAAAATGTTCAAAACTCCAACCTCCAGATTTCGATGATGTATGAAGCTTCAGATTTCTCCAAGTCTAAAACATGATTTTTGGAACTTCATCTGTTTGTGGTGTAGGTGTTTCAACACCAAAAGAAAATATATGAAGTGTTTCTAAACCTTTTTGGTAGACGGCGCACTAAAAAATATCTAAAATTAGTTGAGACACTCCTAAAAGAATTACACCAAACAAAAACGCAGGTTGTTTTGGCAAAATTTTCAGTATACTACACTTTTAAACATGATTATTTTTCTTTCATTTATTTAAAACATCTAAAGAAAATTGAATCTTGAGATGAATTGTTGGTTGCTATGTTAACCGCTAGCCTGATTATCCTGAGTTATCTCAGGTTCGTATATATTGCAGTTAATTACTATCCCGAGAAAACTCGGGCGTATCAGAATTCGTCTTACGATTTGTTTTATTACGGTTTTACTATGCCTGGAGTAAATTAAAGGAAATATTCAGCTTTGATATTTAGTTTTGTTGGTTTCGCGTCCTTTTGGCGAAACTGGTAAAGTGTTTTACACTGATTAGAAAACTTATTTCCGAAAATCATCGTGACGAGTTCTGTTTTGAAAATCAGTGTGATGACCACATCAGGAAGACCCAGCATTAGTCCTTTACCACTCAGGTTAACCTCAAGGCATTTTCTAGATGTTATTACTGCTACTGAAAAAACATCAAATCCAACGAGAGAGCGGTGTAATCTGTGCTCCAGTAAAAGAGATTCCATAGGTAAGCCAGTAAGAAAAGATACCAGATACTAGTGTACAGAATGTCAGCTATCAGTGTTGTCCTTTTTTTTAAAAAAAATTATCAGACAAAGACTAATATTTAACTTTTTTCCCATTGCCCGAAATAACTCAGGATTAAAACTAATATTAAAAACAGGTAAACTAATATTAAAACTAAATGCTTTTACACCTATAAAAAATTAAAAATTCAACTTAAAACCTGCATATTTTGTTTTCTTTCATTTCCTTGTATTTAATAATAAAATTAAAAAAAAAATGTGACAATTTTTTGCAATTTTTTTTCAAAACAAATTGTAAGGGAAGATGCTATTAAACTTCGATAGGCTTACAGAATGCACACACAACACAAACATAACATAGAACTCTTTTTCAAAACCTGCCAGGTGCTGCCCTCTATGATTATATGCAAAATAATAAACTTTAATACAATTTACACTTGCAATATGACTGTTCAAACTGTATGTTTGAAGGAAATGTTTGTTTATAAGTTTATCGTTTTAATTAAGCTTGACATTTTGTTTTCTAAATAATTTTTTATTCCAGTGAAGCAAATTATTGGCAAATCTTTGCCGTGTAACGTATCCGGTCCCTGCTTCGGGAGACACAAGGAAGAATCAGATGTATATTGATTATTATATTTATTTACACTTCTGCTATATACATCATTTCATAACTATAAAAAACAATCTGATCACAGGTAAGTGATTAGTACACGTAGGACTGAGTAGAGACGGGTACTAAACTAAATTCAGTCTCTGCCGAAATATGGGTGATTAGACGGAAGAAACAATTCGTAGCTCCCTCGATAACTCGCTGAAGGACAGGTAGAAGATCTGCACAGTCAGTTCTGAAGAACAGCAAACAATCCTGAAGAGGATTTTATTAGAATACGAAAACCAGGGTTTTCGTATTTCGCACAGGGTATTGCAAAGCACAGGGTAAGACGGGATTTCGCTAAATAAAACTCTCCGCTGGAGAGACTGGTCGAGGCGACCTTCGAGTTCTCCGATGCGGGCTACTCCTTAAAGAAAAGATCCCAAGGTGGGATTATAGAGTAGAGAGATTAGTCAAGGCGAAAAAAAATCTTTTCGTTTCTTTCTAGGGGAGGGGCCTCTAAGAAAGGGGCCTCACCCACAATTTTATTATTGGGTCACCTAGCGATGACCAACTGGATTGGTCCGGGTTAAACCATCATCTGCCGCAAAGCCAGGGGTCGCTTAGCGGCTACATCTGAGAAGCGGCAAATCCTTTGTCGTTCCGCGATAATTTTTTTAGCTGTCAGAGACGGTGCCGTGTCGTCTGACATATTGTTCCTTTACTATAGTGCACGGCCGTGTAGATTTCATGGTGCAGTAGAAAACAATCCTTTTGTATCCACACAAGTCCATCTTTCAAAGCAAAGTTCTTTGACGATACACCGCTAAATCACGCCGTTACAGTCGGTATTATGTACTAATTGCTTATTTGCATAAGAATACAATAAATCAATACAATGAATACATCGACTTTTTGTTACATTAAACTTTTTGGGAATTTTCCCCGGTCCCACTCTCAGTCTTCTTTTACCTTATGACCAAGAGCGCATTACAATTACAAGTCAGTCATCGATTCTTCACGTACTTCACATATCATTTTAGTCCACGACTAACAAATTTTATTTTATACACGCTCGTGTTCGCTGCCACATCAGAAAGACCCAGTATTAGTCGTTTACCATTCATTATGAGATTTTCTACATGTTATTCCCGCTACTGCAAAAAAATCCAATCCAATCAGACATTGTACTCTCATTCACGTTATTTTTACTGACAAACAAAAGGTTGAATTTAATTAATTAAATTATTTTATTAATTTAATTTAATTAACCAAATGTTGTTTTTATTTAATGGAAAGTTGTATTTTACATGCATTTTACTTCGCACAAGGTAGTTAAAAGAAAGAAAGGGTTGGTTTATGAAAGGATGCAAATTTTATTAATGAAAGTATGACTTTCATTAATTTTAATGCAGGGTTGTAGTTTTAGTTCATTTATTTGAAAATCCATAATACTCCTCCCATTTCTAAATTATTTATATTTTTTCTTTTCATTCTATTTCTACGAAATAAAGCTATAAAAATTATACTTTTAAAACGGATTTCAGAGGCAATCCAATAAGAAAAGAGACGAAATACTATTGCACAAAATGTCAGGCATCACTTTGTGTTGTCCCTTGCTTCAAAAAATATCATACAAAGACAAATATTTAACTTTTTTTTTCCCATTTGTCCAAGGTAACTCATGATAGTAAACTAATATTAAAACTAAATGCATTCACAAATGTAAAATATTAAAAATTCAACCTAAAACATAGATATTTTGTTTTGTTTTATCTCCTTGTATTTAATAATAAAAAAAATGTAATGATTTTTTGTAATTTTTTGAAAAAAAAATTGTAAGGGAAGCTTTTAAGAAATGCATAATCTATTTTTATGTGGTTAAATACAACAGCATGCGACTGACCATGTACTACCATCTATCGTCAACTGCAACGTTGATATCCGTTATGCATCCACACACACACACAGACACACACACGTGTTTTTTAACAGCTTGCAAACTTTTATTTAAATAGTTTATCAATTTAAACTGTATGTACAAAACTGGTAAAAATGTTTATGAAAACTTAAAGGGTTTTTCAAGGGTTTTTGTTTGGTCCTTGGGTAGCCCTAAACCCATTTTGGTTGACTGCGGGGGTGGATTATCTCAATAAAAAATTCAATATTGTATAGGCAATAGTTTTTTAACTATGCCAGGCATTGAAAATATCCATTATATTGAAATTTTTCATGAATATTGCAATAATGTTCAGTGAATATTGCAATTATATTCAGTGAATATTGCAATAATATTTAATGAATAGTGCAATCAAAAATGTAGGTGCACAGCTAAATGTTACGAATCCATTCTACAGCTAATCAATTTTTGAGCTATGCGAGATGCATACATTCGCAAGAACAGAAGCCATGACGATGCTAGTCCAAATAGATTTTTAAAGTTTCAAAGTTAGTTTTCTTGTAAGTACGCACATATTACCCTTAAACTAATTAAATTGGTTATATTCATAGTGAAAATGAGGATTTTCTTCCAAATTGAAGACAAATAATGACAATTAAAAAATTAAATCATGTTCTCTGAACATAAAATTACAGCTACATTATTATTCCCAATGTAGGAGCTCTAGATGTTCGTTGTCCATTTTTTGTGGGGGTACTTGATAGGCATACAACATTACTCTCACAAGACAATAAAGCACCAAACCGGGTCCATTTGGCCGTGAGGCCCTCCAGGCTAACCCCGGCGGAGGTGGGCAGATCGCAAGTACTGGGCCACCCCACCACGTATTCGACCCTTCGAAGAGCCAGGAGTGCGACCCTCGCGCTGCAGGCGTTAACATGGGGAGAACTCAATAGAGATGCGCGAGAGAAGGAGGAGAATTTGGAACACTACTGGTTGCTTTGCGGATCTCTAGACGTTGGAATTAGGGAAGGTGGCGTGAATCACGAGGGCCGAGAAGAAGAGCTAAACTAGAGAAAGAGAAGAAATTTAGCTCTTTGTACCTGTAGGGGAGAAGTCGGATAGCCAAATTAGAAGAACAGGAAATTTAGAGAGGCAACAGACGCAATCCTGGGCTTCTGGACCATCGCTCGGGGATCATTGTGA
>CM063501.1:163471769-163477801 GCA_032207245.1 Pardosa pseudoannulata
GAAAAGGTGAAATCATTTTATTAATTCGAAGTCGGTGAAAGATCAAATTTAATAAAAGGTGCTTTTCTTTTCTTTCGAATCCCAGAGCTTTCACTAAATACCTTAATATTATTTCCGGGCTGGATCCGGCTTAAGATCCGCCATGTCCGTTAATGGTGACTGAAGCATGCAAAATATGTTCGTGATCACGGTGTTCTCCAAGTTATCAAATGATTATTCTGGGTGGCAAACCAAGACTTGGGGTCTTCTGCTTTATCCCTGCTTCTAAATTAAGAGGACCCATCGGAGTAATGTTTCTTGCGTCTGTAGCATACCTTGGGCTACACGTGTTCCTCGGGTGGTGCTAAATAGGTTACATCTTCATCCTTGTATTGGCATAAATGGGCCTATGTTACCAGCTGCATTGAGGGGAAAATCTTAATTTTATTGTAATCAATTTGCAATTGATGCTGATTTGTATGATAATCCATGCATGAGAGTAAGTGAAAGCTCCAGACAAAACTGAACTGCATCACTGAAGCTGACTTCAAGAAATTAGAAGAGATATAGACTGAGTCTAAAATAACTATAAACAAACATGCAGAGGCGTTGACATTAGAAAAAAATAGAAAAACCAATTGAAAAAAAAATTTTTTTAAATCAAGAAAATGCTGGGTCGATTTTTATTTATTTAACTTGAATCAAATAAACATAGTAAGTAGTGTGTTAAATGTTTTTAGCGAATTTGGATAGTTGCTGGTGTTTTATACTCCTCTTGAAAATGTAATTAATAAAGTTCGATTGCATGTGCATACATAGTTGTAAATAGTAATTTGTTCCATTACAAAGGGAAGATAATCTATCTTGAATCCGATGCAGTCGTGCGTCCAGGGCTAAAACATCGTTGAACAAAGAAACAAAGAAATTTTAGGATAAAAAATGAACAGTTTATTAAGACCATTTCTGTCATGAACTTCTGTCCGAAAAACATTTCCATCTCGATTTTATAGATGTATGGGTTAACCAATCAGCAGTTTTAATTGCCAGTCACAAGGGGACACCGGATGACGTAGTTTAAGTGCGACGAGATATTTAAAGCACTTGCGCAAACTTGGCCCAGGAAGGTCAGACAACGAGCTCCAGTGCGACGTCCAGTGCGACGGAAGTTTGGCAGTTCAAAGTCGGCAGATAGAAAAACAAAGGTGTTCACCAAGTTTGCCAGAAAAGGGATAGAATAGCCAGAAAGTTATTTTAAGATAGATATAATTATGTTGGATAATTTTTTAGGTGAAAAATATAATTACACACACATATAAACAGTGAAAAATCTTTCAACAATTACATGGTGAAGTTAATACTAATATTTGACTAGCATACAGCCCGTCATATGACGTCATCAGTAAAATTTTTAATTTACCAGAATTGTAAAGTACCCTATCAGACAGGTAAAAAAATGGTTTGTTTTTTGGCAAAACACATTTCATATTTTGTTTATCTTCATACTCCTCTACAGTCTCCCGATACTGTGAAGACAGTTTAGAATCACGATGAATTCATTTAAAAAATTCAAAGTTTTCTTAGCTAAGCCGAAGTTATCGTTAAGTTCTTCCCCTTTTTTTTGCCACAGTATTTAATGGAAGTAAAAGAATAAAACTATCATTTCCACTAAACCCTGGAGGTAGATAGAATTTGTTGTTAAAACCGGTGATAAAATTTTCATTACAACCAAAAATAATCGAGGATTCAATTTAAAATTATCACATATGTACCTAATATATAGAGCAATTTATCGCAACTTTACGAACTAGTATAATGCCCTTCCCATTCATTTTCATGTTTACAACAGCCAATAGACAAACAATAAACTGGTTTTCAGTTTGAAATTAAAGCCAGAATTGTAATAAGTTGAGATGTGCCTTGCTGCGTGAAATTGCCTTATTATTCAAGCCAAATATAGAAGAAAATTATTTTCGTGATATGTAAGTTCAATGAAAAAACGTTTGAAAATAATGCAGACGATATTTAAATAATTTAAAATAAGAAATGATTAACTGAGATGGTTAAAAGAATGACGTCATAATGCTAGAAAATATGTGATTTTTATCTATTTATTCTATCATCAATTGATAAATTTAATAGTCTGCTTTTAACCGAGGAAAATAGGGCTTGAAATAATGGCATTAAATGCTAGAAAAGGGGGTAGGGGTGGATTTCGAATGTTACTAACCCTAACTCACCAAATTCCAAAATGGATGCCTCTTTCCATTCCAGGTCCAACCGCTTCATAAATTCGAGGACTGACGGACAGATAACTTAGGCTATTATTATATAGGGGATTCGAGGATAGACGGACAGATAACTTAGGCTATTATTATATAGGAAATTTACCCGGGCATGCAGGGCAAAAAGAACGTCTAGTTGAAATATCGTCGGGAAGCCATCACAGAAACAGTGAAGTCCAACTTAGAGGAACTTCACTGTTCTTAAAAGATCGGGAGGCAACGATCTAACCGATTACCTGTTCATTGCAGCATCTCTGAATCGAATGCTCTAGAATAATACATCTTTCAACGATGTTGGATCCCAGAGCGAGAATCAAGTGCTTTTGTTCCCATAAGATTTAAAGATTGTTCAAAGCAACATTTTGGGAGGCAACAGTGAATCTTGATCATTTAAGCTAATTTGAAAACCACACAGCCAACAACTGAAGAAGTGAAACTGTTTTCCTGGGATTGATGAAATCTATTCCAGGAAAATGGTTTCACTTCTTCATAGTTTCACTTCTTTCAATGCTAATTTTCTGTCCAATTGTGGTCAGTTTACAGAAAATTAACATTTATGCTAAAGTTGGTTTTGAGAAACTGGTAAAAATATTAAGTCGGAGAACACGTCTTTATCTGAAACTTTACGTCTTGAAATTAGGAATTAAAAGATGAGAAGGAAAAAAAGAGAGCTTTAGATATCAATTATAGGTTGAAAAATGTTGATATATTACACACACATATTTATATATAAATCATTACTGACTGTATGGAGTAAAACAAATATGAAATTAAAACAATTGGGAATGTTATAACCTGTATTATTAATAACAGTTGTCATCATAAACATCGTAAGATGCCGTTTATAAAAAAGAAAGATCTTTGTGATAAGAGACTTATCGAGCATCATATGTACACAGAGTTCTGTAACGTAGCGCTTTATAATAGCTATTTGTCATGATTTCAGAAAATATAGTTGCCTAAAAGATGAATTTAAGCGAGAGGCTCAAAATAACATAGGATGTTTATCCAAATGAAAAAACTATAAACAATAGGAGAAACTTGAAAATTTGGAAAATTTTGTTTGAGAATGTCATCAATCTTTGCTGAAAAAGAAAATCCGTACTGAGAAAAAAAAATAGAAATCTACAAACTGTTTTATAGTTGTCCCTAAAAGGGAAAGCTAGCCATTAAATAGGCTTAAAATATTATATTTTTCTGTAATGGATTTGAAAATGAGACTTTATTTCACTTATTTATCCTGAAGTTTCAAACTTCAAAAAAAGCTGGACTCAAATGTAGTGCTGCCATCTGTTGAATAAATTTCAAACTATTTATGTTATAGCTGATTTCTTTATAAGCTCTGCAAGTATATTTAAGGAGGCACTTATTGAGCAGAAAATGCTTGATTATGACAGTCCATTTAAGATTCTATCTAATAAGTTCTGATCTGTTTAAAAGTCTTCCCTACATCCTTTATAATACTTTTATAAACATGTTTTAGTCTTACTATATGAAGCGATACATTATTATGAAAAATTAAAATCTATACAACAAGAGAAAAACACTTATCCCTAAAGCATCTTTTGAGAGTTTTTAACTAGAAAATATTTTTTAATGAAATAAAATCAAATTTTATATCTTATTCTGTGAAAAACAGTTATATTAAAAAGAAAGCAATATATATTACTTTATAACATAATAAAAACTAGTACTTTTATAAAGTTTTATTTCCATCCCAGTCTATATCTATATTCTTTTTAAATTTTAAAATTAGATACAATTAAAGTTCTGATTTAGAATAAAACAGATATATTAGCTTTAATTTAATATAAAATTTTGTTCCTTATGTCTTACGTATCAAAAGTAATTTAGTGCGTAAGTAAATTTAGTTTTTAAAAAATTATTTACTTTTCTGTAATTTTAAACTATTTACTTAATTTATTTAAAGCTTATGGGTCATTAAATATCTGTAAAAAATTCTGTTTCTTTTATGATGAATTTTTTTAGGTATTTAGATGACTTTAAATGTGCGGTTCCAAAGCATAATTATCTGCTTTATTTACATTTTTATTGTAAACAACTTGTAGCTAGACAGGTACTCATGGTTCGAGTACAATTCACTGCTGAAAATTATTCTTTAAATATTTGTTTTGATGTTTGTTATTTTTCGAGATTAATTTTTTGTTAAGTTCATTTCATTTAAACTTCATATACCCTACCCTGTGTTACTAATGGTGCCATCTGTGTTATGTATGTGGAACTAAAACTTTTTCACTGAAATAACACATTTAACAGTTATACAATAATAATATAGGATCATTGTTATAAAACTGCTAAATAAATCGAAGTTATAAGTATAATAATAATATAGTATACTGAAATTATAACACATTTATCAGTTTCTATAGTTCGAGATTCAGAATGGTATTTAGAAGACAATTTAGCACTTAGCCCCTTCCTTTTATTTTGGTGGGGCAAATGGAGTAATTTGAAACCGTCTGCCTTCAAATTCCTAATAATTTTTCGAATATCAGAAAAACAAACTTAAGGAATACTTAAGGAATAGTTTTTAAGTGTACTGTTAAAAACTGTTCCTTAAGCTGGAAGATGACTTTTACAAACATATATCATAACGATTTTTTGAACCAATTTCATTTTCTTGTTATTCTATTTATACTTTATAAGTTTAAACGATATTCTTCTCATACCAAACTCTGTTAACCATTATATATAAATAGAAAATGAGTGTAATATATTTTTTAATACACTAAATAATAAATGGCTTTTTTAAAATTCTATTTAGATAGGAATGCTTTGTGGGCAGATTTTTATGAAAGCTATTGTAGATTATGATATAAAAATAAATAATATAAATATATTGTATATAAATAAAATATAAAAATGTTATAAAAATGTTGAAGATTGCACTGATATTTTAGAATGTATCTTCTCAAACGATTACTTCATAACTTACATCCCCTATATAATAATAGTTATCTGTGCATCTGTCCTCGAATTTATGAAGCCGTTGGACCTGGAATGCATAGGGGCATCCATATTGGATTCTTGAAAAGTTAAGGCTAGCAAAATTCAAAGCAAGCCTTTAGAACGTTCGAAATCCTCCCCTTCCCCCTTTTTCGAGCATTTAATTCCATTATATTAAGCCCTATATTCCCCGGTTAAGAGTAGACGATTAAGTTTATCACATAATAAATATGTAAAAATAACATTTTTTTCTAGCATTATGACAATCATATTATCACTAGCATATTTAACAATCTCATTTAATCATTTCTTATTTTAAATTAATTAATTATCGCCTGCATTATTTTCATACGTTTTTATCACTGAACCTAGATATTACGTAAATAATTGTCTTTTATATTTGGATTAAAAAATAGATTAGGTGCATATGGGATAATTTTAAATTTAATCATCGATTATTTTTTGTTGCTATGAAAATTTTATCACCGGTATTAACAACAAATTCTTTTTATAAAAATCTAGGAGTCTGTTTCAAGGACTAATAAATATCTAGCGTTTACGTTATATATCTTTAAATTTAAGAAGTTTCTCATTTGTGTGTTTATTTTTTATACATAACCACAAGGTTGGACTAAATGAATTCAATGTGATTCTAAACTGCATTCATAGTATCGAGATACTTTAGAGGAGTGCTAAGATAAACAAATTATTGAGCGTCTACCAGATAATTCTCAGCCAAAATACAAACCATGTTTTTATTTGCCTCATAGGGTACTATACAATTCTGGAAAATTAAAAAAATTG
>CM063501.1:163485401-163492901 GCA_032207245.1 Pardosa pseudoannulata
GATATAATTATGTTGGATAATTTTTTAGGTGAAAAATATAATTACACACACACATATAAACAGTGAAAAATCTTTCAACAATTACATGGTGAAGTTAATACTAATATTTGACTAGCATACAGCCCGTCATATGACGGGATCAGTAAAATTTTTAATTTTCCAGAATTGTAAAGTACCCTATGAGACAGGTAAAAAAATGGTTTTTTTTTGGCTGAGAATTATCTGGTACACTTTAAATAATTTGTTTATCTTCATACTCCTCTAAAGTTTCCCGATACTGTGAATGCAGTTTAGAATCACGTTGAATTCATTTAGAAAGATAATTCAAAGTTTTCTTAGCTACGTCGAAATTATCGTTAAGTTCTTCCCATTTTTTTTTTGCCACAGTAATTAATGGAAGTAAAGGAATAAAACTATCATTTCCACTACACACTGGAGGTAGATAGAATTTGTTGTTAATACTGGTGATAAAACTTTTATTACAACAAAAAATAATCGATGATTAAATTTAAAATTATCACATATGTACCTAATCTATAGAGCAATTTGTCGCAACGTCACGAACTACTATAAGACCATTCCAATTCATTTTCATGTTTACAACAGCCAATACACAAATAATAAACTGCCCTTCAGTTTGAAATTAAAGCCAGAATTGTCATGAGTTGAGATGTGCCTTGCTGCGTGAAATCGCCTTATTATTTAAGCCAAATATAAAAGAAAATTATTTTCGTGATATGTAAGTTCAATGAAAAAACGTTTGAAAATAATGCAGACGATATTTAAATAATTTAAAATAAGAAATGATTAACTGAGATGGTTAAAAGAATGGCGTCATAATGTTAGAAAAAATGTTATTTTTATCTATTTATTCTATGATCAATTGATAAATTTAATCGTCTGCTTTTAACCGGGGAAAATAGGGCTTGAAATAATGGTATTAAATGCTAGAAAATTGGGAAGGGGTAGATTTCGAACGTTGCTAACCCTAACTCATCAAAATCCAAAATGGATGACTCTTTCCATTCCAGGTCCAACCGCTTCATAAATTCGAGGACAGATGGACAGATAACTTAGGTTATTATTATATAGGGGATTTACCCGGGCATGCTGGGCAAAAAAAAACCCCCTAGTTGATATATCGTCGGGAAGTCATCACAGAAATTATTGATTATAATCATCAAAGTCCAACTTAGTTTAACTTCACTGCTATTAAAAGATCGAGAAGCAACGATCTAACTGATTATCTGTTCGGGGCAGAATCTCTGAATCAAATGCTTAAGAATAATACATCTTTCAACGATGTTGGATCCCAAAGCGAGAATCAAGTGATTTTGTTCCCATCAGATTTAAAGATTGTTCAACGCAACATTTTGGGAGGCAACAGTGAATCTTGATCATTTAAGCTAATTCGAAAACCACACAGCCAGCAATTAATGAAGTGAAACCATTTTCTTGGGATTGATGAAATCTATCCCAGGAAAATGGTTTCACTTCTTCATAGTTTCACTTCTTTTAATGCTAATTTTCTGTCCAATTGTGGTCAGCGGACAGAAAATTAACATTTATGCGAGCATTGGTTTTGAGAGACTGATAAAATAAATTTGAGTAAGAGAACACGTCTTTATCTGAAACTTTACGTCTGAAAATTAGGAATTAAAAGATAATAAGGAAAAAAATAGAATTTTAGATATCAATTATAGGGGTAAAAATTTTGATATATTACACACACACCTATTTATATATAAATCCTTACTGACTGTATAGAGTAAAACAAATATGAAATTAAAACAATTGTGAATGTTACAGCCTGTATTATTAGTAACAGTTGTCATTGTAAACATCGTACGATGCTGTTTATAAAAAAAATCTTTGTGATAAGAGATTTATCTAGCATCACATGTACACAGAGTTCTGTAACGTAGCGCTTTATAATAGCAATTTGTCATGCTTTCAGAAAATATAGTTGCCTAAAAGATGAATTCATGCACGAGGTTCAAAAACATATAGAATGTTTATCCAAATGACAAAATTATAAATAATAGGAGAAACTTGAAAAATTTAGAAAATTTCGTATGAGAATGTCATCAACCTTCACTGAAAAAGAAAATCCATACTGAGAAAAAAAAAAAAAAAGAAATCTACAAACTATTTTATAGTTGTTCCTAAAAGGAGAAGCTAGACTTTAAATAGGTTTAAAATGTTATATTTTATGTACTAAATTTTAAAATGAGATTTTATTTCACTTATTTATCTGAAGTTTCAATCTTTTGAAAACGCTGGACTCAAATGTAGTGCTGCCATCTGTTGAATGAATTTCAAAACTATTTATAATTATAGATGGTTTCTTAAAACGCTATGCAATTGAAAGCTTTGCTTTAAAAGTACATTTAAGGGGGCACCTGTTGAGCAGAAAAGGCTTGATTATAACAGTCCATTTAGGATTTTATGTAAAATACAAAGTTCTGATTTTTTTTTATAAATTTTCCCTACATCCTTTATAATACTTTTATAAACATCTTTTAGTCTTACCATATGAAGCGAAACATTATTATGAAAAATTAAAATCTATACAACAAGAGAAAAAAACCTATCCATAAAGCATCTTTTGAGTGTTTTTAACTAGAAAATATTTTTTTTAATGAAATAAAATCGAATTTTATATCCTATTCTGTGAAAAACAGTTATATTAAAAAGAAAGCAATATATATTAATTTATAACATAATAAAAATTAGTACTTTTATAAAGTTTTATTTCCTGTCTCAGTTTATATCTACATACTTTTTTAAATTTTAAAATTAGATACAATTAAAGTTCTGGTTTAGTAATAAAACAGATATATTACCTTTAATTTAATATAAATTTTGTTCCTTTTGTCTTATGCATCAAAAGCAATTTAATGGGAAAATTTTTTTAGTTTTCTGTGATTTTAAAATATTTACTTAATTTATTTAAAGCTTATGGGTTATAAAAATACCTGTAAAAAATTCATTAAAAGGAGCAGAACTTTTTACTTCATCATGAACTTAGATGACTTTAAATGTGCGGTTCCAAAACATAATTAGCTTCTTTATTTACATTTTTATTGTAACCAACTTGTATCTAGATAGGTATTCATGGTTGGAGTACAAGTCACTGCTGAAAATTATTCTTTAAATATTTGTTTTGATGTTTGCTAGTTTTCGAGATTAATTTTTTCTAAAGTTCATTTAATTTAAACTTCATTTACCCTACTCTGTGTTACTAATGGTGCCATCTGTGTGATGTAAGTGAAGTAAAACTTTTCCACTAAAATAACACATCTAACAGTTATATAACAATAATATATTATTATTATTATTATATAATTGTTAAATAAAACAATGCTATAAATATAATAATAATATAGTATACAAAAATTATAACACATTTATCAGTTTCTATAGTTCGAAATACTATTAGTAAAATATTTCAATACAGCCATCTCTCATAAACTGGAACTTCAATAACGGAAATCTTCTATTGTTTCAAATTTTTTATAGAAATTTCAGCATTGACTCAATATACATAACTAGCATATAGCCCATCATATGACGGGATCAGTAAAATTTTTAATTTTCCAGAATTGTAAAGGTACCCTATGAGGCAGGTAAAAAAAATGGCTTGTTTTTTGGCTGAGAATTATCTTTCTACAAAAATAATCGATTAAAATTATCACATATGTACCTAATCTATTATTTAAGCCAAATATAAAAGAAAATTATTTAGGTAATATCTAAGTAATATCTAAGTTTAAGGATAAAACGTATGAAAATAATTCAGACGATATTTAAATAATTTAAAATAAGAAATAATTAAATTGACATGGTTAAAGGAATGACGTAATAATGCTAGAAAAATTGTTATTTTTACCTATTTATTATGTGATAAATTGATAAATTTAATCATCTGCTCCTAAAATAGGGCTTGATATAATGGCATTAAATGCTTGAAAAGGGAGACAAGGTGGATTTTGAACGTTTTAAATATGACAGTAATTTTTGCTGTGATACGACGCTTATTCATACCAATTTATTTTAGAATCGGATCTATAGTTTAGGAAAAGATAAACTTTACTCGCTTTGAATTTTGCTAACCCTAACTCATGAAAAATTCAATATGGTTTTTATATCCATACCAGGTCCAACCGCTTCATAAATTCGAGGACAGACAGACAACTGAGGCTGTTATTACATTACGAGAAGAAAGTTTAAGTCATAAAAAGTTGAAAAAATAGTAAACATTTATTTTAAAAATAATAAAACAACTTTAGAAATAAGAATTTAAAAGAAAAAGTAGAAAGTATTTAATTAATTAGACATTTGGAAAAGTTTGGCTGTGTCGGGGACAGAACCGTCAACCTGAGAAGTACGATGATGAAATGGGCAGACCCTCTACCGAACGTGCTAGGCCTACACATGGTGAAGGAACTAATTAGAGTATATGAGCGTCGAGTAAACACAGTCCAGTTTAAATATTACGCTCCGCCCTCGCTGCTCCCTCTTATTCTATACTAAATTCATATCAAAAATGAATTTAGTATAGAATAAGACTTGAAATAATAGCGTTAAACGCTCGAAAAGGGGGGATGGGGTGGATTTCGAACTCGCTTTGAATTTTGCTAACCCTAACTCATAAAAAATCCAATATGGATGCTGTATCCATTCCAGGTACAACCGCTTCATAAATTCGTGGACAGACAACTTAGGCTATTATTATATAGGGGATTGCTCAAGAAGTCCAATTTTAAAACCTGTCCTTTTGTATCTAATGACTGTTTACGTTTACTACACATACGAAAAAAAGCATTGTAATTGTAAAAAAATTCAACGTTGCCGTTTGGATAAATTTAATAACATTTTATATTTTACCAAGTCCGGAGTATTTTTTGAAATTCTGTCTTTATGCGTGTTTTTCTCCCCGTTCGTGCGCGAAAATGACTTCTGTGAAACATAAGGAGCACGAACATATTCATACGAGGTCCAAGAAGTACCCTCCCCGAAATATTGCTAGAGTTTTTAAACTTATATTGCTAAAGTACATTGCTAGAGTAAATTTTAAACTTATTAAAATTTGTGTATTACTGGCTTCCATTGCAAATGTTGAAAGAAAAAAAAAACATTTTTTCTTTAATCGAAATGGTCACAAGAGGTTGACAAATATAGTATTATTTCCGGTGCATATAGGCATGACTATAATTGCAGATGAAGGTTTGGAGAGACAAAATTAATTCACTACTATAAAACTGTAATTTATAAAAGACTGATTATGCCATACTTTTTTCAAATTTGTTGTCATACCAGGTATGTAATTTTGTAAAATAAAAATAAAAAAAAGATATGTCACAATTCTTTTCTCAACACCTTTTCACTTTACTAGTTATTCGTAAAATTGGTTTAACCGTTTGAGTCCCAAGCAGCGCTATATCGCTGTTCATTTTCATGTAGAAAAACTCAGCACATTTCGAGTGTGGTGGACCACAGATAGTGTGCGACCGATTGTCAAAGCTCCTCTCAGATCACACAGCTCCTTTTTTAATGCTCCTTTTTTAATGTACAATAGGCATGATACTATAATAATAGTGCAATATTGCATCTTATATGTGCAGAACATAAAATAGAAGAAGCACTCTCGGGACTCTTGGGTCTTTTCGTACTCATGTAGATAAAGCTGGTTGCACTATTCGGGATTCTTCGACAGTGTTTTTCAAAACCCTCTAGGACTTAAAAGGTTAAATTCGTCTGGTAAATACTAAAGTGTAATTTAAATATGTTCCAGTATTTACTAAGAAAATTTAAATCTGTCAAAAACTGAGAGAGTAAATTATATGTCATATCAGGCTTATGTATGTATTTTGTGTGTGTAATGAATTTTTTTTTCTGAGATTGAAAGCTCACTGTACTTTGGATTAAGAATTAGGATCCTAAAAAAAAAAAAAAAAAAAAAAAAAAAAAAAAAAAACTGTTTACGTCACTGCCTTCTGATACAGTGGCGGGGTGTAAGCGGTACTCAAATCTAATCTTTGGAGTGTTAAATCCACATCATCGAGTCCCATTCGGTTTCCATACAGCACGTACATTCATGGGAGGGCAGAAACACGAGCGTACTTGAACGTACACAGCCACGTGTGTTACAACGCATGTGCCAATAGTATTTCTTTGCTTTATATATGAATTATATGCATCGTATTACTTAAATGCATATTACTATTTCATGACTTACGGGGCAGTAACTTCTATTGACTACGAAGCATTTACTTTTTTAACTCATTGCCTGTGACTCCGAACTCAGTTCAAGTAGCACAAATGCATTTGTTTTTTAATATCCGACCTGAATTCGGTCAAGAGAAAAAACTGTATTTCAATTCCGTGAAGCCCGAAATCGGTTTGTCCAATGCATAATATTTAATTTACCATTTTCCCAATAGATATTTTTCCTCTTGGCAATTTCGCACCATTTATAGCTATTTCTCGGGTACTGTAAAGGATTTGTAAAATTCAAAGGAATCTGAGGGACATGGAATTCAAGAAAATTAATATATATTATAGTATTGTTGTATTAATTTAATATATTTATCCATAAAAGTATTTCATTTGATTTATTTTGCTGTCATTTGAGAAAAAATTACAGTAACCCATTAATGTTTCCCATATATGTGAAAATATTAAAACAGTAGTTATTTCGTTTAAATTTTTTTTTCAAAAATAAGCTATTTCTAAATTTTGATTTTAATGACGAACAAAATTAAAGAGAGAAAAAAATTTCATTTTTGGCAGGTTTTTCTTAAATATATTCCATAGCCAAGGGGTTAATCATTTTGTTTTTATAATAAATCTAGAGGAATACGTAAAAGCAAATACTTAGCAGTACTCTTTTAACAATGCATATTTAGGATACCAGGTAAGGGTAATATTTCCAGCATTTGCTATTATCAACAGAATTGGTTTTGTAAAAATAATATAAAGCTAAAAGTGACCTTACTGGTCATGTAGCGGCTAGCATAATATTATTACACTGTTTTATTGAGACCTGTTACTTATTGAAAAGCTCTATATTTTTTGCTAAATAAATTTCTTTGAATTTTGCGAACCACAAAAATTTTTTCGCGATCCCCAGAGGGGTTGTGTTCTACAATTTGTACGCCACTATTCTATTGTACATCCTCTGTCTTACTTAATCTATGATGGAGCAAAATATTCTCTAGTACTTAATATATTGACAAATGGAGATCAAATTGGAAAACACCCAATACGCATACCCAGTATCATTAATCTTACTCGATCTGATTCTGATGTAGATGACTTCCACATACATATAGACATCATTACAGAAATGATATTTCTGAAATTGTGGAAGAATTTTGCTATAATGTACAGATTCAAAATTTGGTTTTTTTTTTTTTAAGTCAAAACGTATTTTTTTGTGTGTGTATGAACACAACACACACACACCCAGCAAAATTATAATTTTGCTGTAGTTAA
>CM063501.1:163497901-163507901 GCA_032207245.1 Pardosa pseudoannulata
ATGCTAAGATGAAAGGGAAAATGAGTTTGTTGAAATATATACTAAATCAATTTTGATAAAACTCAAACTCTAATTATCCACTACTGTACAGCTCTGTGTTGCCTCTTTTGATCTGAAAGGAAAAAAAGTATACATTTATCTGAATGAAACGTCCTATTTTTACAGCGCTGTGTTTTTTAGGTCCATCGCAAAGAAAACCGGAAGCGAATAAAGCAAAAGCCTAATCAAAATCTAATCAAAAGAACCAAATTATTTCACAGTCGATGGATACATATTAAATTAAGTAAAGGCAACGGATACTTGTTGGCTCTCATAATTAATTAAACATCGGATATTAATTTAATTATCGACATGATAAGATATAATATTAAGTTAAAATGAAAAAAACTTAAGGAATATTCTCCCTTTGAGTGGGCCAAACGATGGCTGAATTGTAAAGAGCTGCTCTTCGGTACCGGATTTCGTGGGTTCGAATCTAGCAGGCATGGATGTTCGTAGCCCTTCGGAATCGGGTTTAAGCAGTTGGTCCCGGTATCATTAGCCCTCGTTTAGCAAAATAGTAGACCGTATCGCTTCAAACCAAACCTTTTTGAGTGGTACGCTTACTGTTACACAAGGATATCAAAATGGAGTGTTAGAGGTAACATTATATAACTAGCTGCAAGTACCCGACTTTGCCAGGGTTTAAAATAAGGTTTTCTCTAGAAGCGTACAAATCTGTTTATTTGCATGCAATAAAAAGGTACATTTATCTTAAAGCAATGTGATAGACAACATTTTTGGCAGTTTCATTTGGAGTGTGTACAAAAAGGTTTTTCTCTTTGCCCACTCTGGAGCAGGCCACATACAACTGCCCATGAGAAAAACATGGTGTCTGCAAGTCTATACCAACAATTCCAAGAGACTGGCCCATGTGACTTGTTGATTGTCATGGCAAAGCACAGTTTCAAAGGGAACTGTATTCTCTTGAATTGTATAGTGTTGTCTTAGGGAATGATTTGGAATGAAGACATCCTCACCTTTACCACACTCTGTGAGTACTGTGTCTTGAATGACATGTTGCATCAGCTTTTTCACGATTAAACTTTTGCCATTGCACAACCTGGGTGCATCAATATTTCGGATCAGCATTATTGGAGCACTAACTTTCAGAATCAAGTTGTGGGCTTGCAAATCAGGAGTCTGGATGGAATTTAAGAACTCAAAGGGATATTGTACTGCTTCATCAACATTAAGGATGCAGTCTATGGATTTCTAGGCATATTCTTGCCTTGGAAGCTGCTTCTGAATGGTGACTTTGAGCTTCTCAACCACATCATTTCTGCTTGCTATAATTGCTCTGTGAGAGAGCCAGTCCTGATCCTTGAAGTTTTGCTGAATGGGATATTTGTTGCAGTATTTGCATGCAGTAAAGTAAATATAATAAAGAAGTATTGTGTTTACTTACACCTTTTGTTTAGTAAATTTTTCTCTAAAATGTACGCACGACTCAGAACAGGCACATGGAGCACGACTTTTGTCTGGAGGAGGCCAGAATGAAGTTGGGATGGAACGAAACCTGTTTAAGAACCTTCCCCATGTAATTTTGTGTACGTGTACCAAATTTCACTTTATTTGGTTTTCTGGATCTTGAATTATAAGGGAACAGACAAACAGACAACAAATGCTTCTTATATATAGAGATATTCCCCAAAGAGTGTTACAAACAGAACGTCTCATATCATTTGACGTTATTTGGCTGTTCTTTTAGAATGATGCAAAAATGTCGTCATCCTAGTAGTTAAAACTTGAATCCAGACAATAGGAATTTTACATCTGTATATATAACTGTCCAACTTCTATTGTTGACAACTTCAACTGAAGCAATGTGCGCTATCTTCATTTACTATTCAGAAGATTCAATTTCCAGACTTTCCTTCAAAAAGAAAAAAAAACTGCTGTTGCACTGACTGGTTTTTATGAATCTTCATTCAATGCTAAATCAAATTTAGAGTCAAAAGAAATTTGAGTTGTAAAAAAGCTCGATTGAAATGTTTCTATATTCAGAAGCATTCTAGTTATGCATTTACTGTGCTTAATCTCTATTAGTTGTTCCTCTGTGTGAAAGTGTGGAGTATTATTCTTCATATTTCCAATCTTTGTTTAAAATTTTTCTCTTACAGCCGGACTGCGGGCTAAAAGATAGAACTGAAGCCTGTAGGGAATCTGTCGGAACTTGATACCGGGATTTCGAATTTGATTTTTGGCGTGAGTGTTTCCAATCCGTTTGGAGTCGGTATAAGAAGGAAGTCCCGGTCTCATTAGCCCATTCGTAGGAGAAAAGTAGATAGTAGCATTCCACCCAACAGACGTTTTATAATAGAGTGATTTAAAGAAAGAAAGATCCAGCAAACTTAGCCAAAAATATATCCTTCTTTAATTCACCTCCTTCTTTATGTGGCCTTGAGTGGATTATGTACCTCATTGGCGACGTCTTTAAACTAGACGAAACCTAACTTTTAAGAATACCGTAATGGGTTTGGTTCATATTGTCTATAACATATTGTACTCTATAGTACACATTTAGCCACGTTGCTTACGTCATACATTGCAGGTAAACCAAACACATGAATTGATATATTCAGGACCGTTCTCACCAAAGTCGTTTAATGGCTAACCGCGATTAACCCGTGGTGCCTACCAATGGTGGGATGAAATTTTCAGTTTAAACAGAGATTAATTGCGGTTAGCCGTTAAACGAATTTGGTGAAACCAGCCCTTAGTGTTAAACTAGAGGCCGGTCTCACTAAAGTCTTTTAATGGCTAACCACGATTAACCTCTGTTTAAAAGGAGAATTGCATTCCACCATTGGTTGGCATCATGGGTTAATCGAGGTTAGCCGTTAAATGACTTTGGTGAGACCGGCCCTAACGCTAACAATTTGTATAGTGTGCTTGGTGATTACCACCAACTAATTGGGGTTTGTGACACCATTCTCTACTGCAATTTTTTTCTTGATTTCTATCCCTACTAAGAAGCACATGAGAATATTCTCATATTATCCAAACGTGTATATATATATTTTCCAAACCTATCTCAAATTATTTTTTTCCAAACCTGTCTATCTCGAATTTTCATAAGAAACACAACATTCCAATTTACAGCATTATTGGGTTGAGAATCGCACAAGTTTCCATTTCCAGGAAATGCATTTGTAGTTTTCTCTCTCGGAGGGTTGTTTGGTCGAGGACTGGGTGAGAATTGTACTAAAATCGAGTTCTCTGCTCTGAAATAAGGAATCAGGGTTGAGGAGGGAAGAATAGAAGAAGGGAGAAATTTCTTTTTGGAACTAGAACTGGTTCTCAGTCTATAGCCTAACAACTAAAGTATCAACTCGCATCTTGCTGCCTCAATTTTAGAGCTAAAAATGACAGGTGTTAAAAGAAAATTAAATGTTTTAACCATCGAAAAAAAAAATAGAAATTCTGTCATTTTTGAAGGAAAATCCTTCTATGAAGAAAACCGTAGTCGCCACTAAATTTGGAATTCCACCCAGTACTATTTCCACTATCATGAAAAACAAAGATATCGTACAAAAGAACTTCGAAAACGGCTGCAAAATAATAAAAAAGAGCCGTGCATGTAAATATAACTAAAAGTAGTTCAAATTTTCAATATTTTTTATTATGTAAAGAAATTTTCTTTGTCTATTTTCATAAAACCTGTGTATCTCGAATTATCTCGAATTTTTTTTTTTTACTCCCAAGAGATTCGAGATAGACAGGTTTGACTGTATATGTATATATATATATATATATATATATATATATATATATATATATATATATGTATATATATATGTATATATATATACATATATATATATATATATATATATATATATATATATATATATATATATATATATATATATATATATATATATATAAATGTATACATAAATTGATAAATAAAAACTACCCGCTTCGAATCCAGTCTTTGGTCTCGGTAATTAAGTTACCCATATGAACGTTTCATTTATTCCTAAATGCTCATTAATTTTGATATTATATTTCACTAACAATAGAAGTAAACAAATCATTATCGTAACTAATATAATAAACATTTATTTTTTATTATTTTATAACACTTATCACGTTGATTAAGCTTTTAAATAACCACTGTTAAATTCATTAATATTTGATAAATAATGCTAAAGTTTGAGGACCATTACTAAGAACTTGGCTAACCGAACTTACATTATTTAGTGTTGTTTCATGTAATTAAAAATTAGAAGAAACTTTTGATCCACTAAGAAAAAAACTTTTTAAATTTACCTGCTATGAGTACTACATTGGAGACTTATTACATTTGGCGCCTTTTTGACTTTATTTTTAGAAAATATAAGGGATGTAAATTAGACAAAATTAAAAAATTTTCGTATGAAATTTATCTATAGTTTTTGAATTTAGAAATTTCTCATTATCTTCCCTATTGTACTATTTTCTAATTTATGTGTTACAAAATTAAATTTTACTGCAATTTATACCTTATTAACAATGTTTGGCTATTCGACAAAAAAGATTCTAATTAGAAATCTCACTAATGGGATTCTATATTAGTTTTGTTCCTAAAATACACTGCATTTCTGGACTATATATATATATATATATATATATATATATATATGTAATACAATCTATATAAAAATAAAAAACATGATCAAGAATGTTAAATTTCTTAAAGAATCAACCAATTTAATTTGCGATATGAATCTTAATTTTTTTAATAATCTTATATATTATTTCTTAAAATACATTTTAGCAAAGTACAAAAAGAAATAGTAGGAACACTTTTTAAACACTTCCGTTTTTTTATCACTACATTTTTTTTTTGTAATCACATTCTATTGTAATTTTAATAAGAAAGCAGTTTAACTTTGACATAGTTTCAGAGAAGATTTCAAACGAAATTTGATATTAGGACTCTTTGTTAAATTAGGATTTCACTAAAAAAGAATTGACTTTTTTCTATTTATAAACTATATATGAGGGAATTGAATAGAATACGGATCACAGAACATTTACTGTGCAATCAAAATAAATGTATAAATAAAACTATAATTAATATAACTATACAATTAAATAATTTGAGAAAAACGGATATAAAAACAATGAGTAAATGGGATGGTTGAAGCCGAGTGGCGTTGGTTTAGCTCTTCGCGGTCCCACGACACAGGTCCAAGGTTCGATCCCCGGACTTGGCAAGGTTAACTCAGCCTTTCATCTCTTCAGTAGGTAGACAAACTGAGGATTAAGCATACTTGAGAACTAAACACTGGGGGTTCCGCGTAATATTGACCACCAAACCGGAACATATACTTCGCATCCTAGGGCACTTGATCTTGGAAACGGAGATTGACACCATAGGCCCTGGCCCTCTAGAGGCTGTTGCGCCAAGGAGTTTAGTTTTAAATGGGATGGTTTGAGAAATGACGTCAAAGGGCTAAAAAACGTTATAATGTCAAAACCATGGGGTTAATGTGCATCAACGACATGATTTCTAATTTTCAAAACACGCTTGCTGACCTATTTTATTTAAGGCTAAATTGCTACAAATTCATTACGGTAAACGTTTAGAGGAATGTTTGAAAACAAAACAAAATATAAGAAAAACTTTTAGCAAAAATAATTGTTCAAAAATAAAATAATTCTATTTTAAAAGAATGGATTTGAGAGGATTTGTACGGTGTCACATAGAATCCCTGTAATAATTTTCGTGCATGCAGATTTCACAGTTTAAACTCAATTGTGTTTATAGACAGGCACACAAACATTTTTCTTTATTAACTAGCATACAGCCCGTCATAAGACGGGATCAGTACAGTTCCCGTCTTATAATTTTCCAGAATTGTAAAGTACCCTATGAAGCAGGAAAAAAAAATGGTTTGTTTTTTTAGCTGAGAATTATCAGGCACAAGCTCAATAATATGTTTATCTTCATACTCCTTTAAAGTCTCCCGATACTGTGAATGCAGTTTAAAATTACGTTGAATTCGTTTAAAATTAAGATAATTCAAAGTTTTCTTAGCTACGTCGAAACTACGTTGTGTTTTTCCCAATTTTTTTGGCACATTAATTAATGGAAGTAAAGGAATGAAACTATCCTTTTCACTACACTGTGGAGGTAGATGGAATTTGTTGTTAATACCGGTGATAAAATTTTCATTACAACAAAAAATAATCGATGATTGAATTTAAAATTATCACATATGTACCTAATATATTATTTAAACCAAATATAAAAAAAATTATTTACGTAATATCTAAGTTCAGTGATAAAACGTATGAAAATAATGCAGACGATATTTAAATAATTTAAAATAAGAAATGATTGAATGAGATAGTTAAAGGAATAACATCATAATGCTAGAAAAAAAAATTTGTTTTTAAAGGGGTGGATTACGAACGTTTTAAAGATGACAGTATTTTTCACTGTGATATGAAGCCTATTTATACCAATTTATTTTAGAATACGATGGACAGTTTAGGAGAAGATAAACTTTCCTAGCTTTGAATTTTGCTAATCCTAACTCATCAAGAATCCAATATGGATGCGTCTATCCATTCCAGGTGCAAATCGCTTCATAAATTCAAGGATAGAAGGACAGATAACTTAGGCTTTAATTACGAAGGGGATAAAGATATTATTTTTAGAATAGACTATTGTAAAAACGAACACGATTAAAGACAACAAGATCGAAAATTTGGCAAAAAGTGATATCATAATTATACAGTATTAAATACTCAATTCAAATTTAATTTAGTTAAAATGTTTACATAAATTTTGATAATAGAATAACATAATAAAAATGCATAGATAAAAAGAACAATATTTAATAGAGGAGAATTATTGTAAAACTTTTGCTTAAATTTAACTTAGTTTTTTAAAGAATTCCATTAAAATTCTTTGAGATCTTGATTGGTATAAACAATGAATGATATTTCTAGTTCACAATCTTCATTGTGAAATAAGAAGAATGATATTAGTACCTTGTACCGACACCTGAAATTAGAACATTCGTTTCTTTGAGTGTGTTTTGTAAAACCTATATAATATATCCTATATTGATATGCTTAAATTTAACTTAACCCCTTGCTTGTGGAATATATTTGAGAAACACGTACCGAAAATTGAATTTTTTTTCTCTTTCTTTTCACTTTAACTTTTTTTTAAAAAGTCCGGCCAAAAAAAATCAATTTTTTTAATGTAAAAAACACAATTTAGAACATTGAATTTAGGAAAAAAAATATATATTTTATACTTGAACAAGTAAGTGTTATAGCTTACAATCTCATGTAAATGATAAATATCAATAAAACGATTTTTTTTTTTTGCTTTCAGATTGTTATTTTCAATTCTTGATTACATTCGAGAGTGAAAATTTATAGCAACATAAAGTACAACGCCGCTCGTATTATCTCGAGTGTGCACAGTTTGGCAAGTTTAGAGCGATCGAGTTAACTCGAGCGTGCATGGTAAGGGGGTAATTTTGTTTGTTAATATCATCAAAATGTTAGAAATAGATTAATTTCGAAAAAAAAAATTAAAACGAAATAACTATTATTTTCTACATTTTCATATACATGAGAAATGTTAATGCATTACAGTAATTTTTTTCTCAAATAACAGCAAAATAAATCAAATGACATAATTTTCTGGGTAAATATAATAAACTAATACAGGAATATTATTATCTATATCAACTGTCATTAATTCCTTTGAATATCACAAATCTTTTACAGTATCAGAGAAATTACTGCAAATGGCACGAAATCGCAAAGCAGAAATGTATCTCCATTTGGAAAATGGGAAATTAAATATTATGCGTTGGACGAACCGAGTTCGGGCTTCAAGGAATTGAAATACCGTTTTTTTCTTTGTCCCGAACTCGGGTCGGGCATTCCAAAATGGGCGCATTTGCGTTGCTCGAACTGAGTTCGGGCGTCACAGGCAAGAGGTTAAAAGTCTTTAAAACTTTCTACTGCAGTTTTCTGAGATATTGATTGTTTAACACTAGATTTACGGATCGAGCCAATTTCACTTATTAAAAATTTGATCACTATATATATATATATATATATATATATATATATATATATATATATATATATATATATATATATATATATATATATATATATATATATATATATATATATATATATATATATATATATATATATAATTTTAATATTGCTTTTGAAAAACATACGTTGGTTTTTAGTTAAGTAATAAAATATATGTAAACTTTCATTCCTCTTCCCCGCAGACCCCTTCATTTCGCATTATCAAATGTGGTATACCTATTTTCATGGTTGTGAGTCAATTTGACTCATAGAATGGTTTAACAGTTAATCGCATAACATGAAATTTATCAGGCCTGGCAACAGTTAAGTCGTATGGGATTTGTTTCTCTTCTCATTTACGCAGATGGTCTCTACAAATTTTCTACATTTTAGATTTAGCAGCTATCAATGCTTGGATTTTGTATAATGGGACGACAAGCAAATATTTCACGGAAAGATTTTATTTTCCAATTGGCTGAAGATCTAAGAAGTAAATATAGAGAAGAAGTCGAGAACACTTTCATTCCAATGAGAAAAATTCATGCTATTGAATCACGGAAGAATTGTCTAGTTCAACAATCATGCAAAAGAAATATATGTAGAAACCATTGTGCTAAATGTAATAGAAATGTTTGCGGAAAATGTGTTTCAAAAACAGATTTTATATGTAAAAAATGTTTTCCATGAATTTTTTGATAATAAACATTTTGTTTAAATTAATTTGGAATTATTTTCTTTGCAAAAAACTTCGATTTTTTTGTATGATTCAAATTGGCTCACTTCAGTAAAAATAGGTATATGATCAACATCCGGAAATTTAGTGTTAAACTTCCTAAGAGTTAAAAGGAATAAAAAAATAATTATAGTTAAATGAAATCAGATTCTGTTAACTCTTTTTAAATGATTTCATACTTTGTTTTCCTTATTCATTGTGTTCGAAGAAATTTTTTACAGTTATTTTAAAGACATTGACTTCATTAAAATGCTCAGGCTAAGATTTATGTTCCTGTGCAGATTTTTCTATTTTCCTTTCACATATTCAATACATTTACTCTTTTTAATCGTATTTACCCATATTTAATCATATTTTAATCTCATTTAATCCCTTTTTAATCGCATTTAATCTCATTTTAATCGCTTTTAATCTTTTATTATCACTATATATTATTTTTTATATCATTTATTTCATCTAAATATTAAATTATTATTTTTTTATTATTACTTTTTATTTTATCATTTCTGTAACTGGCATCTTAATATTTGTACTATCATGATGAACCGCTCCCTTTCATAACGTGTTAAAATAGTTATTAGCACGTTACGGTTAATTAACGACGGTGCAATCCATGTCGGCGGTTGCTGCACATGGGGAGTGCAGTGCTCGAGAAGTTTCGAGGCAGACAGGAGTGGTGTAAGGAAGTGTGTGGAAAGCACTGCGAAAAACTCTGAAACAGTATCCCTACAAGTTAAAACGTAACCAAGAGCTGAATCCTCCTGACTTCGACTCTTGAAGAAGTTTTGCGAATTTGGTATTCAGTAAGATTGAAGAGCAGCACTACTGGATTGACACTGTGCTTTGGACAGATGAAGCGCATTTCACACTCTTGGCTCTGTTAACACCCACAATTGTCTAGTGTGTCCCACAAAAAAACGTGTTGATGCTCAACATCCGTAAATCTAGTGTTAACTTCCAAAACTTCATTGTGGAGCATGGGTTTGGTTTTTGGTTTGGTTTGGAGTGCTACGGTCTACTTTTTGCTACACGAGGGCTAATGAGACCGGGACCTACTGCTTAAAGCCGATTCCAAACGGCTACGAACATCCATGCCACTGTGGGATTCGAACCCACGAACTCCGGTTCCGAAGGCCAGCACCCTAACCATTCGGCCAT
>CM063501.1:163515401-163517901 GCA_032207245.1 Pardosa pseudoannulata
TTTGAAAAAGATTACTTGGAATGATTGAGACACTTGACCTAGTGTCAGTAAGACTTAAAAATGTTGAAGATGATACCTGCGACTTGATAACCATCTGTCAGCTGTGGTTTTCCCTGTTAGAATATCTCTTTTGTCTGTAATGTCCCATCGTGTTTCTCCTGTCCGTTGATCTATAGAATCCCGTGTTTTCTCGTCTATCAGGCTGTTGTCTTTCATAGCATTGGTTGTGTTGATTCTGCTCGAATCGAAACTGCTGACGTTTGGCGACAAACTATCCCGGCGCTGACATTGGAAGCGGTTCGAAAATGGAACTCCTCTGTCCGTCTAATCTTCGGTGATAAATAATTGTCGCCCCACCGCTATCCATTTTGCTGTCGATTTTACTTCTTTTATCAACATAAAATTTCGGAGACTTCTGGGCACAGATAAATTTAAGTAGTCGATGATGTCTGACAAAAATCCACCAGTTGCTTAAGTTTTCTCACAATATGTGTCTGTTCATGTGTGTGTGAAATGGTGAAGTCATCTCTGCAATTGAGTAGTATTTAAATAATCTAATATGTGGTACACTTAACAATATATATATGGTAAACTTAGACAGAGACAAATAGTAACTTAGCAACAGAGACAAATAATAAAAAAGAAATACTTCAGATTATCAAATTTATTATTATATGACAGCCAGGTTTTTTTTCTGAACGCTGCTGTGTACTATTTTTCTACACGAGGGCTAATTAGATCAAGAAGTAAAATTTCACATGCTCAAGAGTAGAAAAACACTTGGCCAAAGTATTTAGAAACATCCAGCAGAGCTTTGCTCTAAAAGTTTTACATGGAATCAAAATTTTTGTTGATCGGTGAAAAATTTTAGTCAATTATTGGTATTAATTGAGGTCAAGAAGGAAGGGGGTTAATCCACAAAGATGGTTTGGTTTGTTTGTGAGAGTTTTTTTGCAACACGGGGACTAATCAGACCAAGACCTACAGCTTAAAGCCGATTCCGAACGGCTACGATCCATGCCACAGTGGGAGGAGTGTCCACGAAATCCGGTACCGAAGGCCAACATCCTAACCATTTGGCCGAACGATGGCCGATTGGTTAGGGTGTTGATCTTCGGTACCAGAGTTCGTGGGTTCGAATCCCACTACGGCATGGATGTTCGTAGCCGTTCAGAATCGGCTTTAAGCTGTAGGTCCCGGTCTCATTAGCCCTCGTGTTGTAAAAAGTATACCGTAACACTCCAAACCAAACCAAACCAAACCTAACCATTCGGTCATCGTCCGACACTACAAAGATGACAGCCGGAGATGTGAAAGTTTTAAGTAATCATTTTTATAATTAGAGGAAAACAGAAAACATTTTGGCATGTCGAGATCACCAACAAATTGCAAGGAATAAAAAAATAGCCAAGAGACAGGAAAGGGTGAAATATATAAAGAAACATTATAATAAAATGTAGATCTTTTGGCTAAGATCAAGGTTTAGATAGGTATATATAGCTCTGATAAAACTAACAAAAATACAGGGATAGAGTTGATACAAGGAAATGTTTCATTATCTGATTTTCTGTAAGTTATTCAAGATTGTGTATGTCCCCTAATATAGAAACACATGTTTTGTGCACAAAACGGCAAAAATTTGTTCAAAATATTAATTTAAATCAAGATAGCATAATATACATGATGAAAACAATTTCAGAAATATAGTTTATAAAGAGATTAATTTTTAATGAACTATGAATAATATAATTCGAAGATAGGTCTATTACTATTCCTCTAGAACACCAACAGAACATCTGGCTGCCCTTAGTATTTCCAGAATTAAACTCTGCTCTCGAATCGTTTGAAGTTGGAGCTGAGAGAAAATCACGTTTTCGCGATCTCAGCAGGACTAGAAATCAATGGTCCGCAATTTGTGTGGGTTTCTTCGCCCCCGCATTTCGGAATCGGAGAGTGGAGGATGAATAGGGTGGCGAGGATTATTCTGGAAAAGTTCTGACGTCAAAAGAAGAGACACATACTCGCCACTAGGATTCGAGTAAAATCATCGATATCTGAATTCTGTTTAATTAGTCTCACTCTGCGGAAGTACACAGTTGGTTGAGCCCTTTCTCGGCCTAGACCTTAGGACACGGAGATCGAGAGATTACTTTTTGTTAACATATTGCTCGTCTCCTTGAATTCCAAAAAATAGCATAAATTCTAAATCATTTCTTTTAATTTACCAGGTATACATAGAGAAATCACTCTATTGTTGTACATTAATACAACAATGAAGTTCCGGTAAATACAAATGGTTCAAAACAATATATATATATATATATGTGTGGGATTGTGTGTGTGTGTGTAAGAAAAATTCTCAGGGGTTTTCAAAACTGAAGTCAAGGGCTAAAAATGCCTGCGTCCTTTTGCATTCCCTTTTTTAACCCCTAACCTAAATTGACCACTAGGGCCACAGGCCCTCAGAGAAGGGATTTGACCAATTATAACTGTACATTGC
>CM063501.1:163522901-163552901 GCA_032207245.1 Pardosa pseudoannulata
TCTGGCATATTTTTATAACAATCTTTTTGAATATCTGTGTTTTCCCTATTAATGTGGGGACTTTACATATCCAAGCTTACTGTTGCGTAAGTACAGTAAAATAGCCCGTGACACTTGTAATGAAAATTTTTCATGTTCCTTCGTTACATATTTCACCAGAGTATTGAATATTTGGACCTACCGTTTTCTTCCTTTTTTTCGCATATTGACCCTTGCAGATGCAGCTCTGTTTTCTCACGATAGCAGCCTATCTCTTCAAACAGAGCCACCCTCGATCTGGGATTAAATTTCGGACCGAGCTTCCAATTCTGGCCACCTGCATCCACAGCCCTTAAACCTTTCGGTCATAATTTACTCCCATCGGCTAGTGTTGTTCTGACAGCTAGCGTAGCTATAAAGTTTCGATTTGTGTTGACAGCCGCACTTTTGAAAACTGCCGCGTTGTAGTGTGTTTCCAAATTCCGCTCCGCAACTCCCTTGGCGAATTTTCGCAGCACTGAATGCGCCTTACTAAGATTGGCTTTTTCGTCTCCGCTCTCCTTATCTCGACTTATCATTGGTCAGAGCCGAGGGAGCCCTACGTCTCCTTCATAGCGCGGGGTTTATTTAGCGCTTGGCAACTCCTTACTGGCTGTGTTTTCAGCCTGAGCACAGTCTAAAGTTTTTTGTAATTTTTAGAGACAGAGAAGGAAATTTTTAAGAACCTTTTCCGTTCTAGCCCACCTCAATCTTTATCCAACCTGAGCCCTCCCGCGTTGTTTCTGTCTTACTGCGACGTTTCTGGAGTTATTTTTTTTTAAAAATTACCAACGCCAATACATCTGCAAAATAATCTCCATTAACTACTATAGGTTCCTAACAGAAGTGACCTTAGCTATTTGTATAAGATTAATGAGACATTAAATGAGATCGAATAATAATAAAAAAAGCTGAAACTCAAGTCAGCGTCTGTTTTGTTATCTACCTTCCTCTACAATTGTTTCTTCTACATATATGGTTCACTCTCTACCTGACTGAACTCCCTTTACTGTTGGTCCTGACTTCTTATTTATAGTCCCAACGTCAACCTACATAAAGCCCCGGCTCTACATTGTAATAATTAAACTACATTATCGGCTTCACCCATGTCACTGGTAATTAAATTTCTGATTGGTTGGCTAAGATGACTATTTAACAGAGAAGTATTTGTTTTGAGGACAGACGTACATCAAAGGAGTTGTCTGAATAAACTTCATTCTTTTTGATTCCAAAATTTTCTTTGTTCAATGATGTTTTTCCACTCGACTACAATTCACTACGACTGCATTAAACTCAAGATGGACTATCTCCCTATGAGACAAAACTCTCATCTCATATATTAATAAAGAATTAATCAATGAACCAACATTCACACCAACATTGGTTTACTATTACCTACGTTATGAAAACTGTGTAACGGAAGTGGGTGTCATGCAACCTGGAATAGGTGACAATAATATCGTCAAGAAAAATAAGGTAATGTATCGCCAAATTTGGTGACTAAATTTTGGTGACAAAATTTAGTCACCAAATTTTTCTTCCTACTGATGAATAAAATGAAACGTAAAGGAGAAGCAATAAAAAATGCATATTTATAAAATGTTTTCTCTTTTTTAGTTCACTTGGTTTGAAATGATCGTAACCATTAAACTTTTTCCATATAGAATACAGATGGAAAAGCAGTGGGTATGTCCTTCACTGAGATGTGCAACGAGAGGGTATATATATATATATATATATATATATATATATATATATATATATATATATATATATATATATATATATATATATATATATATGTATATATATATATATATATATATATATATGTATATATATGTATATATATATGTATATATATGTATATATATATATATATATATATATGTATATATATGTATATATATATGTATATATATATATATATATATATATATATATGTATATATATATGTATATATATATATATATATATATATATATATATATATACACCGTTGTTGTGGACCACATATTGCATTCTGTGCACAGTATGCACAACAATAGAAAGTAACATGCCTGCAGGAATCTCCCGTACAGTCCGTGATATCTTATCCTTCAATGTAGCCAGGTCCTGGACCCCTCCATCTTAGACCTTGGATCCCATAGCCAGAAGTCGCATGGGGTAAGATCAGGCAATCTAGGTGGCCATACAGTTGGAAAGTAGCTGCTAATGTCTCTTTCTGTTGTGAATTTTTGTCGTAGAAGCTGTTCCACCCGTACAGCAACGTGTGGAGGGGCTCCATCTTGCATGAAATTGATTTCCCCCAGGCATTTCCTTTGCTGAAGTACCGGAATGACAAAGCTGTTCAACATTTGGCGATATTTCTCTCAGATAACAGAACAGGTTTTCGGTCCTGTCGGGCGAATGTTCTCATAGAATAATGGACCTACGATAAATTCCGCTGTGAAGCCACACCAAACAGTTAGCTTTGGTGAATGTAAGGGAATTGCTGTGACTGCATGTGGTGATTTATCATAAAAAATTCGACAGTTTTGGGTATTCACAGTTTCATTCAGGTAAAAGTGGGTCTCGTCTCCCCATAAGATTTTCCACGGCCAAGCATCATCCACCTCCATTCTGGTAATAAAAGCTGAGAGCAAAAGTCAATCGCTTATCATGGTCGGGGTAGAGTAACTCCTGTACACGGCTGATCTTGTACGGATAGAAGTTGATAATCTTTCGTAAGATTTTCCATACCTTACTGTAAGGCATATCCATATTCCTAGCTACTTCACGAGCGCTAAAGATGGCAGCAATATTGTCTGGTACTTTGTCGACAATCGCCGTGGCAATTACTTCGATTGTATCCTGTGGTACAGGTTTTCGTCCTCTGCCTGACTGAACCTTCAGAGAACCTGTTTTCTCAAACGTCGCAACCATTGCTTTTAGCCCATTACCCAACATAGGACCGTTACCTTTACGCATTTTTTGTGCGTTCTAAAAGCACGAAGAGCGGCTGACGCGTTGCGATGGTTGAGGTAAAAGAAGGAGATATTGCACATAAACTTTCAATCCGCTTGATTCGAAACGGAAAACATTGAATTTTAAAACCCAAGCAGCTGGCACTGTGAAGATGAATGTAACGTGAAATTTGAATAAAGGACTTCTTCTTCTGCTCAGCGTACGTGATATTGCAGATCATGGAACTTTATCAGTGTTTATGCAGATTTTACACTTTTTTAAAAGTGTTGCCATATTGCACTTGAACTAAATAAAAAAATGTGCATAATAAAAGGTAATTTTATTCCATATTAATTTGCATTTGTTAACACTCTATTTCCTATAACACAGCTCCAAATATTCACCTTGTGGTGACTTTTGGAACTAATTGGTTTTCTTTGCGGAATATTTCGTCCCCCGTCTTGTTTAATCTTCCTACAAAATGTGGCGTCATTCTCGCCACATTTTGTAGGATTACTGTCTACCAATAAGTATTTGGACACCTGTGATGGAAAAGAAAAAGTAACTTTATTCAAAATCAATAGTTGGTACAGCCTCCACGAGAGGCAATTACAGCGTGATCACTCCGGGCCATACTTTCCACAAGTCTTTGTATTATAGCTTGTGGTATTGTCTTCCACTCGGCTTGGAGTAGACATACAAGTTCCTTCACTGATTTTGGACGGGTAGTGCATCCCTTAATTCGGCGATCACACTCGTCCCAGACGTTCTCGATAGGGTTCAGGTCTGAGCTCTTGGCAAGCCAGTACATTCGATGAACTCCATTGGCACCATACCAAGCCTTGGTTAACCTCGAAACATGACAACTGGCCTTGTCGTCCTGAAAGTAACAGGGGTCCAACTCGTAAAACTGCCACAACGTAAGAAGCACATTCTCATCCAAAATAGTGCAAAAGGCATCGGCGTTGAGCTTACCATGAATGGGGACCAAGGGTCCCAGTCCATATCAGGTGAAATAACCCCGACCATAATTCCACCTCCGCCGGACTTGACTGTTGGCATAATGCATTCTGACAGGAGACGTTCTCTAGGTAGACGCCAGACTTAGACCCTGCCATCCGAAAGGTAAAGGGTGAACTTTTACTCGTCGCTCCAAAGGATCCTTTTCAACTGATCTACGGTCCAATTTCGATGTGCTTTGCACCACATTAACCGAGAAGGGGAAGGGGTGGATATGGAACGTTTTAAAGACGACAGTATTGTTTGCTGTGATATGAAGTCTATTTATTACAATTTATTTTAGAACCGCATCGATAGTTTAGGAGAAGATAAACTTTACTCGCTTTGAATTTTGCTACCCTAACTCATTAAGAATCCAATACGGATGCCTCAATCCATTCTAGGTCGAACCGCTTCATAATTCGAGGACAGACGGACATATAACTAAGGGTATTACTATATGGGAGATTAATCTCTTAACTGTGTCAGATATTTTAGAAAAATAAATGAAGTGGCAATATTTTTGCTGCTTAATGTTGCGCTACATATCTCATAAACAGTTCGAAAATTAAAAAAATATATAATTTTAACCTTCAAAATTTTATTGTATTCCTTATTGTATAGTTTTATAAATATCTTTCAATGTAGAATTTTATGATGTATTTAAAGATTTATGGTCTTTCGAAACAGTTTCACTTTTAGAATGTGAAAATTTCTTTAGAAGTTATGAGACCTCAACTGAAGTGTTAAAAATAAATGTGTCCGTTTCTTAGTCGCTTCCATAGTAACCGATAGTCGGAGAAAATAGAAAGTGTGACCTTGAACCGTCTATTGAAAATACATCGACTATAATGTTCGAATGTCAGACACACATTTTCTGACAGATAGCATGTTATTTGAAGTAATGTACAGCCAGCAGTTATTCCCTTTTTTCTATACAATATTATTATCAGAACCAAATATTTCACATAGTGAAATATTTGTCCAATGCTGAAGATGTCCAAATCTTTAATTACTATTCCTAATTACTTATATATGATTATATATTATTCCCAAATCTTATTATATTCCTAATCTTCATACTGGAGCACAGATATGCTTAAAGACATTATCCCATGAGATTTTTTCTTTGAGTGGATGGATGTCATTACCTTGAAGCTTCTAAATCTTTACCCTCTAGATAAATAAGAAGGAGGGACTTTTTGTCCCTCACTGTTATCTCTTGATCATTCTAGAAGTATATCCCTTTCAGCCTGGGAATATGCAAGAGGGGGAATATGTTATTTAGTAGTATTTATTTTGTGTAGGAACCTATTACTGTAATCAGGTTTTGTCAACTCTATATAGTCATTTTGTAATATAGATGCTTTTTCAGATCTTTATATTTAAGGTGACTATGTTTTTAAACAGTAAGTTCGGGACAAATCAAAGCGGTGCCCCTGAATCCGAAGAAAACTTAAGGATACTAGAAAATATATTTAGGCACATATTCGGGGGCGTAACACACTGACATGTTTACCCATACTTTAACACTTTATTGATCGAATATACCGGGTGATCCAAAAGTCAGAACGAAATTTAAGAATGAATAATTCGAAAACGAAAGAGGATACAAAGATACGGTTTGCACCAAATGGATGAAAAAGATACCAGTTTTTGTGTGGCAACGAAAAAACTAGTTGTATTAGCAACGAACTGATGGCGCTATGGTGTTTATAGCACCAAAAGATGATTTACAAATGAAGAAATGCTGAGTCAATGATGAAAAGTCAACTTAATTAGAGTTAATTAGTACTACAGTAACTGTTCAATGTGCTGTCCATCATTCAGACCTACAGCTGTGAGACGAGTCACCACACTATTCACAGCATTTAGTAGAATTTCTTGCGTTATGGCAGACTCATTTTGGTGGATGGCACCTTTAGTAGTACTAGTAATGCCGGTCCTATATCATAAATCCGACAGCGCCATCTGTTGTTCGCCTACGAAATTATTTTCGTTGTATTGCCACACAAAACCCGGTTTCTTTTCCATTCATTTGGCTCAAAGTGCTTTCTTTTATCTTTATTAGTTTTCGAATTATTCATTTTTAAAGTTTGTCCTGACTTTTGGATCACCCGCTACTTTAAAGAAGCTCAGGTATCTCAGTTGACAAAGGCGTTGTTATCCTAACCTGAGGGGTGGGAGTTCAATCCTCTATCCTACCAACGATCGGGTACGTTCATTAATAACGATGCGAAACGACGGGTGAATGGTTAGGGTGCTGGCCTTCGGAACCGGAGTGCGTGGGTTTAAATCCCACTATGGCATGGATGTTCGTAGCCATTCGGAATCGGCTTTAAGCATTGGGTTCCGGTCTCGTGTTGCAAAAAGTAGACCTTAGCACTCCAAAACCAAACCAAACCAAATCATTAATAATGATTAGGGCACATAAAAAGGGTTCACCGTTTCAATGTTCTCTAAGTTCTGAAACGATACCTCTGGAGGTAACAGGCCAAGTGAGGGGGGTTCTACATGGTCCCTGTTTGTAAATTACAACAATACAATTTGTTTATGTAGTCCTTAAGGAGTAATGCATTCCATGTGTATAGAGCTCGTATAATGAAATTATCAAAAAATATCCACAGTTCGACAACGGTGAATGTTATAAGAAACAAACGCCCCCACATATGATATAATAATAATAATGTTCTTTAAAGACCGTGTTTCATATTTTATCGTGTTGCTATAAAGGGGAGTAAATATATATTATTATTTTTACTTTCTCGTGCAAAGTAAAAGGAAGTGTTTTTATCACGAAATATTTCAGAGCTGGTATTTTAAAGGAAATATTTATTCTGACCACGACTGACTGAATTTTAAACATTTTAAATCTTACTGTAAGCACGCACAAGGAAACTTTCATTCTGGAACTTTAAATATCCCTTTTGACCATTTCTCAACTAGTTTTGAATAGTTTTTTCTTTATGCCTGTGCTTATGTACGCATGTGTCTCCAGTAAATCAACTATTAGCTGCTGAAAAGTCGAATGACTATTATAACGTATGGTTGTGTGCCTTCCTTTTTGGATGCATTCTGAACTTTGTATAACGAAAAAAAAATTCAGTATAATGGATAATAAACGCTATGGAACTTAACTGAAAAAAAATTACCTATAAATGATAGAAATCTTGTCTTTAGGACTCATAATATCTAGTTCTGCTCCTGCCCTTTTCAATTTCATATAATGAAAATTTTTAATATAACGTAAATCGATACTATTAATGCTGCCGTGTTCGCAGTAAAAGAAGTGTTGTAATCGGGAATTATTTGGATTTAGTAAGATATATGGATGTAGTGAATTGTCTTAATATAAAGAATATTAATGCTTCGGTTATTCGCCAGAGAGAAGTACTTGAGCTCAACTAATAGTACAGTTAACTTGAGAAACGAGTTCCTTTATGAATGTTTAAGACAATGTGAGAATAACAATAATGATGTCACATCATACAAAATAATAATTAACTATAATATAATAGGCTTACAAGGAAGCCACGTTTAAGCAGATTTTTTAAAATTTCATATTTGCCATGGAATAAAATTATTTTTATTAAATTTCTTTCGCGTGTTAGGCCGTTAATCCTATAAAATTATAATTTAGATCAAATTTTTTTTGTCATGCAACTATAATTGATCAAAGAGAGCAATTCATTTTTATATTAATTTGTTACGTTTTAGTATTTTATTTGTATTAATTTTGCATTAATAATTAAGTATATCTAAATAATTTAATTTAAAGCGTATTTGTAAATTTGTTATTAGTATTTTAATTTTATTAATTCTGATTTAATAATTAAGTATATCTAAATAATTTAATTTAAAGCGTATTTGTATATTTTGTTATTAATAACATAATAAGTGATGTTCTTTGAAGTAAACTAATTATCTTAATTGCGTTGTGTAACTGTTAATCCTAGAATTCTAAGTATTAATGTAGACAAATTAATCCCATAATTCGAGAGCTCAATTATAGAGTTGTCGTTACAAATGTATGTAAAAATGAAATCTAAGAATTGTGATTACAACGGCGAATTGTCTTTCCAATCTATAAATATTAATAATTTGTTTGAAAATGAAAAAAAAAATCTGTAAATCCTCAAAGTATTGTTATATTTTTACCACCTTGAATATACGTTGGTTTTACTGGGAAAAAATGGGTTTGTTTTACGCTGTTAACCCGGGCTCGAATCTAAGCTGAAGAATCTTTTAATTTCGTTGTCAATACGTTTTTGTTATTCGTTGTTTTTACCATTAACGCTTTGACTGTCCTGTATATCATACCCTCTTAGACCTCCCCCAAAAATATGCAACTCGAAGAATATTTAAGAGGAGAAATTTCAATTCCAGGACATAAATTCCTTGCGAATTTCATTCCGTGTACTCTGGTAGACAGTAACTATGCCTCGCCTATAGGTGCTCGAACGATATGCGCAGATGTCAGCATTTTAGAGAAGGCGGGCAGTTAGTCTCAAAGAGGCCGGTAGGTCTAAAGGGTGACTCGTTCGACATTTGGGAAGGATCAATGTCACTATTAGACGATGATGGCAGAAATTTGTGAACCATGGCCAAACGGAGTTTTAAGAAGGAAGTTGTAGGCCTTCAGAAAAGACTGAACGTGAGAACCGAGCAATCGTGAGAGCGGCACTAACAGCTCCAGATGCATCCTTATCATCGATTGTACGTGTAACAGTGCTTCAGTGGCAACAAAGACCATTCATAGGCGGCTCACAGAAAGGGGGCTGAGGTTATTGATGCCCATTGCGCCGGCTACTGTTGACCTCTGTACAATGATAAACCAGTTTGCATTGGTGTCGGGCTTATTCGGACTGGAATGTAACTAACTAGAGAAGAAAAGTCTTCAGTGAAGAGTCCCACTTTGAACTGAGCCCCGATGACCAGCGAAGACGTGTCTGGACACTCCCCGAACAGCTGTAGGATACCAACCTAATTGTCTTTCGACATACAAACTGACAATCAGGAGTGATGGTCTGAAGTGCCGTTTCATTTCAAAGTAGATCCCTTTGTTTGTCATCCGTGGCACACTTACAGCACAGCGGTTTTTACTCCCCGTTGTGTTGACCTTTATGCCGTGCTATTACGGACTTATATTTCTGCAAGATAATGTCTGGCCCCACACTGCACGTGTTTATACTACTTGTCTTTGTGCTTGCCGAACGCTACCTTGGTAAGCAAGGCCACCCGATCTCTCTCCTATTGAGTCCGTTTAGATCATTATGGGCAGAGCCTTCCAACCAGCTTAGGATTTTGACGTTCTAACGCGCCAGTTAGACAGAATATTATACGGTATCCCTCAGGAGGACTTCTGCCACTTCTATAAATCAATGACAATCCGAATAACTGCTTGCATAAGGGTCAAAGGTAGACAAGCAAGTTACTGAGTTTTTAACTTTGTAAAGCTCTATCACTTGAATAATCACCCAATTTTTCTGAAATTGTAATCACTTGTATTTTTGTTCATGCACATTATATCTATCGATTTTCTTCCTATTCCCGTAACTCCTTCTTTGTTTCGTTTATTTTTAATCAAAGAGTGCATATGGTATACACATCTAATACTTTATTCCCTTGTATATTACACGTGGTACAGAAAAAAATACTGTACGCAAAAAATAATTCGGTATAGCATCTTGAATTTAGTTGTATTTTTCAGTTAAACAAAATGTTAAAACGTATGAAATACGTAGGAGATAAAATTATTTTCATATGGGGATAGCCAAATGTTTAAAGGTAACAAGCTGTTGCTGTAGTTTCTGATGCCACATGGACAAACCAGGCACTGTTTGAGCCATACTCTACTCATATCAAGGAAAATGGGTGCACCTTTCGTTTAAGAAGCACCGCTATGGTGAAAGAACGACTTTGCTCAAGTGGGTCCTCATAATTTAGAAGCTGAAGATGAACAAGCTTGGACTGCCACCTTAGAGTAATTGTTTGAGAACTTAGAGGATATTATGACCAGAAACCTATTTTATGTACCCCAGTCACCTTTAACAAGATCAACAGATCTTAGGGCGGCTCGAGCTCCAAATAGGCAACCTACAAGTTATGAGACCGTTTCCTTCGCCGACTGAGCTACTGCGGTTCTAAAAGTAACATACATAGTTTATGGTATTATGTTAGATTGACCTCATCTAAGTTTTATTACGAAACATATTTTACATTCATGTATTTAATATAAATATTGACATTTTGTTTATAAAAACATTTTTTTAAAAAAAATAAAAAAATTTAGTAACCCACGATCCGTTGTTATCCTTCTATCCTAAACATATATATTTGTATGACCAAACTCGAAAAGTAGTCTAACGTTTAAACTGGATTACGCACATTAAAACCAATGATATATGCAAACACGTATTTTTATGAGTTTAACTTTTGTAGGAAGCGAGTTTTTTCTAATTGTCTACCTATGCTTTTCCCTCATTCCCAGAAAAATCATTTCTCCACTTTGAACCGGACGTGGGTGGAAGCATTTTCTAAAGCAAGAGGTCTACGAGCACTTCTGAATAATTTTATAGCTTTCAGCTCACGGAAATTTATTCTAGACTAAAATAAAATAAATATAGCCTCTAAACAGGTTAATTGCATTCCGAAAGAGAAATACCATAATAAAAGAAACCGAAATGTTTGGATGATGTATAAGTAGTTCTAGGAAACTTAAAGTGCTATATTATTATTAAAAATATAGCACTGAATATACAGTTTCTTTAACCTTTAGTTTCTTTTCTTTAAGTGTAAGAATGTTACTAGAGTTTATATGAGCTATTAAATAAAATCAGATTTAAATAAATAATCCTCTTTCTTAGAAATCTTAGATAGCTTTCCGATAAATTGTAGAAAATACTAAACTCTCTCTCTCTCTCTCTCTCTCTCTCTCTCTCTATATATATATATATATATATATATATATATATATATATATATATATATATATATATATATATATATAGGTGTGTGTGTGTGTGTGTAATGATACTTTTATCACTTTCGGTTTAAGATTCTATTTTCCCGGTAATTTTTCTCAAGGAACCTTAGAGAATATTCTCGAATGTTTGCTAGTAGAAATCCTTCCGGTTCCATATCTATGAATACAGTTTTAACGCTTGGGTTACATCACCCACGTGACTTCAAGTAATAGCTAATTGGTCGGCACAAATGACTAGTTAAGTAAATGTCTAGAGTTCCGTCACAGTTTTTCGATAAATCTACGGTAGAGTTTCGATATTGATAGAGTTCCACATAAGGTTTCATGATGATGCTTTGATATAACGTTGATGCTTTGAATAATCTAAGTTAGATTGAATTTTCGAGAGTCTTGATTGCGTTCTCATCGCGAGGTTACATAGGGCTGGGAGGTTAAAAACCTCCCGGAACCCCACTTCGTAATGAGGCAAAAAGACTTATTAGATATATATATGTCATGCTTCATTTCTGCATGGTACTTTTGTCTCTTTCTCCTTCTCAAATTTAAGCTGTCCCGTAGCAACAATCATCCCCTATTACCAACGGATTCAGACGTGATACCTTTGGAAATACTGTCGGAGAGGGGTTTCCTGTTTTCTACCACCGTACAATTTTAATTAGCGTCAGTTATTGTCTGACATTCTTTGACACGTAAAGGGTGGGTGATCTTTTGACGTGTCACTTGGTGTTTTTCGGGACTTCTTTTTTTGCTTTCTCCTGATTAGCATCCCTTCTCGAATATTTCATTTTGATTATTTTGTCAGATTTTGTCGAGCTAAGGCAACGATATGATCCTTCCTATTTCATGACAATAAACCGAACGTGCGCATACTTTGTACCTTGATTTAAACGAGATAAAGACATTTTCATTACTTTTGGATAGTTTAATAAGGCCTAAGACTGAATGTTGTCAAGCCAGTTATATTCTTGGACTAGCTTATCAAAATTAACCTGAAGTCATTTCAGATCTTATTTTTAGCCCGATAACGGCAATATCTATGCCACACACACGCGCACATAATATTACACACACGTACTGTTTAACGTAACTCCACACATGCACAATACACGTATAAGTAGTGAATATGTCTGCAGCAATTGATTAAGGTGATCTTTAACAACTTTCAAATTAAAGTTTTTTTTTGAAACACCAGTTCCACAGATTGCCAAGAAACAGCAGCCCGTGTTATCGAATAACCACCTCGTGTTTTCAAATTGAAACGAATCAATCATGATGAATTGCTTCTGTGGGACATCATCAGAAATAAATGTTTTCTGTGGTCCAGCAAACTTCAAGACAATTTCTGAGACCAAAATACATTTTTCGTCTTTTGTCATTTTGTCATTTGCGAAGAGATACAGTAAGGTTGGAATGGTAGGACATCATTAGGAATAATTTTTTTCTGTGGTCGGTAGCTAAAATCAAGCCAATTTTTCAAATTAAATTACATCCTTCGACCTTTGTTCACACCACTTAGGAGATGCTGTTTTATCTATACTTCACATGATTCTAACTTAAGTAATTGGAAGGGATGTAAATGGCTGATACACCTAGTAAGCCTTTTTTTAGAACCAACAAGATGTCGAGGCTTCAAGAGAGACCTGTATTACATCTCTTTTGTGGGAACAAAATGATATAAAAACTATTACGAAATAATTTCAATAAGCAAATAGACTAAAAGCTTTTACCTCCTTCTATACACTGTAGAATTGAACGAGCCTTCGAATTTGTCATCATTTGCTATTGATTGACTACGTAATACTGCATTAATAATGCCACTCGTTTCTAGCTGCCAATCAGCTGTCAAGTTTTCTCTTTTTTGTACCTTAAATTAGCTTTTCCTTTTAGTGTTATATTCTGTCAGACAGATGGATTCCATGTATTTATAAATTCATGTTTCATTTATTTATTTATGACTTGAAAAGTGTTCTCTACCTCATTCATGAGGTTTAGAGTTGCTGTGATGTCTAGAGGGATTATCCAGCCGCTGTTTAATAGGTAGATTGCTTGCTGTCTCTGTCATTGATACTGGGTTTGGACAACAGCTAATTTCTCAACACAGTGGTTGGAGGTGTGCTCCTGTACATCTGTGGGATTTATAATCAAAATTTCCAGAAAGTAAAGATTATAAAATTATCCTCTCGAAATGACATATGTGCTAGAAGAAGAGCCTACTTCCCCTTATAGTTCTGAAACCTTGTAAAATGAAAATAATTTTAGTCATTACAAAGAAAACTGCCATAAATACATTACTGTAGTTACATATCTGGAATAAAACCCTCCCAAATAAAAAGGTCTGTCTTTGAGAAAACGTTTTTCAATTATTTCGTGAAAATTTATATTTCTATTTATACAACCACAATAATCTTTTACCATATTATATATTTAGTTAGTAATTGAGATTTACATTTAGTAAGATTTTTGTTTATTTTCCAGAATCCAACTTTCAGTTCATGGGCTCCAGTCCCACTGTTGGCATAGCTCTTCACAGTCGTTAGAAATCAGCTTTAAGCAATAGGTTCTGGTCTCATTAGCCCTTGTGTTGCAAAATGTAGAACAGAGTGCCTATCAACCAACCTATGAACCTATCAATCCAAACCTATCAACCAACTATCTCTCCTAGTAAAAAATCCTGTCTTTCTGTGTTTAACCACGATGCGCGAAATGTTCCACATCTTCGTGTAAAGCGTCTCATTGACTCGACTAGGTATTCTTTGAAGTAAGGAAAATGGTGAAAGTCGTTTGGAGCAAGATCCGAATTGTAGAGAATTTTCAGCGATGACGTCCCAGCGACCATTATTCGCGAGACCATTTCTCCAAACGAGTTGGCATTTGTGTTCATATTACAACTATCGTTGTAGAGGGTGAATAACGGTTGGGTATTGCATTCATTGAAATTGATGAATATGACCGAATGGGTAGAGTGCTGCTCTTCAGTAACAGGGTTTATGGGGTTCGAACCTCGATGTTAGCCTGGATGTTCGTAACCATTTGGAATCGGCTTTAAGTAATACGTCCCGGCCTCATAAACCTTCGTATAGCAAAATGATTGACGGCAGCGCTTCAAACTAACTTATCAACTATACGTTAAATTACCACACAAAACTAATTTATCTATAACAGACGAGATTCCATTAGTATCTGGACTTTTAACCTGACTTTTTCATCCCTTTTAAGTGAGAAATACACAGCAAACATGTTAACACAAAATGACATAACCTTATCAAATTTCGATATTTCCAAGTGGAAGATCAAATTTTGATTTATGAATAAAATCTTATGTTCTTTATTGAGGTTTGGCGTTTGACCTATTAACAGGTTGTATGAAAAGTTTGAGAAGAAGAGTATTAAAGAATAAATGTTTAAACATAAGTCAGTTTCATTTTCTAATATTAGAGAATCAAGCCATGTTGGTACTCTAAAACTGACAAGACCCGTAAATTATTTATCTATATCTAAAAGTTGCGGAAGAAAAGGATACTTATTAACTACCCGCGCATGTCTTCCTATCGTTCCCAGAAAGTTATTAAGTGGATCAGAACGTGGGAGGAAGTAGTTCGAAAAGAAATATTCTAACATATATTTATTAATAGTTTTATTCCTTATGACATACCGAAAACTATTAAAAAATAACAAGTGAACACTACTAATAACAAATCGAGAGAGAAAATAGTATAGGATATGGTATTGGGAGAAATAAAATTCAAAAACAGATAGATGCACAAGTCTTTCAATGAAAAGTTAAAGTGACATTTTTTTAAAAAAGTAGATTCATTAGCATATCTCCGAAGTGTTTTTATAGAACGCATGTGGGCGTTAAAGTTAAAATTGCATTGAAAAACAAATCCAATTTAATAAAATTCTGAAATCCTAAATTAGAAAAAAGGAAATATTTGCTCGTATTTAAATATATATATAAAAACATGATTTTCCTGAATAGCAAAATGAGGCATGGCTAAACGATTTCTCGTTTTCAGTAGATATTGTAAAATATTTGAATGAACTAAATATAAATCTACAAGGGAAAAACCAATTTGCTTTCAATACGCACTCAAACGTCAAAGCATTTATGATAAAACTCAATTTATTTGCTAAAATCTTTAATAAGAAATTACTAAATCATCTTTATTACAATCACGACGAGAATCGTTGAAAAATACCGATTTTCTAAAATATAGTACAATAACACAAGACCTGCATTCTAAATTCCAAAGAAGATTTGAATATTTCAAAGCTATTGAAAAACCTTTATCATTAATTAGTCAACCTTTCAGTTTTGAGGTGCAAGAAACTCCTGTTGATATTCAACTAGAACTAATTGACTTACAGTCAAATAATTTACTAAAAAAATTTTTTTTCCCTAAAACTAACTGAGTGTTTTATACGGTGCTTTGAATACAGAACATTTCAAACATTTTTTGAACTATGTTCAAAAATACCTAGTTTTATTTGGTTCAGCATATATTTGGGAAAGAACTTTTTCTTTAATGATTTACACGAAAAATAAATATCTATCACAAATTACTGAAGAAAATCTACACTCGGTATTAAGGATTGCTACAAGTGATTTGGATCAAATTTTGAAGAAATAATATCAAATGAACATTCCAGATTTCATGTTTCGAATTAACTAAAACTATGCTATTTTAACGTTTGATGTTTGTCTTTTCTATTTATAATTCCATTTACTATTATATTTACAAAATGTAATATAAATATAAAAATGTTATAACTATGATCAAAATAAAATCATTTGTATCGTTAAGATACTAACAAAGATCAAAATAAAATCATTTGTATTGTTAAGATACAAAGATCAAAATAAAATCTTTCATTAACTGATTTATTTAAATACCATTTATTTAATGTAATGGATCATATTTCTCTAAAAAATACGTGACATATTTTACTGGGCACAAAATGTTCGCATATACACCTAAGTAAGACAATTTATTATTACTATTATCTTTTATTAACTGTCAAATTTCTCTGTCCATATTCTTTAAAATAATACTTATAGTGCTTTTGTCAAAAAAAGTTCTTGGGCAGTGTGATGAGGCTATTTAGATCAGTTATATAATTGAATCATTCATACAAGAAGTAAAATGCTCGGGATCTAAATCTGACCTCATCACATTTTTGTAAAAAGATAGTGGACCATAAAATTATATTCTACGGATATTGTTGTCAAGTACGGAGCCGGGATTCTAATTTGGGACTGAGATCAAAACCCCGCCCGAGACCACCGTACAAGACAACAATATCCGTAGAATATAATTTTATGGTCCTCTGTCTTTTTACAAAAATGTGATGAGGTCAGATTTAGATCCCGAGCATTTTATTTCTTGTATGAATGAATCAATTATATAACTGATCTAAATCGCCTCATCACAGGCAGGGAAAAAACCCCACCCAAAACATTCGCGTGTGCACAGCGTACGTGGTATAGTCCTCCCCCCGGGAGACATTTTGAAAATATCACTTTGGCCCGCGCTTAAAAGTATTTGCCCACCCCTAATATATATGATATTCGTATATATATATATATATATATATATATATATATATATATATATATATATATATATATATACATATCTGTAATTGGATTTGGTTCTGGTTTGGTTTACAGCGCTACGGTCTACTGTTTTGCACACGAGGACTGAGACCGGGACCTACAGCTTAAAGCCGATTCCGAATGGCTACAGACATCCATGCCAGCAGCGGGATTCAAACCCGCGAACTCTGGTTCCGATGAGCAGCGCTTTACCATTCGGCCATCGTTCGGCTATCTGTAATTGGAAAGACAAACTCAGAAGTTTGTTATTAGACATCAAGTACATAAATTGCAATGGAGCATGTTAAGAAACCTCGTTGAATGGGGTAAATCGAGAAAACAATTTTTAATTATCTATTTCATTGTTTTTTAGAAACATGTAGAAGGTAACGTATGCATACTAATTTGAAGCCTTTAAAGTTAAGAATGCGTTCTTTTAACAAGCAAGTAAACAAAATCTTTATGAAGAAAGTTGCAACTTTGGAAAAGGGTCCCAAAAATATTAACGCCCCTTGTATATAAGTTTTAAGTGACAAATCTATAACAAGGAAGAAAAGTACCATCTGTAATTCGTGGATTGCTTGAGATAGTGAGTTTTAGTGAGATTTTTCGACTTTAATGAATGAACTTCTGGTTATATTTCACGCTCTATAGTCTATTGATTTTGCTACAAGAGGGCTAAGAGATTGGGATCTACTAGTTAAAGTTGATTTCAAACTGATCATGCACCCATGATTGCTATGGGATTTGAACAGATAAATTCTGGTACTGAAGAGTGGAGTCCTACCTATTCGGACATGGTTCGGTGTTACGCTTACGGTTTTTTTTGAGGGTTTAGTTGCAAAATCAGATGCAAAGCAATGTTTATGAATAGTGTTACTTTATATGCACATATATATGTAAAATATATAAATATCTAAACAAATAACGATATTTATTAATTTATTTATATACGATGAGACCTTAGTGTATAGTTCTTTCATTATTCATTTTGCCATAATTATCATTAAATTCATTTGGTTGCGAATGTATGGCAACAAAGATATTTTTTGAAAGGTGCCAAATAGCTTCTTCGCACACAAAATAGTATTTGCATATCTTTTCAGACGATAACGTTTAAAACATTTGCCTCCCATATCGCGTTATGCATACGCTCGCACCATGGAATAACGTTAAGCTCCGTTGATCTGGTATTTAAAAGGTTGTATCTTGCTACCGGTAGTCTTTCTATGGTGGCCATGTATTCCGTTCGTGACTACTGCGACATATACTCATATACGGCCGATATAACGGCCTATATTCAATAAACTGTTTTTTCTTGCACCGGCAGTGAAGTCATACTTTTTTTCGTATTTTTCTCGTAAACTATGGATTGTACAGGAACGCTTCTTTGGGCAGTTTTTATGTACTCCGAACGAGGAATCTAGTTGTGCAGAGTTTATGCGGTCGTTTTGGGACACCATGTACATATATATATATGTATATATATATATATATATATATATATATATATATATGTATATATATATGTATATATATATATGTATATATATGTATATATATGTATATGTATATATATATATATATATATGTATATATATATATGTATATATATATATATATATATGTATATATATATATATATATATATATATATATATATATATATATATATATATATATATATATATATATATATATATATATATATATATATATATATATATATATATATATATATATATATATATATATATATATATATATGTTATGGTACATATATGTGTGTATGAATCTATATATTGTATATATGTATATGTAAGTTTGTATATATATGTATGTGTAAGTATGTGTATATGTATATATATGTATATATATGTATATATGTGTATATATATACATATATATATATGTATGTATATATGTATATGTATATATGTATATGTATATATATATTTATTTATTTCAATTCGATATGTAGTTCAGTATACATACCCCCGAAATTAAATTGTGAAATTTTTTATTTTTTTGCTTAGCCACTTTCACCTTAAAAGTGAAAGCGCGTGTTACTATAAATATTTCGGCAGAAACTTTGGACTGCTCTTTAAACAAAGAACATTGTTAATAAGTAACTGGTAGTGGTCTGAAACTACTCTAATACTACTTGTAAAACCCCGGATGATTAATTCATGGCAATATACGAATAAGATTAGTTTTGAAATCCTCTCTCTTTAATTAAATCTCAGGTTTGTCAACACATACTGTGATCGGCAAGAAATAGTCAGCTTATTAGCGTAAAGATATACGTAGATTTACATGGGGTTCAGAAATGCATCTTAAAAGTCTTCTATTTAGTGAATACACATTATAAATGAAAGGGAAAAGAGAAATCGTAGGTCTAGGGGTAGGGTAATTTTGTGGTGTGTTTGGGAGTACGAAATTTATCCAAAATATATAATAATAATCTAATGCATAAATAATTAGATATACACATTCATTGGGGCTACATATAATATACAATATAGTAAATCCTAGCTTAAAATAAAGTGCCAGCGCATAAGAATAATTAATAAATATAATACGTAATGCCTTATTGTAAACTCATTAATAAACTTGTCCTATGTTCTTCCATTCCAACTAAAAAAGAGTAGCATTTGCAGAGATTATAATTTAGATTTTTAGACACTATAAAATAGTATAGCCATGAGGCAAGGTGAGTTAGACATTAAAAAGCTGTAAACTAGGTTCCACCGAGAGAAGTGAAACCTGGGATTATAGTCCTGAGCGATTAGTTTTTAATTCTCATGGGCAATAACGACAAAGCCTGTAACAGGCTAAGCAATAAAAAAATGTATAATGGCGCCCACTGGAGACTGTATTGAGAAACTGCCAAAACCGTTACCAAAAATATTCTAAGAAGATCACGTCACTAGAGTTTGTAGAGAGTACTGGTAGGCAACAGATGTTTGGCATAGTTAATATTTGTGGGAAATGAAATAAACCTCACGAAAAGAGTCTCCCTCTTTTTCTCTCCACATGACTGCTATACATCTCGAGAAACATCGGGGAAGAAGAAGGGATGTCAGTACAAATCTACATTAGGTTGGATAATAAATGCTAGTTTTGTAATTTTTATTAAAAGTTGACTTTTCAATAAAAATTACAAGTAATTATTCAATAATGTATTCTCTCTTGTTTAGAACTTCTCAACTTTCAACAAGGTTTTCAACACCTCGTTAGTAGCATTTCGCAGATTTAGACTCGAGAAATGCATTCTGCCAAGTTCTTGATTCTGCATCAATGTTGAACAGACCTACGAGCATAACATTTGAAAGAGATGAAGAGAAGGTGAAGTCTGTAAGCGCCTAATCAGGAGAATACAACGGGTATGGCAGTGCGTTCCAGATATGCATTTTAACGGATTCTTTGTTTATATAGGCGATATGAGAGCAGGTGCTAGGAAGGGAACTCCTTGCTGCCAATTTGGTTTTTTCTCTTGAATATCCGTGTTAGTCGTTATAAATGATGAACATGGTTTTGTGTTGATCATTTAGTTCCGTTCAACCAATTCGTGAAGGATTACATCCCTTCGAAGCCACACCATACGTACAATATCATGTTATGTGGGATTCAGACCTGGGATGAACCGACGAAGACGATCTACTTTAAACAAAAAGTTTAAAATATTGAGTGTCCCTGGGTGTAAAATTCTAAGCAGTTCCCTCTTAAACACACATATACATGACAGCATTGAGCTCAATAGGAATAATGGAATACGAATTAAAGTATGGGTATGAGATTAGATACTGCTAGAATATCCAGTTCCTTCTGATAGGATGAAGAATATACACATTACATTTAATTAGTGATGCTCCTATTTTTTCGAAGGGCTCTTAAGCGTGGACTACAAAATTTAGATTGATTTTACAATACATCAATATTATATTTGGGGGTTATACATCGTATGGATTATATATTACTTGAAAATTCTCTCTATATACACTGATTTACAATACGAATACTTGACAAAGCACAAGAAGCATTCATTTGAGTAAGATGCAATTTTTTTTTTGTCACACGAGGGTCGCTTGTTGAAGAAGAACTACATAAGCAGCTGGGTGGTTGTCTAACAGGTTAAAGGTCTTGTTGACTTAAGTATAAGGAGACGATTGGTAGAAAGGGTTGGGATCTCCTCTGACAGTTTTCTTCGTAAGGTGAAGAATATAGATGACATATTTTTATAAAAGATTTTACTGAAAATATTTATAAAGTAAATCTGTTTTTGTCTCTGCCTTTCCATGTCTAGGAATAATTTATTGTCATAAATGTCTTAGTTTTTATTGAGTACTTCTTTACATATTTTGTTTTTTGAAAAGAGATTGATTTGCGATATATTAAGGCATTTTAAAAGTAATTTCCTCTAGATATTTGGCCGTCTGAGTGCATGCACTATCTGCATACTTAGTAGATTTTACTTTGTATATATGTTCATATGTAATGACATCCGTTCTTTTTTTCTTAAAAAAATTCTCCAGATGTGTAGCAGTCGTGTATCAAAAAGGATTCTCTTTGCGTGGAGTTTATTAAAAAAAAAATGTTAATCGTGCGAACTATTGACTTCTAGCGAAATTTACAATCTCTAGCGATCTGACGTTCTTACAATAATATTGTTTACGATTTTTTTTTCAAGTTTTCAATACAGTCGACAGTATGTGCTATTATTTTAATATTCTTATTGGTTGGAATGTAACACGCTTTGCTGTTACTAACCACGAGGGATTAAAAACAAATCTCTCGGAACATTAATATTTGGACTTAACTTGCTTTGTATACAAATTTTTAACCTTCCTCTATCTGAGAATTGTTTATGATCTTATAGTGTCTAAAAATCTAAGTTATAATTTTTGAAGGTGCTAGTTTGAATGGTAGTTTGTTTGGGGCAAGTTTAGTAATTATAAATTTAGAATAATGGGTTAAGTATTAAATTGATCTTAGGTACTGGTATATTTTTAAGATTGGACATAATAGTTTACTATGTTTTATATGTACATAATATATCAAAATTATTACAGTTAAAATACCTAAGATTCTCTTTTTCCCATTCTCATTTTTTCATATCAGGTTTTTCATCTCCAAAATCTCATAATTAAAAAAAATGTTCACGACTTGAATTCTTTCAACTTGTCTCGCAAACCTAAATATGTAACAGAGGCAAATTTTCTGTTCACCTTGCTACATTTTCCAGCTGTTTCAATCAACTGGTTCATTTTTGCAATGATACAAGTTCCTGTCTAACAGTTAATCTCTCTGACTAAGCTGCTCATTCTTAAGAAAGCATTCACCCAGTTGTCTCAATCAAATGGTACACATTTGCAATGATACAAGTTCATGTCTAACGGTTTTCTGTAAGCTCATTTGTAAAAAAAGTCACTTTGCAATAAATGTATATATCATTAATATCGCTGACTAAGCTGCTCATTCTTAAGAAAGCATTCGCTCAGTTGTCTCTCAATTAGATTGTTAATTTAGTTCGATTGCTGCTTCTTGTAATCGAGTTTATAACCATTCAAATCCTCGACAATTACTTTCCAGTGATTGATCATTCAAATATCGCTGGTAAGCTGCAAAAGCTCTTCTTATCATTGGCTCTTCCAATGAAATGGTTCACTAATTCTCTCTTCCAAGTTTGGACTGTCATAATTGTTTGATCTGAATAAGCTGCACTTCTTTTTTAAAGTTTAAAACATCTTAAGAAAGCAAATGGCCCACAAATGTTAAATTGAGTTCTTTTTATCTCTTTGGCCGAAATCTGTAATTAAAAATAAAAGAGGTTTTCAATTATAACATTGAAAATTTAATATGTAATATCTGATTAATTTCACTGAGTTAGGTAATATATATGTATATATTTATATACGTATATAAAAAAATATAAAATAGGCATATGTATATGCAAATTTCTCTCTGAGTTTTTTTCTTGTCAATTGAATAAACATTTGTATACGGCGTCGATTAGATGTAAGATAAAAGTGTGAGATTAAGTAGGTAGAAATTAGCTTTCATAAAATAAAAAAAAATATCTGTTTAAACAAGAGAGTTCTTAATAAAAAATCTGTAATAATCTGTGATTCACGCGAGATAGGTAATATTAAATGATTAATTTAGTATAAAAAAATATAACATATTAATTTGCGACTTTTTTCTTGTTTTAATTAAATCAGAAATATGAGTTGTTAACACACGAACGGATCTCGAAGAGAAAGGCTCTAGTTATTAGCGTTTAAAGGTACATCGGTGGAGGTTAATTTTGCACGATAAGTCACTCGAAGTTGAAATGTAAATAGGATATTTATAAGCCTAAATTAATTGAGAGGGTTCATCAATGTTTTAACTGTAAAATATCTTCACGAATGATAATACGGTTTTTGATTTGCGTAAATAATGCCCGTTACACAATCACACTAATATAAATTGTATTCCTCATATATGCTACCGGTGTATTATTTGTCCTTATTATGTCAAGTTTAATTTATATTTGTTATGTTAATACTTGTATTTTCCTATTTTAATTCAAGTCAAATGAAAGGAGAGGGAAAATATGTAATTACTCTGCTTTTCTCGCACATGCGGTACGTAAATCTTTTATATATATATATATATATATATATATATATATATATATATATATATATATGTAGATATATATGTATATATGTTTATATTTATATGTATATGTATGTATATGTATGTATATATATATGTGTGTGTGTATATTTGTATACATATTTGACATGTGACTCAGAGTTAAGGCGAATGGAAAACAGTCTTCTTGAGAATAATAATTTTATTAACTGATAGTTTTATGTGAGAGCAACTTGAGCCATTTTCATTGTTCTTGGCGGAGCTAAGTGTGGAATAGGTGTTCACAGTTCCATGTCCACGCGCTCACTGATCTTACCTGTTTGCAAGCTCATCAAATAGCTCAAACATGTTTCCGCCTGACAGGATGATCCCAAGCTCTTACTCGAGCGTGGGTCTTTTTCATTTATTTTATTACTATAAAAGAGTTCCCTTTTTAAAATCGTTTTTAACTCACGTAATTTCCAACTACCCCTTTTTTAGACTTGACACACACACACACATATATATATGTTTATATATATGCATATGTATGTACATGTATATATATGTATGTAATAATTATTTTACATACATATAATTAGTTTAATTAGGTTTCTCATTGCCCAGTAAACCTGGGAATTAAAAAATAATAGGGGCTAATTTTCATAGTTTAAAAAGCGGATTAATTTCCTGAGTGAAGTAATATGTATGAATATATTTATATACGTACACTTAAACATATAAAACATACATATGTATATGTAAATTTATAATTGAGTTTTTCTTGCCATTACAAAGAAACATTTGTATACGGCGTCGATTAAATGTAACGGATAAAAGTCTGAGATTATGTTAAGCGGAGAAAGCTCGTGCTTTTATAAAGAGTAAGACACAAAATCCCATCTGTTTCCCAAACAAGAGCGTTCTTAATAAGAAGAATCTGGTTCACCAACTACTGTGATTCTAGGCGAAGATGAGGCATCGCTTCAAATGATTAATCTCTAGTCACCCCTAAATAATATCTAGACGATATTAATTTTCGACTCTCCTTTCCCCCTTTAATTAAATCTGGGAAATATGAGTTGTCAACACACGAACGGATCTCGAAGAGAAAGGATCTAGTTATTAGCGTTTAAAGGTACATCGGTGGAGGTTAATTTTGCACGATAAGTCACTCGAAGTTGAAATGTAAATAGGATATTTACAAGTCAAAATTAATTGAGAGGGTTCATCAATGTTTTAACTGTAAAATATCTTTATGAATGAAAATACGGTTTTTGATTTCAGTAAATAATGCCCGTTATACAAACAAAAAAATATGAATTGTATTCCTCACATATGCTACCGGTGTATTATTTTTCCTTATTGTGTCTGATTCAATATATTGTGTCAAGTTTAATTTATATTCGTTATGCTAATACTTGTATTTTCCTATTCACATTCAAGTCAAATGAAAGGAGAGGGGATTTATGTAATTACTCAGAGAGGCCTGGGGCTTTTCTCTTACATGCGGTACGTAAATCTTTCATTTATAAATATATGGAGATATATATGTATATATGTGTATATATATGAATATATATATATATATATATATATATATATATATATATATATATATGTTTATACATATATATGTATGTATATATAATGTATATATATATGTATATATATACATATATATACATATATATATACATATATATATATATGCATATATATATACATATATATATATATATATACACACATATATATATACATATATAATATATACATATATATATATATACACATACACACACACACACACACACACACACATATATATATATATATATATATATATATATATATATATATATATATATATATATATATATATATATATATATATATATATATATATATATATATATTGTAACGTCGCAACATACGTATTCCTCTGTGTTTGTGGGGCTCAGTAGAAGCAATTTCTTATAGTTATAGACTTTATTTAATTCGGCTATTTACAATATGTACAACCAATATCGTTGGGAGAGAGAAACAACCTTTCTTCTCCAGTCCCGACAACACACTGCCTTGTTCTTCAAAGACCCCTAGCAAAAAGAGGGGGGGGGAGAACCAGGGCTGAGAGCAAGGAAGTGGTCTGTGGACGGGACTCCTGCCTTTTTCAGGGGAATAAATTCCCACGGGTCCTGGGAATGACCGACCCTCTCTAGTTCTCGTGTGACCAGCTGCCACAGCCAGCCCCTCCCCCGTTACAATTTTTCTTAGGTGTGACGAAGAGTTCATTGTTTCCTTTTAGCTGGTAGACAATACAATAATTCAATCTTGAGAGATTTTCCCTCATTAACTTTTCTGAGGCAAGATCTACTTAATACATGCGCAAGAAATACAATACACAGAAACTATCAATGAAATAATTATTTAAAAAAACACACAAACATTAAATATTTACAAATCGCTTTTAACCAAATTAAAATTTTCCATCTGATTCTAACTGGATCCGACTTAATGAGTCTGCATTTCCATTAGCCCTTCCAGAGCGATGCTCGATCTCAAAGGAATAAGTCTGAAGGATCAGCGTCCAACGAAGCAACCTATTATTGTGCGAAGAATTGGACTTGAGCCATTTTAGGGGTTGGTGATCCGTTATGATTTTGAACGTTCGGCCGTCCAGGTAGAATCGCAGTTTTTTTACGACGTATACTATTGCAGCACATTCGCGTTCTACAGTACTATATCGCCTTTCGGCATCATTAAATTTTTTGCTGATATATAATATTGGATGCTCTTCCCCGTTGATTTTTTGTGATAACACGGCCCCTAATGCAACATCAGATGCGTCATATTGCACCTCAAACTCCTGTTCAAAATCTGGCGCATAAAGTACGGGTCTATTCATTAGGCATATTTTTAGGTTTTCAAAAGCTGCCTCACATTCTTCAGTCCAGGTGATCTGTCCCTTCTTAGAATTTCCCTTTAACGCGCTGGTCAGAGGAGCAGTGATCTGGGAATAACCTGCGACATATCGGCTGTAATACCCTGTCAGTCCGAGGAATGATCTCATCTGGGTTTTCGTTAAAGGTCTAGGAAATTCTGCAATGCATTTTACCTTTGCTTCCGCCGGAGTTCTTATACCGTTTCCTACAACATGCCCTAAGTATTTAACCCGATCTTGCCCGAACCTGAATTTTGTAGGCTTTACCTTTAATTTAGCCTTTCTTAACCGTTTCAATACTTCGTCTAAATCCCTTAAGTGTTGGTTCCAATCTGAAGAGAATATCGCGATATCGTCCAAGTAAGGTACCGCGAAGTTTTCACACCCTTCCAGAATTTCTGACATAAGTTTGCTAAAGCAGTAAGGAGCGTTTTTAAGCCCGAAGGGCATCCTTAGCGGACGATAACTACCAAATGGTGTTACGAATGCTGCTACACTCCTCGCTTTCTCATTTAGGGGTATCTGCCAGTAGCCCTTTGCTAAATCTATTACAGATATGTATTTTGCTGCGGCTACTCTTTCTACCCTCTCTTCAATGTTTGGTAGGGGAAAGTATTCTGTTCGAGTAACTGCATTAAGCTTTCGATAATCAATACAAATTCTAGGGTCCTTTCCTGGTATTTCAATTAATACAACTGTGGATGCGTAATCCGATGGGCCAACTTCGATGATCTTTAACTGAAGCATTCGATCAATTTCCCTTTTTAAAATTTCATTTTGCCGAGGTGACGCTCGATATGGTCTAGTCCTTATAGGAATATCTGATGTAAGCTCTATATTGTGGGTCACTAGATCGGTTTTCCCAGGAGAGTTAGAAAACACCATGGAATAGCGCTTAAGCAGGTCTCGCAGTCGAGCAATCTCTTCTAACTCTAGACGCGAATTTAAATCACTCTCCCGAATTATTTCTTCTACATCAAATACATCCGGTTCGTCACTGACAAGAGAAATTTCCCAATCCGAATCCTCTATTCCCCGATCCTTTGTCTCAATCTCCATGAAATTAATTGTCTCAGGTCTTTTATAATACGGTTTCAGCATATTTACGTGATATATTTTAGATTGCTCCCTTCCTTCCCCTAGCTTAACTAAATAGTTTGTCTCTGAGATCTTAGCTTCTACTACGCCTGGTCCTTTCCAATGTACGGCCAGTTTATTTGGTCTCGCAGTGGCCAAAACCAGTACCTGGTCTCCTATTTTAAACTCCCGTTTAACGGCATTCTTGTCATACCACTTCTTTCGTTTCTCACGCATATCTGCCATTTTTTCAGTAGCTAAATCCTGTGCTAGCTTCAGTCTATTCAAAATTTTAAATAGATGCTCAGTCACCACAGTACTTTCGTCAGGTGTCTCCGCCCAATGCTCGTAAAGTAACACTTCAGGGGTTCATAAATTCTTCCCAAATATGAGTTCGGATGGAGAGAACCCCAGTGACTCATGCGTCACCATTCTCAAAGCTAATAGAGCCGCTGGCAAGTGCCTTTTCCATTCGGTTCCTGCGTCAGTACACAGTACTTTCAGAAGTCTTTTAATTGTACGATGAAACCTCTCCACCGGGTTAGACTGAGGATGAGCTATAGAACTATAGGTAATCTTAATTCCAAATTTCTCAAAAAACCCTTTCGTTAAGGCGCTAGTAAAAGACGTACCTTGATCGCATTGTACCTCCTTGGGGAACCCAATACGACTAAATATTTGCATTAGAGCATCAGTTACGGATAGAGAACTTATATCTTTTACTGGAATGGCTTCGGGATATTTAGAGGCCATACAGATTGCAGTTATTAGGTACCTATTTCCCGATTCACTTATAGGCAAGGGCCCACACGCGTCAACGTTAATTTTGGCAAAAACTTCCCTGATAATTGGCACAAGTTTCATAGGTGCTTTCTTTTTATCTTTAGCTTTACCCGCCCGTTGACATGGATCACAACTACGAACATAATTTTCTATATCTCGGTAACATCCTGGCCAGTAATAGTGTCGTGCTAATCGATCGCGAGTTTTTGTTACTCCAACGTGACTTGCCCAACCATCATGACATAATTCCATAATTTTTTCCCGATATTGAGTTGGCACTACAATTAGCTTACGATCGTCGCCAAAATGATCTTTTTGCACCTTATATAGAATTCCCCTTTCAAAAATATACTCTCCTCTTTTCCCACTCTTTTTATTTTCCTCCGCTTGAGACCAGATCGTATCTAGCGTACTGCACCCCCGCTGAGATTCCTTCAGCTCATCCGAGGAGCAGAGTAGAGTAAGCAGACTCTCCCCCCTTTCCGCTGCAGGTGAAATGTCCAGTAAGGGGTCTTCACTTTCACTCTCCGGGGTCGCGTGATTTTGAAGAATGGACGGTTCAGGGTCATTCACCTCAGGGGGAGTTCGATTTCTAACTTGAGCCCTCGTTATGGCATTTATTTGCTCACACGTCCAATTTCCACCCTTCTCTGCAATTAGCTCGGCTGTTAGGTTCCCTAGTAAATAACGACTTTGATCCAGGGGGTTTTCTACTACCGCCGCTTTAGTGATGATTTCCCCGAAGGTTCCCTCCAAGTGAACTAGAGCTACCGGGAGACATTTATATTGCATATCTAAAGGTTGGCGCACCCAGACTACTTCGCCTGTCCACGTATTTTCTGGCACATGCGTTTTGAAATCTAAATCTATGGAAGCACCAGTATCCCTTAGAATAGCCGTAGGCTCACCATTTACCTTTCCTTCCCACATATATGGCTCCATGCATTTTTTCACACTACTCTTAAGATCAAGTTGATTCACAACTTCGGAATTCTTAAATTTTCGGTTAGGACAATTTGGCCTTATATGACCCAGACCATTACACTCAAAACAACGGAGTGGTCTCCGCCTCTCAAACTGTCTGTTTCTCTCACCGGGAGAATCCGGTCGGGTTTCTCTTTCGATTCTTTTTTCGGGAACATCTATTCGGGTCTCCCTCACATTCTTCTCCAAATTGTCCCTACCTTCAACCCATCTACCTAATCCAATTTTTTTAGTCCCCTGAACTTCCTTCCTATCAATTACAGGTCTTTTTACATTATGTCTAACAGACTCATATTTATCGAGTTTCTCCGCCAGTTCAAAAGGGTCAGTTATTTCACCCCAAATATCCAAAAAATGCTCCTTGACGTCTGCACTAACCTTCTTCTTCATTTGATCGGCGACCATTAACATCTTTAAATTTTTAAAACTGTCAATTTTTAAGCCATCCAGCCACCCTTCCAAATAATTCTCTAATTCATATGCAAAGTCTTGCCATCGACAATTTACCTTTTTAGCGTGCTGCGTAAATTTTTGCCTAAAAGCCTCTGGATTCATTTTAAAACGTTCCAGTAATAATTTTTTTATGAAATCATAATTTTGACTATTTTCTTCGCTTTCCCTCAAAACAATCTGTCCAATACTTAACGGCAATAAACTTAATATTCTGGAAGGCCATTCGGATTTCTCTATTTGCGCGCTTCTCGCCTGCCGCTCGAACATAGCTAAATACAGGCTAATGTCCGTTTCCTCTGTATTAAATGCTGGCATTAGTTTCTGCATTTCTTGAACAGATTTTTTGATTACTATTTCAGGTGTCTGAGAGGATTCGTGTGAACTATTAGAACACACTATACGTAATTTCTCTAATTCATATTCACGCTCCTTCTCCCTCTCTATTCTTTCCCTTTCTACCTTTTCACGCTCCTTTGTACATTCTCTAACGTACTCAAAATCTTCTTTAACAATCTGCTCATCAAAATTTTTACTTGATATTAATTTACAAATATCTAATTTACTCAATTGGGGGTCAGGCTCAATTCCCAAAT
>CM063501.1:163555401-163560401 GCA_032207245.1 Pardosa pseudoannulata
TTTTTATAAGTTTCTATAATAAGACAAGGGTAGTGGGTAGGTTAGGTAAGAACGTAGACAGTCAATTTCATTACCCGAGTATTTTCATGCACTTGTAACTCAGTATGCGTGATGTCTGTTTAATGATTGAATTATAAACTACGATTACCTAAATTTTCCGTACTTACATACTAAGCTCATAAAATCAAAATTTAGTTTTGCCCCACCCATAGAGCTTTTCTTTTCCCTGAACTCGCTTGATTGTGGATAGGACAAAAAATTCTAATCTCTCAGGGAATAGGCTGTTCGAATATTTTGTCTAACTCCCGATTTATTTAAAGAAACGTAGAATGTTGTGAACGAAAACAACTTTATTATAGCAGCTTTTATTTGATTCATTATAAAATACATTCGTTTTAGAATAATATTTTTACAAGTTTTTTTAATAAGACAAAATCTTTTTACAACTTTTGAATTGTAAGCAATATATAATTAAGTAATATGAAATATAATAATTGTTAAAAAGTCAACATTTACTAAAACTTTTGTAATAATTTTTGAAATATATAATTAAAAAATAAACATATATCAATATAAAGTCAATTACCTTTTTTTTGTAGACTTGAATTATATTAATTCAAGCAATATATGTTATTTTATAGCTTACGAAATAATAAAATTTATGAAATTTTTAGTTTAATATTTTTTAAATTAAAAAATTTAGCCATCATTAAAATTTTAGGATTACAGAGTAACAAAATTTAGCTTCAATTAGATATAAAAAATTTGTTTCTAATTTATAATTTCAAAAGTTATCATGCAATTGAATTTAATTCTTTTTTATCTGGTGTATATTTTAAGGCTTGTAATACCTGTAAACTGGTTAAAGTGGTTAGTATATAAATATGCTCCCAAAGTGACTACCTGTAATAGTTTAATAATATCATACAGTGTTCGTACCTTATTGTCTATTCACATGTAATTGGTTTCCAGGTTGCACAAAAATATCGTTCAATATTGAAATTTTAATATTAGCCTACAATAAAGGTACCGACCATCCCTAAATGATATACCCGTATGTCATTTTTTGATATTTAGAGACGTTTGTCAATATTTTCCCAATATCAATGAATATAATGTTTTTAAATTTTAACCATATTTGTCCCAGAATATCATGCTTTTATATTTAGCAATATTCAACACTTGGTAATTCTGTCATTCATATTTGTTTAGAAGCTTTGCATTTTTTTATAGTTTCTTTTATTTAAAACAAAACTACAGATCCCAGCATCTACTTTTCATTTTACTTTCATAACGAATTTTTTAGAAGAGTGACAGAATGTAAGTACATTCCCTTTTAGCAATGTGTATTGTATATATATAGTTTTTATAAAAACCAGAACGTAAATAACGTTGAATGTAACGCAATTTTTTTGTTGATTTAAAATTTTAGTATGAAAACAAAATACAACCGTTATTTTATATTACATATATCAATATACCCTGTTTACATTAATAAATTTATTTTAACATAATATATTTTGTATTTAATATAACTCAAAATATAAAATACAATTAACGTATTACAAATTTCAATTTCTAAATATACATTTGTTTAAAATAACATTTATACAATTCTTTTTTGTTTTAAATTAAAATTGATTTTTTATATTTTTCTAAGTGTATTATTTAAACTATTTCCTGTTAAATGAAATTTTTCTAATTTGGTCTTTGTGTTTTTTTGTTTTATTTTTTTGTCTTTTTAATATTGCATTAAGCAATATTACAAGTATACACTTAAGCTTTCTATATGTTATTTATTTTCTAATTTTTTCTGAGTTTTTTTGTTATTTGATAATGGAACTACACTAGTTCTGCAGTGCTTAAATTATTACATAAGTAATTTAGATATTTTAAAATTTTTTTGTATATTTAGTAAAATTGTAGTTTTTCTGTTTTTAAATTATATACAGTCATAAAGTTCCACAAAGCTTATGATAATAATTTAGTTTTATCCTATTATTCAATAGAAGTAGTTTATTTTTCTAGTAGTTTATAATTAGTTTTTACTGTTTTTAAATGTATAAGTCAATTAATGCCACTTTCAAAGATTGTAAATTTTTGTGTGAATATTTTTCTATAATATAAGTATGTTTTATTTTTTTAAAAAATTACAGTCAAATTTATTAATAAGGTTGTACAAAGATTAATAATTTATACCTATCGTCAATACCATAAAGAAAATAATATTTTCTATTAAAATATTTGTAATGTTTGGCAATAAAATTTATATTTGTAATAAGAATTAATTACTTTTAAAAATATCTTGTGAAAATTCCTTTTCATAATTTTTTAAAATGTGTGTTTGATATTTTAAAAATTTTCAAGAAAAATTAATTTTTTATTTAAAGTCCAATGTTACAAATTGGCAACAAACCATTAAACAACACTTAAAACAAAATATGATTTTTTAAAAGTTTTTTCCCGTAATTAAGAAAGAAAAGCATTCCAAAAAATTTTAATTAGTTTTTTTAAAAAATTGGGAATTTAATTGTTAATAAAGATTTTCCTGCTGTAACGGTATTTTGTCCATTAATTAACCTTTAACACAAGGTAAAAGTCGTAAAAGAAAACATTTTTCGTCATAAAAGTGAAAGAACATAAAAATACCTATCAACAAATCCGTCGACACTCTGGGTTCTGGATTACGGCGTGAAATCCGTAGGATATTTTTTAGGCAATTTTTGTAGTGATGGATCATTACTCATGCACTTGATCTTAAAGAAAAAAAAGAGGACGACATCCGGGGATTATAGCAAAAAACCCTTACGGTAGCAGCCGGCATTTGGAGGACTTTTTTTAAAAATAACTTAACTTTTTTGCCTCTAATATCAGTTTTTCCGTTTGACTCAGACTAAAACTAGAAAAAATAGATGCAATTTGATATTTTGTTGATATTCTATGTAAAATATAAAGTAAAAATTACGATGAAAAGAGGTAATGCACAAAACTCTTTTAATGCAAAATATAGCATTATTTCATTGTTTAGTATGTATAGTAATTTTTTTTAATAGGGAATAAATTATTTTATCTTCGTATGAACATAACGGTTATCAAACATATATTTGAAAAGTTGTGGGAGCAGCAGTTCTGAAATCTTTTATAGAAAAGTAAATAACTTAACAGAAATCTTAACATCCAAAAATAATTAATCTTTAATGTGACGCCTTCAATATTCTCAAATGAGAGGTAACGTGAATAATGGATCACAGTCAAAGAATAAAATTAGAAATTCACTTTAATTCTGGATTAAGTACGGCTATTTACAAAGGAACGTTAATTCCTAAATCATCTAGAACTGCAAAGGATGGTTGCCGATAAAAATTCCTCACGACCATCACAGTCGAAAGAAAAACAAGAGAATTAATAATCTCTTACAAATGGGGAGGCTTTTCAGGGTGCAATCAAACCCAATTATTCCCCGTTCGGTATTCGAGACTCTGCCGCTCCCTATATGAGCGGACTTTACGAATCTCCCGAATTAGCAAGCTGTCGCTAGTAAAAGACGGAAGCCTCCACGAGGTCAACACACCTCTGAAAAAAAATGACGAAAAGCCCTGAGTCACAAAATTGCAGGCTTTTTATACCTGGGGGGTCAGTTACGGTCCAGCCACTGTTTTTTTCTCAGTTAAGATCCCAGTTACATGAAAACTCCAGCTAAGGTTACAGTTATACTTTTTAGCTGAATTCTCATTCGCTGGCTCTCTCTTCACGGAATTCCCGAGCGTTCATTAACGAGATCCATCAGGGGCGTATTCGTCTATTCAGTCTGATTGTCAAGATTCCAGACTCTGTGACGTCACGCTATTGTACTCTGTACACAGGTGTACTCCGGTCAGCTGTTTGGTGCGTTCTCGGACAAAGGGGAGTCTTCACATTAAAAATGAATAGATTCTTTTCCTTGAATTATATACATACATATAAATATTTATATACATGTAATATAATGAAAATTATTTTCGTTAAAATTAAAAATTTCCCCGTTCTCCTTTATCTTAGAAATAGCGACAAATGGCACAAAACTACCGAACTTTTTGCGGAAAAGTATCTGTATTTATTGGGAAAACAGCAAATTAAATATTATGCATTGGGCGAATAGATTTCGGGTTTCCTGGAATTGAAATACCATTTTTTCTCTTGCCAGAACTGGGGTCGAGTATTCTAAAATTGGCACATTTGCATTGACCGAACTGCATTTGAGGACACATGATAAATGAGGGTTTAATGACAAATGAGAAAGTTGTATATTGTAATTTCTACATGTTTGCATTTGTGTCATCCTAACGTAGAAAGCAATAAAAATGCATTGATCGTTTTCTATTATAGACATTACCCAAATTGATTAAAAACAGTACTAAAGTGAAGATGATTTTCGTGGCAAAAATTTTAGTTTGGTTTGGAGCTACACAATATACTGTTTTGATGCATAATAGCCAATGAAACTGGTACCAGCTGTTTAAAACCTATTCCAAACGGCTACGAACAACCATACCAGAACTGGGACTCGATTCCGCAAACTCTGATTAAAAAGAGCAGCGTTCTATCGATTCATCCATCGTTCATTAAAACAAAAATTAAAAAAATGGATAGGGTGAAAAGACAGCATGATCTTTGATATTTTCGGAGATCTGGATAATGTGATGAAGCAGCTCCCGGAAAGTCCACCCTCTACTATGCAAAACGATGTTAGCCATCCTCAGATCGCAGTACATGACTGTTATTTTTATATTCATTGGTGTACAGTTATATGCTAGATAATGCTTAATCTTACAAAAATAGACTTATCTGAAAGTAAAACTAATATATGATTTTAAATAATTTTTATATTAGTGTATAAATGAATTTGAAAAAAATAAAGGCATCTACCACATTATAGGTTGATTCATAAAGCTGTCTCACATGCACTACTTAATTGGACTTTTAGTTGTATGACAAGTTTTTCACAACTAATTATACTCTTA
>CM063501.1:163565401-163577901 GCA_032207245.1 Pardosa pseudoannulata
TACATTTGTTCCATGGTTTCTTAGATGATGGCTTGAGGATTAATCCTCTAATAGTTTTATTCCATTAGGTTTCTAACACGATCCACGTAAATGAATGATAAATGAATGCTTGAATACTCCATCAAGTAAGTGAAAGTCCGAATATTTTCCAGGGTCTCATTCGAAAGACAGATTGAAAACTCCATGTGACTATTCTATTCCAGTAGGTTTTAAATTCACTCTACGATTTCTCTTGATTAAACATTCGCCGATGTGATAGTTTCGTACCAGTAGATGGTACACACGCTCCATAGTTCTACGATGTGTACTCGGTCATAAGAGATGTTTTTAACTTTAAGCAAAATCGGGTATTACATTCAATTACTTAGATGAGGTAAGGTATTTTCTTAGTAGTTCTGATCTTTCAGAAAATTTGCTGTTGTTGTAATTTACAAAAAAATTCATAATTGCTATTCATGAAGAAAACCATTACAGTAGAAAGATGACCGATGCTTGGAAGGTCAATAAACAATTCCCGGTCTAATTAGCCCTTGTGTTACAAAATGTAGACCGTAGCGTCTAAACCACATAGAGTTTTTTCTTTCTTTTCTATATATATTATATGTACACACTAAAAGCCAAAAAATTGGTATACGCAAGCGTATGCAAATAAAAAGTTAAGGAATGGATACGAATACGGCCCTGTGATCAGCAACGCCTATATAAGACAAGTGTCTGGCACAGTTGTTAGTTCGGTTACTGCTGCTACAATCACTGACAAGTTTTCAAGATTTAATTGAGTTTGAATGGGGCGTTATATTCGGGGCGCGACAGATGGGACATAGCATCTCTTAGGTAGCTATGAAATTTCGATTTTCCCGTACGACCATTTTACGAGTATACAATGAATATCGGAAAAACGGTAAAACATCAAACCTCCGACATCACTGAGGATAGAAAAAGATCGTGAAAGAACGAAACCAACGACGACAGGGGAGAATCATTCAATTTCATAAGTGGATGTTAGGGTGGGGAGGACGAGATTTCTCAAATTTATGTGTCGGGGACTCTAAAGATACAGCTAAGTTCGAAAGGCGGGCTTCGCTTTTAGGCTGTTTAGTCCATAACTCTAAGACCACTCTCATACTCTATTCCTTTCTCTATTCCCCTTGTATGAATGCGAGATTTTTTCAAGAGGTAAAAGAGTATTGGAATAAAAGGGAGGATCTTGTATCTCCCTCTCAGTGCAGTTTATTTCTGTATGTGCAAATAACGCAGCTAGTAACTTATAATGGAGCTGTGCAAATCAATTTTAGCGATCTCGTAACCGTAGGTTATGAGATGGAGGCTCCAGCCGTCCAAATATTAACCGATTTTATTTATGGTGGCTGGGGAACTTAAAAGAGGTTCATGGTCGTAATGTCAGTCATGTTCACAAACGATATTTCTGCAGGTGTCAGGAATACTTGATCTTCACTTGGTAAGTGTTCCAAAATTATGAGGAATTATTGGACTCTTTGAAGCCCCACCTCTCGAAGCAATGACAACCACCTTTTCTTCTACTTCTACTTGGTCCCTGTTTCAGAATTATGAGGAATTATTGGACTCTTTGAAGCCCAACCTCTCGAAGCAATGACAACCACCTTTTCATCTACTTCTACATGGTCCCTGTTTCAAAATTATGAGGATCTATTGGACTCTTTGAAGTCCAACCTCTCGAACCAATGACAACCACCTTTAAAGTCAAATGACTCCTAAAGCAACACAACACAAACCAATCAAGTAATTTATACTTAGTACAGAACTTTAGGGTTAATGGTTTACCTGGTTAAGTACTCAATTAACACAATGGTGTATGTATGCTGCAATGTCACAATATGTACATATACCTAGGTATATGTGTGATCATTTGCATGACCTGTAGAGCATATATAATATTTCTAAAGTGAACAGAAAAGGAAATTTAATTTTTTCTTTAAAATGCAATCGAAAATTGAATAAGCTTTCTCAGTTAAAAAAAAATGCTGTATTTTTGGATGAAGATCTAAAGATTTTCATTATTTCGTTAAGAAGCGTAACTATCACAGAAAAAAACTAGTACCCACAAAAGAAATCTCCGAAGACTACACTCTGAAAAATATTGAAATTTAAAATTTTCTCTCTTTCAAAATTTAGAACGATTTCCAATGCAAATATGTTTATGTTTCTAGACTCAAAAACATTTCTGATTGCTCGGGAACAAAACGAAATATCTCTCACGCGAGCATTACGAAATATAGAGGAAATTTTGCCCAAATTCCGATATTTTTAGGACTACAAGTGAATTGCGTTTCATACCTTTCTGTTCTATTCTTTATCGATTGTCGATGGAAGTTTAGAAGAAAAGTCTTTTTGTTAGTGCTTGTAATTTGAGGACTATAAATAACACAAAACTGTGTGCGAAAGAGTTATGTTGAATAATATGCATAAAAAGAGACTAGAACTGTCACGTGACGAGCATTCACATCGTTGACTTTCTAAAGTAATTTATTCGGAAGTAATAGAATGAATTATTATCAGGTCCTTGATCCGGGTAGTTCTTTTCTATGTGCTATTTAAGGCAGAAAGGCCGAACGATGGGCGAATGGTTAGGGCACTGACCTTCGGAACCGGAGTTCGTGGGTTCGAGTTCCACTGTGGCATGGATGTTCATAGCCGTTCGGAATCAGCTTTAAACAGTAGGTCCCGGTATCATTAGCCCTCGTTGCAAAAAGTAGACCGTAGTGCTTCAAACCAATCAATCAATCAATTAAGGCAGAAAGTTAAATTCTAATTTGTTGTCAAAGTTATCAAATAAAAAGTAAAAAATGATAATAAAAAATATTTAAAATAAAAACTAACTAAAAATTATGCCAAACACGGCTATAAGCTGTCCCTCATTTAGCACTTCTCGAGGAGCACGTGTAACATTATCCCCACTGAATACTCGTAATTCAGAAGTAGGGACCCAGCAAAATACCTTAAACTTAGCCTGTCAATTCCAGAGGTATCGTTTGAATTTAGAATACAGTAGAACCTCGATTGTCCGAGCTAATTGGGACCGCTAGTACTCCCGATATCGGAAATCTTGGTTAATAGAAACCATGTAAAGAAAACCTTCTATGCTCGCGAATTTAACTAACTTTTAAAGTAAAAAACAATAGAACGTTCTTTAAATGATAAAATATACCTAAAAAGATTTAAAAAGAAAATCAACTGTAGTAGTAAATTTTAAAAAGTAAAATGGAATCTTTTTTAACTATACTTAGTTAAATTAGTTATCGAAAAACGCATTTTCAAAAATAACACAAATCTCAAGAAAATATTGTACTTTTAAAATTTAATATACATTAATTTGATAAATTTGCATTCTTTTAAAAAAGTCTGTTACCTTTCGTTGCAAAAGTTCAGACTTTCTATCATGGGCTGCCCTATCGCGTCAATATTAGAGCAACAGGAGTTCCATCGGTGTAGCATCGTTTCTTTGCTCCAAATATTTTAGGGCAGTTGTCAGTGCCTGAACACCTTCACTATGACTTATAGTCGTAGAATCCTTAAAGTCCTCATCTTCATTTTCAGCTTCATTTATGTCCGCTGAAGGATTAACGGCTTGTATGATTTCTTTGCATTGTGAATTTCAAAATTTGGATGTTGATTTTCAACGTCCAGCCACTCACAAATGTAATCTTCCAAAACTTCCTAACATCCTTCATTTCCATTGATGATCTCAAGAAGTTCCCTGTAGGTGTGTTTTCCGTCTGCTGGGATTTAAGCTGTCTCCTCTTTTCAACAATTATTTTGTTGAATGATTTACAAATTGTAGCTGGATTCATTAACTGCCATAACTCGGCAATCATGTTGTGGGAAAGAAGTGCCTGTAACACGGACAACGAACTAAAATGTGTATCATTTTTTTCCAAGCTCATTTTGGAAAGGAGAAAAAAAATAGACTTCGTTATTGATTCGGTTAACAGAACTCGGTTAACAGTTCTACTGTACATTGCTATCACGAACTTATTTTATAGTCTATGATCTTTCACCAGTTGAGTTACTAAACAAATCTAGACTTAAGCAGATGAGAACCAGATATCTCAGTGATCTTAATATTCGAGTTCTCGTAAAAGTCTTTGATTAGTGAAGACGTAAAATCAATTAAAACTTTATGTTGGCCTTAACTACAGTTCATATATGATTTCCGTAAGTTACGTACTACGTATTAAAATTTACGAACGTTGATCTGATTCTCGGTGTTCTATAACTCGGGGATCTATTTGTACAAGAAAATCAAATTTATGTTGATTGTTAAGCTATATTTGCTATTTAAGGGAACGTTGAATTTAAACTTTTAAGCTTTACATTTATTTCGATACTTTTGTAATGAGGATACATAATATTGTTACAAAATACAAAAATCTATAAAAAATAAATTTTGATTAAAATAAGTCTATTTTATAAAAATTCAGTTGTCCAACGATAATCCTTAAAAATATTTCTAGCGCACAGTAAACTTAAAAACTATTTATATATTATTTTATTTTATCTATGGAATTTACATAGAAACAAAATTGGGAATCGATCGATTTTTAGTTTAATTACTATAAGACGTTTATTTAAGATTATACAATACTTTAGCAACTGTTTTCATTGATCCATGTAAATATTTTACGATTTTCAAAAGAATGACCGTATTAATGACAATTAAATTAATAGAGAATATCTTAACTTTTGAATTAGAAATGCATAAATGTAATACACCTGGAACTTTTAGAAATTATGAATTCAATACCAATACCGCTAATTTGGAAAATGTTTTTCAAAGTTTAAAATGAGGCTATATGATAAAAAAAAGATATAAGTACAGCAATATAATTTATGTTATTAAAAAATATCTTTTCATATTAAAATGTGTACCTAATCTGATTTTCTTCAGAACAACAACTCCTTTCATATTTGTGATCAGAATCTGTCATTTCGAGGGTACATTTTTTCTTTATTAAAGGGTAATAAACCGTTACGCAGTACACTAAATATATACAATTTAACTAAACAATCACATCTGAAAAAAATCATTTAGTGTTCCAGTAAGTAGCAATAAATATAAAGCCAACTTAATAATAAGATACAATTAAAAATTGAAAACAGAAAAAAGCTATTTCACATCTGCGAAGTATCATTATCAATGTTAATAAATCTATGTGGCCAGAGCAGACAGAAGACTTGAAGCAGTTGAATACGAACCTCACACACACACTCATAAATAAGCTTTTTATTCTTCTGACTTATCCCTCTTATTTTGAACCAGATCAGCGCCATGAGATTGTTCACTTTAAGATCATCCAAGACGAAAGTAGACCTCCTCAAAAGATCCCTGTGTATCAAGTAAATGGTGTAATCAAGTAATGTATATCAAGTAATCAGGTGTTGTGCAGTGGCCTCTTCAGTATGACACTTGGTGCAAACAGGAATGTTTCTAGTTCCATTAAAAATCCTGAGGATTTTTAAATACCATGAAATCAGTCAAGCTAAAGCAGTTTGGTCACTCTTGTCACCCTCAACATAGATTAAAGCACCAGGATCTTCATTAAAATACCATGGATGTGATGGTGGTTCATTTTAAGATATGTTTATAGAAGTCTTATTTTTCGAATATAGTTCAAGGTATTTTCAGAGGATCATTAATTACCTGTGTCATGGTAGAGCCCTTCTACGACAGTTTATCCGAAATATAGTTATATTTTAAACCATGTGGGATAGAATCATTTGTTGTTGGAGAATACTGGAACTGGACAGGATATTGAGCTTTTCTATAATCCTAATTCCCATTCGATCTCTAATAAGTCTCCAAATTTGCAGGTATGTGGCCATGCATTGTCTGCATTACTGTGGCCAGACTCTTTTACAAAGGGGGGGTATTCGCCCGCCGTCCGGAACGTTGCCTCCTGTTGAAAGTTGGCCACCAACGCCACAGTTTACAGTGGTGCAGAGATCACAAAAACTGGATTACTGATCAATGGAGTCGTGTCCTATTTACGGATGAGAATCGGTTCAGTACCAGAAGCTATTCTCAACTCTTTTTGATTTGGAGAGAGGTCGGGACCCGGTTTTATCCCAAACGTCAAGGAAAGACACCATTACGGTGGTCCTGGAGTTCGGTGGATAGAGTACTCCCCTGATTTAAATCCCATCGGAATGTCTGGAATGCTTTAGGAGACGCATTGCAGAACGCTTACATGCTCCGGAGAACACCCAATAACTCAAACAGACGCTGATTGCGGAATGTGCTCTTCTACCACAAAAAAATGTTGGACCAACTGATTCTGAGTATGCGAAGACGGTGCGAGGTAATCATTGTAGTTAGGGGAGGGCATATCCTTTATTAAGGAACATGTGTTGTTCTTCCTCTTTGATAGACAATCATGAGTCATGATACTATGCATTCAATAAAGGTTGTTTTTTTATTCTATACCGTATGCATTGTATTTCTTTTTCAGAGCCGATGCTTTCGTCATCATTTACGTATATAACACTCTCCCTCATTTCTGAATTTTATGTCTCTCAGATGATTTCTCGTGGAGTTATGGCAAAAAAACCGACCTGCTGCTTAAGTTTTGCACACCAGTGTAATTATAGCCACAATGTGTCTTTTAACTGTTTCTATCAGGTTTAAATTTCTAGTCAAATACTGCAGTATGTTTAGTTTAGGCTCTAATACTTACCAGGTGAAGTTAAACTAAAGTAATTTTACAAATAACAAGGAAAATATAAAACATATTGATAAAACAACTATGATGCACCCCTTTTATATTCTTTAAAAAATTTAAGCACCTTGCAGAACAAAATTCTAAAACAGTAGTGCTTAATCAGTCATATATAATGTATCGTTTTATAGAAGAAAATTAATTCTAGTCATTTTTAGCTGCCGTTTTACAGTAGTAATTCTTCTATTTTTTAAGGTCAACTTGTTCAAACCTTCATCCGTACTTGTAGTCATGCCCATATGCACCTAAACACCTAAAGTAAGGCTAAATTTGTTATAATCTAATACAGAGAAATGTTTTTATACTTGTAAGGGTAAAATGCTATCGTTGAATACTTTCAACAAAAACACGTAACATATAGAAATTTTAATACGTTTAAAAATATTGTAATACATGCATTGAAAACATTTTGAGGAGGGTTCAGATCCCCCGGAAACCTCATATAAATGCACCTGCGTACACATGCATGTACTTTCCCTTATACTCTGAATAAACTCTTGCGTAACTAAATTCAAAATCTCACTCGTAGTTACTTGGCGACAAAACGCGAGCTATTATTATATGTAGTCACATTCGACCTAACACGAAACCTGGACTGCGACTTACACACTGTTCAGGGCCGAAGGGTACAGGGAAATAATTAATTTATGACCGCCCCTGTGCGATATCCGGACAATATTAATTTCGAACCTCTTCCCTCTTTAATTAAATCTCGAAAATATGTGTTGTCGACGCACAGGTGGGATCGATAATAAGGCCCTGATTATTAGCGTTTATCGGTGACCCGACACGAAGAAGGTTGATTAAAAAGACAAGCCTTAATGAACACAATAAATGTATATGGGATACTTACATGCAACAGTTAGTCACATATAAAGTTTAGTAGTTATAGTGGTACAAACATTTTTGAAGTGCGATTTTTAATTCAAATTAGTAATGTATACACACACACACACACACACACACACACACATATATATATATATATATCTGTAATGATATTTTAACCCAAAAATAACTAAATTAATTATAATTGTATTTTAAAATGAATTTTTGGTAAGTCTATCCTTAAATTTGTCACCTTTAGCGAAACTTTTATTTTCCTCTTTAGTGTGTCAGTGTGGTAACTTCGGCGACTTTACATACATCCAAATTAGTTCCTGCTTAGCTCTACTTCTTTATGTAACGCAGTTCTTCTTCTTAAGCGTCATTCTATGACTAATTACTAACAGCCTGACAGACTGGCTCACCTGTGCCGTACACCCCTATAAAATCCTATGTAGACCGAACAATGGCCGAATGGTTAGGGTGCTGGCCTTCAGAACCGGAGTTCGTGGGTTCGAATACCACTGTGGCATGGATGTCCGTAGCCTTTCGGAATCGGCTTTAAGCAGTAGGTCCCGGTCTCATTTGCTCTCGTGTTGCAAAAAGCAGACCGTAGCACTCCAAACCAAACCAAAACCCTATGTTCACGTTTTAGCTAGAAGAAATATCATAGATGAGGTGTCAGGATAAACTAAACATTTTTATTTCCAAATTTTCGTGTTTTTTTTTGTCTCACTACTACACCGTATCCAGCATGGATACAATTATTCTTTATGATGGGGCTAAGACACCTGCTATATACACACATTTATGCACACAAAACATGTCTCATAACTCACAAGTGAAATCTTGACATAGTTGTGCTTACTCTGATTTATTCTTAAATTTAAACATTTCGATGGTTCGAATCCACCTATATTTCGATGGATCGTATTTAAGTACAGTCTTCTTTATGTTAGATTTCTGATACTTCAGTTGAGGATCACCCAAGTCCTAGGATTACGAAAACGGAGATTTGGGAAAAAATAAAAATTATAATTTAAATGTTTCACAACTACTTTAATGTGCTTGAAGTATTGTATTCTAATAGTTTGTACTTTAGAGCCACTCTGTGCTTGTAAGAATTTATTATAGAATAGAAATACTATCATGGGAACGTTGATTCAACAAACTTCAAATAGATGTAAAAATACTCTACTGACACTATCTAATTTGGCTAAGTGGTTTTCAGTAATGAGTCTATGAGTTCGATTTCCGAAGTTGCAAAAAATAAATATATTCTTTGGTAAGGAAAAGTAACAATTCTATTTAGATGTTTTGGATACACTGTGAAATACTAAAAACCTTTTACTGTAAAAGTTAGATACATCAGAACCCTGTTAGAGTTTCATAACTCCCATTCTAATGCAGAAGATTTTATTTCATCGTTGATGGAGTGGACGTAAAATACATCTTATATGACTCTACTCATATTTCCACCTTTGGATGAGTCTTTTGAGCTTGGAACTTCAAGTAGTGAGTCTGCGAATTCGATTCCACAGTTATTGAAAATAAACGCGCTCTAGCCATTCGGCTAAAGGCGGCTGTGATAGTAGTCTTATTAGATCTGTATGGAGCTCGGTCAAAGTCCAATAAAACTTCTGTATTTGAAGGAGTATATGAAAAACTCTTACATGGTACTCAAGTAAGCTGAAATACTCAACTCTCGAGTGAAAGGAACTATAGGTGGTTCAATACATTAAAGCCAGAGATTTGTCTTCATGATCCAAGGACAATTATTTTCTACAAGTGTGGAAAATTGAACTTACAGACTCATTACTTGAAGCCTTGAACTTAAACCACTAATTCAAAGGAAGTTGTGGCTATGCATTCTTATTAGTTCTATTTAAAGTTGGCTGAATCAACGTTCAAACAAAAACTTCTCTAATTGAAGTGAGGGGAGGGAATATGAAACTTTATATGCATGATGGTGGTGAATGTAAAAATAATGTTACCTTGGCCTAATGTTTGAGAAAAAAGAAATTAATACTCATTAATAAACACATGGACAAATAAGTCTTGATTAAATGAATTTATACAATTAAATAAATGCCTAAGGAATACAACTTTGATCAACTTATCATTTGTAGATATCGGAGACTGCTCTCGAGTCGGCGCCGGCCCTAAAAAACAATATGGCGATGATTTTTCTCAAAAGGTCTAACCCGCAAGCCACGGATGCCAGCAGTGTTCACCTTCTACTCACATCTGGTCACAACCTTGTTCTCTAAAAAAATCAGTCTGCCTCGCGGAGAAAAAAAACAGGGGTCCACTCCAGAACGGCGGGGGGTCAGAATTCCCCAAACCAACGGACCCTTCTATTGGTTGGGAGAAGTCTCTTTTATTTTCTAGTTCAAACCGGTCCTGTTTTGGTATGTCTTGATGACTCACGGGAAGAGGTAAAAAGAGCTGAAACGAATGCAACTTATTTTTATAGTGAAGTATAATTTAAAGAGTTTTAAATGGTTTTTAAGGTTGTAAACTTACAATTTTTTTCTCAATTTGTGCGTCTCATGATCTAAAGATTAATCTATTCTCCGAAATTGCGTTGAATTGAGACCGAAGATTCAGTTCTTGAAGTCTACTTCTCTAAACACTTAACCAAAAGTCTTATTAGATATATTTAAAGCTTGCTGAATCAATGTTCAAACGAAAACTTTTCGAGAGGATATATTCTAACAAGCAGTGGAGAAGTACCGACATTTATAAAAATAAAATACTTTAAGCACTTAAATCAGACATCTAATTTTCCCACAGAACATTCGAATTTAATCCACTGTCCGCCACTGAGATGAATGGAATCCACAGACTCATTACTGGAACAGTTAAGCTCTAACCGATCCTCCAAAGCAGATCACGGTAATGTCAACCTATTAATTGTACTTAATTTGTATAATCAAGATATAAATTGTCATAACGTTCCATTTAGTTAATTTTAATTATGTTTCATTTAGTTTCCATTAATTCTATAAGCTTCCCTTAAAAATTCCCTGTTTGTAACTTTCCTGTCATGCTCCCAATTATCACGTTGGTGAGTCGAAAAACCTATTTTTTATCGCATAAGCCGCTCTGGATATTCAATCAGATGACATCACACAGACCAGGAACCTCACTTGGTGTTCTCCTTGACTAGCGATGCATTGCAATAGTTTTATAATTTCGCCCTTTTCATGATATGAAATATCCCCACTCCACACATTGGCATGTTTTAGTCCTGCGCTTGGCGGTTTTTCCCCGTGTCACCAGGCAAAAGGAATTTTGATGAGCTTTCCAGACTGGCGGTTCTCATCCGAACAGACAGGATGGAAGAGAGAGAGACACCTGGATCCCGAAACGAGAAGAGGAGCTCAGAGTTCCATCCTCCATAATCGTCTTACTTTTTTAGCCGATTTTTGTTTCCTCCTTTTTATTAATTTTTATCTTAAAATTCAATTAATTGTCTTCTATTAATTTTTTAAAAATTTAATATTAATATCAATAAAATCCATTAATTCAGTAACTTCTCCTCTCTTTTATTTTTAATGCCTATTGTGTTTTTTTTTACTTTAAGATTTAAACTTAATTTGGCGAAAAGCCAAATTCAATTTATATATTAAATATCGGGTTAAGGTCACAAAGCGTATTACCACTATACATCACCCACTCATATAATATATTTTTTATTATCTTCTCTATGGGTTTCTTTTTCAGGTACAAACCTTTTTATGTTTTGCTCGACCCCTAGTTCCCCATAGAAACACCACTTTCACAGAAAATACCACACCAGATAAATTAACCTATTTAAGATTAATGTTGCGAAAATACAATACTAATTTCTAATTTTTACTACTATTCTGCGCATTTTAAGACTAAACTAATGTTTTAACAGGAACATTAGTAGTTTTGTTGTTAGTTATATAATAATTATATTTCAATTAAAAATATTTTCATAGTAAACTAAAACGAGTTCCTTTTCATAGTTTTAAGAAATATGAGTGCTGTTTAATGGGTTGAAACCGCAAATTATGAATGTTAAGATCTTCTTTTTCGACTTAATATATAAGTCAAAAATCTGCAAAACTTTGCAAACAATTTGTGTTACAATGTACGTATCATTTAATACGTATTCATAACATTGAGCTCCGTATAGCTCTAACCCAGGGTGTACTTGACCAAAATAATGCTTAATACTTAATTCTCCAAACTTAACATTTTATTATTCGTAAACATTATTTACATTTACGAGGATATAATTATTATATTATAATGGCTCAGAATTAAAACGATTTATTTAATCTAGTAATCTCTATTAAATATACTTTAATTATGAGTTGATGTATATAGTCTTAAAAGCAGTGACTTATTTGGGACACAGAGGAATAGGCGATTACAATAACGGAGACTGGCAACGGACATCTGTAGAAGGGCGGCTCAGGGTGAGTTCTGGTACAGCTCGGGCTTGACTCTGGGGATCTTCCCCCCTGGATGCAGGACAAAGAGCACACACAATCACGTCTACCGGTCACTCTCAAGGCACAGCTCCGGGAATCAGCAGAGACTTCATTCTCGGGCCCTCGTCTCCTCTCCTTCTCATGCCGAGTCGTTCTTATGATCCAATAACATTTGCCCATAGCAATAAATATTGGTGTAACCATTTTCTATTTGCTAAGAGCATTTTAGATTCTCCTCCAGATTTCCAGGGTCCTACATCACTTTTCCCATGGGAACCTTTTGCTGCTACATGTGGCCACAGGTCCTGACCTCTTAGCCTTAGGTGACCCCTGTCCACTACTTTATCTTAATGGGCCATTAACTTGTTACTTCGCGTCCATTGCCATAAGCCTCCCTTGGAGTCCCTGAATCAAGTCACTCCTTCACAAACCCCCTTAACACTTCGCACAA
>CM063501.1:163585401-163590401 GCA_032207245.1 Pardosa pseudoannulata
CGTTCACCCTCTCCTCTCCTCTGGTAACAACCTTGTCCTCTAAAAAAATCGGACTGGCCCGTGGAGAAAAAACAGGGGTTTCTTTTCAGAACGGAGGGATCAGAATCCGGCCAAACCAACGGGCCCTTCTATTGGTTGTGAGAAGTCTGAAATTTCTTCTAGTTCAAACCGGTCCTGTACTGTATGTCTTTGACGAAGGCTTAAGAGAAGGGGTAAAAAAAGAAGCTGAACGGAATGTAACTTATTGTTACAAGGGTCTTAGACAAAAATACTCTCTGGGTATGTGCAAATCTACATAGGTACCATAAACGAAGTGTTATTGTAAGCAACGGAAGCTCTGCTTCCGTAACCAGCCAACGATATTTTAACATTTCACTAATTTTTTTGTTTTATTTAATTATATTTTAAACTTTGTACTCTCTACCTCCAACTACTGTCCCTTCCCTAGCTCACCTCGCCATTTTGTTAAACAGATCCTGTATATTCCAACTATCATTCATTTTAATTTGGTACATAGGCTGCATATGTGTATTTACGTCTAGTTACATCAAGTTCGAACGCTTTTCAGTGAACTGAAATATATGTGTATTTCTGTTATACGGGAATTCTTTTTGTTTCTTCAATTTACCGAAATACTGTGTTGAATGTTTGAAATAACTTTGTAATGCGTGACTATACGGTGAAAATATTGTTGAATTTTGTTTGTTATGAAGTGCTACTTACTACAATATATGTTGCTCACAAGGAAGGAAAGGTTCTTTTCGGAGAGGTAATATTTATTACTTTACTACACGAGAATTAATAAGCTTTCAGCCGATTCTGTGATGTTAAGAATATCCAGGCTAGCAGCGAATTCGAAGCAAAACATTCCAATACCGAAGAGAAGCACCCAAAGTTTGGTGACCAAAGGAAGATTTCGGTCCAAGAGAGACTTCAAAAACTTAAAGAGGACGACATCTCGCAACGACCAGAAGAGTTATAGCCTTTCATAATCACCTCAATTATTTAGAAGGCCCCAGACCAGTGGTAAAACTGAAGTCAGTATTGTCATCCCACCAATCGACCGTACACTCAAAGAGGTCTACATTCTTCCACCATGTCTGAAGAACTCCCGACCAGAGTATCACCCTTGTACAGCCCTGCAGATGCATATCACTTTGCAGATCCACAATGCAATACAAATAAATTTAGTCTTAGGGTAACTAAATAATAACCATTATAAATTGATCACAGGTAAATACCTAAAATTAATGAGAGGTACACGACACCATTTCTTATTTTTACTTTCTAGTTTAATTATACTACAACCACTAAGATCTATTTGTCTACATACTACAGAGGTTGTTGATTGGAGCTACGAAATAGTTGACTGCTACTGTATGTTAGTCTGAGAATCAAAAACTCTAAAGTTAAAAAAAACCCACAGAAAAAAGGAAAATGAAAATTAATCTGCTATTGAAAATCTTTCAGTAAACTTTTAAAAGCCTATTTTTATCGGCAGTTTTTGTTTTCTTAGTGTTTTTGAAATACAGAAAGGTCTGGTAACATCGAAAGAGGTATATATTACTTTCAGAGAGATGAGAATTTACTAACTGAAAAGCAGGTTCCATAAACACGTCGTTAGAAAGCTATGGCTCGTGATAAAAATGATATATCAACATCAGTGTAATGGCCTTTCGAGGCAGAAAAAATATTTTTTCTAACCATCTATCCATTTACCTAAATTGATATACTTCACAATAAATTCCTTTCGATTGCCTATGATTTGTTTTTCACTAGAGGTAATAAAGATTTATGATAGAGATTTCAAGTTTATATCGAATTTGCATTCTAAAGAGATAGGAGATTTTGCTTATGGAGTACATCACATTGCATCGTTAAAAGAGTAAGTGATGTTTACGGTTGGTTGAAATTATTATTCTATTTGTGTTTGGAATTTTCTTTATTTTCGTTTTAAATTATCTGGTGATCGATTTTATATTATCTCATTTTAGACAAGATAGAGGCACATATTTTGGCAGCATAACTTGCTCTGGAAAATACTTGGAAATCTTTTGATTAAATACGCGTGTAGAAGTTAGACAACATAAACAAAAATCATTTTTCCCAAAGTAGCCAACAATACAGACAGATATATTTATATCAAGCTCGACTAAGAACCTATTAATCATTTAGCATCACGCGAGGAGAACGTGTAGCCTAAAGAGTGCTTCGGACGTGAGTAATATTTCCCTGGCAGGGTAATTTAGAATGTGAGATTAAGCAGATAACCTCCAGGATTGGCCTGCTAGCTCTATATGTATCTTTTGAACTTGTGGACACTGCGTCCAAGAACCTATTTTACGTACAACAGCTACCATAATGAACACGACCTTTGTCTGGCTCTTGAACCCAAAACCATCCGGTTATAAGATCGATGTCTTTCCCGATTGAGCTACTGCAGATAAAGCAAAAATCTTAAAATACAAGAAAATCAAACAGGGAAAATAAGAAATGTTCTGTTATCAAAAATCCGATGTGACAGTGGTGGGCAAGAAGTGGGGGGCATTGGGAGCCCACTGGTCGAGAAAAACTGTTGTTCTAACTGGAAAACGGGAATCCAGAAAAGTCATGCTGTTTATGAAGCGAGTTCCAGTATCCATAAGAACTCGAGATCCATAACTCATCATGCCCGTGTCTAAACAACGGTATTGTCCAAGTAATTCATTAATTTGCATCTTTCCAGACTAAGAGGCTATCATATTTATTAACAGAAAAAAATCTAATAATTTGAATGCATATGTTTACCACCTATGTAAATGTATTTGATAAATCTCAGTCAATGTAATATATATATATATATATATATATAAAATATATATATATAATATATATAAAAATATATATAAAATATATTCATATATATATATAACATATATATAATATATATATAATTACATACATATATATATATATACATATACATATATATACATATATCATATATATCATATATAAACATATATATACATATTATATATATAATATATATACATATATATATATCTATATATAATATATATACATATATATATATATATATATATATATATATATATATATATATATATATATATTATATATATATATATATATATATATATATATATATATATATATATATATATATATATATATATATATATATATATATATATATATATATATATATATATATATATATATATATATATATATATATATATATATATATAGGAATGAAAGAGAAATAAATAATTAAAAAATTTTCCAAGACAAATTATTAGACAGCATTTATAATCAGTTAATGCAGAACCTGGACTAGAGCTTTTAGTAAATCTGTGATACAATTATATGTTGTAAGAATAATATTAAAAGTTTTTAATGACTTCAATTTCATGTATACAACAGTATACCGGAGTTTGAACATTTAAGAGTCATTATAATTATGATGAAAATAATAAATCTTTTCTAGCGAAATTTTCTGAGCAGTAATCACATTCTAACATTGAACTTAGATGAACAAAAAGTGAAATTTCTTGAGAATATTTTCATCGCTTTCTGAATAAATGGTTAAGAGTTTAAAATTAATTTATCTGTTTTTTCGCTATAAAAATAAAGTTTTTCTATCTCATATAAAGAACTTATCGACGATGTGTATTTAAAGAAGTCTTTTAAAAATTTACAGTTCTTTAAAAAGTTAACCTTTCTTTAAGAGCATAATTTTCGAAAATACCTCAATACTTTCCATTTCTTTTGGTTCTTGGTAATTAGCTTTGTGGATCATATTAGAAGTACAACGGGATATTTTTTATTAATATGTGAAATTAAAAGAAAAATATTCTCCATAAAGAAACATCTGTTCCAAAGAAATGTGCGAGTTTTTCAGATTTATATTTTTGAAGATAAACAGCGAAACAAAAATAAAAAAAAAATACCACTAGAGATATTTTTCTATTACGAAATTTATATATTGGGTTACTGTAAGATTTCTTTAAAGCAATCTAAGAAATTTATTCCTTTTATCATAATTGTTTATGTCTATTTACCTCAATAGTTTTATGTGGACTTAAATTCTATGGTGAAGTTTTTTATGTAATTCATAGCAAACAAAATTCAACAGTCCATTGAAAAAAATCCTTATTTGTAACACAAGGGTGGATGGATGCGGCAATGTTAAAAGGACAGCTTAAAGGGTGACTATGAAAGAAACTTTAAATCAAAAGTAAGTTTAAAGCAATGAATAAAAACTGCTGAAACAAATGTTTAAAAACTCTAGGGATCATTCTATTCATCTATGCATATACATTCATAAATTAATAAAAATTAGGATAATTAATAAGGATAATCAAAGCTATATTAAAAATTGAAAATTATAAAACAGGGTATTAGAATGGATACTATGTTTGAAATGTAACTAATTTTGATACTAAGTTTGGAATGTAACTGGGAATGTAACTAATGTGAACTGGGAATATCCTAAACTTTTTTTTTGAGAACCACAACCCTCACCCTTGGCAGAAACAACAAAAATAGTAAATACAGGTATATCATGAGTATTCAGGGGCAAAGTAAAATCGTTTTTAATCAGATAACTGTTATACAACTACTAAAAACTGTGGAGAGGCGATTTATATAATTTTAATTAATATAATTAATATAAATAAAACTGAAAATAAAATGCTTGGTATCTAAATCTGACCTCATCACATCTTTTGTAAGAGTGAGAGGACCTATAAAAATTAATTGAATGGATTCATCGTGTGCGGGATTCTGTTCCCAGTCCCAGATTATAATCGTGTCATCGTTCATGACAGTAAATAAGAATGTACCTTTGTGGAATTATTTATGAGTCCCTAAAGGACAAAAGTTAAAAGTTTGTGAAGCGGTAGGGAATGCCCAATTTTTCGGCGTTTGGATCCCAACTGTGTCTTCGTGTTGCAGTTTCTGGGAGTTAATCAAAGTTTTACACGATTAAAAAA
>CM063501.1:163595401-163597901 GCA_032207245.1 Pardosa pseudoannulata
TTAAAAGCTTCGCATTGAAACAAAATTTAACCATTTTAATGTATACGTCTTGAAATACTGGAAAGTCTGTTTTTCTTATCGAAATAAATACCTATTTTTTAAAATGTATCTAGACAGTTAGAAATGCAGATTTCATGTTCAAGGTTTTACTTTAAAAACAACATTATATATTATATTTTCTATTTACAGTTTTAATTAAAGTAACAATTGTAAAAATATGTACATATTCTTTAACTCAACATGTTTTAAGTAGGTTCCGGTCTCATTAGCCCTCGTGTGCAAAACAGTAGACCGTAGCGCTCCAAACCAAACCAAACCAACATGTTTCACTTATTTCTTTGTAATTTACGGCACATAAAACAACATTTTACACAAGATAAGAATTTTTTTATGCTTAATAAAAACATTCTTATCTTTCATTCCATGTTTAATAGTAAGATATACGATAATATTAATCTAATAATAGTAAGACCATGATAATAGTAAGCTAAAAAAAGTTATTCTATTTTGCGTTTAAGAGTAACCTAAGTCTTTACCTTAATTTTACTCTATGGTATGGAAAAGGAGAATTTTTCTTATTTACTAGCAAAAGGATGATTTGGAAATATTCGTAATTGTAAAAAAATTAGCATCGAGAGTCTGTCAATTACCATTTTAAGTTAGCTCAAGGTCAAGGTAAAGGTAATTGGGTTTAATGGAATACCTAGCGAAGTAGAAAGTCTTCACTTTAGCCTCCGAACGTAAAACAGATCAAAACATGAATTTAGGCCTCTAGGCAAAAAACAATCCAAACAAAAATTTTATACACTCTAGCTCACAAGGAAGGGAGGAGGTGAGTACGTTCTCATAAAAAATTATGAGTAACCAACGCGTTATCTAATTAGGGGATAATTAGACTGGAACCTTGACAATGACCATTCGGTATGGTTAATAGCAATGCATAGTATTCAACAACATGAAGCTCAGAAAATACATAAATACACAAAAAAGTTAAAGGGACTATAACAAATGCAACTTGGTACAAAAATTTTAAAAATAAGCATAAAGTGACGACACTAACAAAAAGATATATTTTTGTATTTTACAAAATTTTAAAATTTTTATTTAGCATTTTTCAATTTTTTAACACAAAACAAGACAGAACATTACGCATAGTACAAAATAAGCGAGAGTAAAGTAGTGGAATGATACTAAAACCAAAATATTGGAAAAAGTGTAAATTGAGAAAAACTAGCCAAATAGAACAGAAAACGGTACTTCACTAAAAACAACAGGAAAATACAAAAAATTAGGCTTAAATACCTAAAAGCATATTTTTAACAGAATTTAGAAAAGTCGATGCCGTCCTCGGGGATAGAACCATCTAACCTCAGGACGACGAGTCAGAGAAGCGGACACACTACCGAGCACGCCACACCTTTAAGTTAGCTTTCACTTAGCTCATACTGTTAAAAAAAGTTTTTATTCATGCTGAAAGTAATCGAGTTTCAGAGATCATCAGATTTGAAATACTTAATAAAGTTATAGTAAAATTTGTTATAGATTTTTAGAGTCTATAGTTTGAATTATTTCAAAACTGAATAAAAGTGAAAAGTGTAGGGAGTCACTTACTCTTAGCAAAGTTAATCCACACTGAATACATCACAAACAAATTCTTCAATGTATAAATTGTTAGAATACGGGTTTAATGTGGTAGATTTTAGCAAACACTATTTACAATACAATACGACACCATCCAAAAGAACCCACATTCAGGGCATTTAATGCCTGTGCACATCACACACACACACACACATACACATACATATATAAATATATGCATGAATATAAATACACACAAGTATCTCTCTCTCTCTCTCTATGTATATATATATATATATATAAATATATATATATATATATATATATATATATATATATATATATATATATATATATATATATATATATATATATATATATATATAATGTAATAACATCAATATCTAAGCCCCTAAAGTCTATCCAAAATTATCACTTTTCTCCATTCATTATTCTAAATTTTATTTTTTTCTCTCTATATTAAACATTTTTTTCCAGTTATCCAATTTGAACGAGGAAGTTTTCATCCTTTCAACAAAACCCCGAAATTCTTTCTTTGATTCTCAAAACAAAAAAATGATATTGTTGGCATTTTAATGAAGAATCAATAACTCTATCAGAAAAATCTGTAACGATCAGCAATAATAAACATCTGGAACGCCACACTTTGGTAGATGTCTCTAATCAAAAGTTACTCTCTTTAAGCAATTAACTGTAGGCTCATCATTTTTCCATGACACTTAAACCCACTTGGTATTTGGTCCTCTCTCGCTAAAGGTTGGCGTTAGAGAACATTCTGACACTGTTCGATTCAAATGCCTCTGTATTTTGTCTTATTTTGATAAAATGAAATAAAAATTTAGTTCTGTCAAGACGACTGATTTTTTTCTTCTGGGCAGAAGTTTAGCGTGGCTCTTGG
>CM063501.1:163602901-163627901 GCA_032207245.1 Pardosa pseudoannulata
TTGTGAACATATCTATAGTATATAGAGAACAGGTTATAGTCAATTTTCATGCCTAATTTTATGGTCGTTTAAAAATGCAATGGTGGTTACTTGATTTACTGTTCTTAAAAAGTTATCCACCATAAAAAAAATGCTGTTTCTTTAAAACACCAAAAAGGTACACATATTTGAGACTCACTTCTACATTTCTATCATATTGCTTTTTCAGAACAATAACAAAATTTACTGGAGGCAGACTATGAAAGCTGTGAATTTCTAGCTCATAAGGAGCACAGGTTAAATGTTACGTGACTGTTGAATTAAAATCGGTTATCCCCATCCTCTATATAAAAATAGCCTAAGTTATCTGCCCGTCTGTACTTGAATTTGTGAAACGGTTGGTCCTGGAATGGATAGGAGCATCCATATTGAATTCCTGATGAGTTAGGGTTAGCAAAATTCAAAGCAAGTCTTTAAAACATTCAAAATCCACCCCTTCCCCACTTTTCGAGTGTATAATGCTATTATATCAAGCCGTATTTTCCCCAGTTAAGAACAGGTGATTAAATGTATCAATCTATCACATAATAAATAGATAAAAATATCATTTTTCCTAACATTATGATGTCATTCTTTTAACCATCCCATTTAATCATTCCTAATTAAATTATTTAAATATCGTCTGCATAGTTTTCATACGTTTTATTACTGAACTTGTATATTACGTAAACAATTTTCTTTGATATTTGGCTTAAACTTTAGAGTAATATGAAGATAAACCTATTACTGAGTACCAGATTATTTTATATTTTGCCTAAATTATAGATTGGGTACATATGTAATCATTTTAAATTGAGTCATCGATTAATTTTTGTTTCAATGAAAATTTTATCATCAATATTAACAACAAATTATTCTCCTACAAGTCTAAGATTCTATTTCAGGAACTAATAAATATCTAAAATTTCAGCTATATATCTTTGGAAATTAAGAAGTTTGTTTTTTATACATAACTACACAGTTTGATTAAATGAATATATATGTATATAAACTGCATTCAAAGTATCGGGAGACTTAAGAGGAGTACGAAGAAAAAAAATACCAGATACCAGATAGTTCTCAGCCAAAAAACAAACCATTTTTTTACCTGCCTCATAAGGTACTTTATAATTCAGGAAAACTAAAAAATATTACTGATTCTGTCATAAAACGGGTTATATGCTAGTGCTATGATATCTCCCATCCCACTGAATCTGACTCACTCAATAAACAAAATATCCTCAGATTAGGAATGCGTAAATCATTTCAATATAGTAAATACATATAGCGGAACAACAACGTTTACACGATTTGAATTCTAAAGAAGTTAATATATGTGAAGTAATGTAAGTAAAGAAGCTAATGTATAATAGTTAAGTAATTTAATTAACTATTTATATGAATAAACTGACCAATTGTATACTGGGTGTTATATATTTTAAAAGTAAACACCTGTTAATGAAGTAATAGTGGTATATTAATCATACGACAGTAGATTTCGTTTTCCTCTCAAATTCTTAGATGTATGCTTGCTAGTATTTCTCAATTTTCTATATATTTAATGTTTGATATATCTGATTTTCCATGCTAATTTTCATGAATTATGCGTGGTACAGACTGACGTTAACTAGCCATAACCAGTTCGTGAATGATCAAAATCGAAAATTAAAGTTTCTTTATACACATATGGGTGTAATTCTGAAAATGATTAAATTTTTGAATAAATTACTATATGAAAATTAAGGTATATATATATATATATATATATATATATATATATATATATATATATATATATATATATATATATATATATATATATATATATATATATATATATATATATATATATATATATATATATATATATATATATATATATATATATATATATATATATATATATATATATATATATATACTAGACGACCAGACAGACGTTGTCTAGTTTTAACGCTCTAAATCCAAAAATATTAAAATATTTTAAATGAGTTATAAATTGAACGTGTTTGATGGAAAAAAAGTTTTATCAATGGTTCTGGAGGTGAATTAAAAGGTGGAAGTGAAACTTCTCCTGATTCGCAGCAGAGACCGGCCGTATTTAAATGCATGACAGTGATGGCATTCTTTGTCCATGTTGTCGATGACAGTTTGTGCATGTGACTAATATTCTATTTCCGGCTCATAGTGGATTGCGTAACTGTGCGACGTTCTTGCACGCACTGTCAATCATGTGTTTCTTATACTATTATCTTATACCAGGCCTGTTGAGATAACACAATGAACAAGACGCCAGATACAAACGAGCCAATAACTACAATTTTGCTGAATCTTTATTTACAGTACTAATTTTGATGAAGAACAGTTCTCATGTGCCCAATGTGAAAAATGGTGGAGCAACTCCCTGCCTCCGATGATGCTATGCTGTTCACTCCGTCTTCGCCTGCTCTCTCTCTCTGAAGGGACCTTCAAATCTACCGAATAAGTCCGATGACCACTGTAGCCTGGACCAAAGATGACTAATCCACGTTAGTATGGGGTCTAAGGAGGGTCACTGACATCACTTTTGTCTTTCGGTCATTCTCCCTCTCTGGCTTTGTCCATTAATGTAACTCATTGTTACAGTGTTCTGTGTGCATCGGTGACTCGCATCGGGGACTCAATGCATTAGCTAGAAGACGTTCATTGCGATGCTCTTGATTTTCATTTGCACTTGTATTTGCAACCTGGTCTATTACATTCGCATTGTCCCTCAATCTTTTGCCGTTCTAGTTAACCGATACTTATGGACCGTTTCGTGTATATCGACTGATATTTCTTGATCGTCCACGAAATCGTGGCATTGTTCTGTAAGAAATACGCAATACATAGATATAGTGAGATGCCTGATGCAAACTGAATAAAAGAAAATTGAAATGAATTAAAAAATTGAGCGTCGCAGAATCCATAATTAGTGTAATTAATAAATTTTTATCAACATTACTATTAATTTTCACTTAAAATAATTCTAAAAAATACTTCCTACCTTTTTTTATTTAAAAATTTTGAATTTTCATAACTATGTCATAGCCGAATTAATCAATTTATAAGAAAATTAAAGTATTTTTAAAAAAGCAACATGGTAAAAATTTTGGTAAAAAATCAATTTTATAAAAAATCATTTCATGTCGTTATTAGTAAATTGTTAAATAAAATTTGGTTACTGAGATAAAGCTGATAAACCCGATATTATGAATTAAAATTTTATTTTTAACATTTATTTATTTATATTAACCTTTACGAAAATTTAGATATTTCAAAATTAAGAATAATTTTACAAATTGTTATAAAATCAATCATTTACAAAAATTATAACAATGCAGTTTAGGTTGATTGTTGTTGAATGTTGAAATAATGAAAAATCACGCAAGATATTCACTTGAACACTACACCTTACAAACATGAACATTGCTTAACCCCTTCCGGTATGATTTAATAATGAAAAACTGTGCATGAAATAACCATTTAATTTTTATTTAAAAAACTTGTTTCATTTTACAATTCTTACATATTATTAATTAAAATCCACTTTTTACATAGTGTTAAATAATATCAGAAACAGTAAAATTAAGAAAATATCAAAGCAAAACATTAATAAGGTATACAGATAATAGTCTTCAAGCTAGTGGTACTTTTCAAAACAAAGTGCAAAGGAATTCTTAATTGTTTACACCGCCAAGTAATCTCACTTTTAATTTGATTCTTGTAACACACACGGCATTTCTTAGTAGGTTTTCTTTTATTCTGACTCATTAATTTGGAAATGAATTGTACCAAGAAATTCTAAGTAAACAATATGCAATAGTGACTTGTGATTTTTACAAGTGATAAAAGTGTTGCCAAATTCAGTACACTAGAAATTTTAAACTAAATTAATTATCATATTTAACAGTAACTTTAATCGCATGACGAATGTAGCTCGTCATTGTGCGGTATGGAATGAAAAACTAATGACGAGCTAGACTCGTCATTTTCCCGGAAGGGGTTAATAGAAGTGAAACTCGAATAATAGAAACATAAAGCTTTTTATTTAGCACTGAACTTCTTCGTTGACAGAATACAAAACTGACTCACAATCTGAGTTACCTACCCTTTTATAGATTAATGGAATATTCTAGAACACATCTACAGTGAATTATAATATTTTCTAGAACTTGAAGAATAAAAAAAACATAAAGGTAATTAGATTAAATTAAAATTTCAACATCGTCTGTACGGTGGTTCGATCATGGAACTTCTCGAACGGAAGCCGGTTGAGTTGTTTACTAGGTCACAGATACGTTAGCAGTGAAGGGTTTCAAGATATATTATAATAATCTCAATAAGCGAGCAATTCTGGATTTTTGATAAAAAAAAATTGTCTATCGGATTAAACTGTGAATGTAAATCATTCTCGAATAACCTTAGTTACATATACAAAATTTCATCAAAATCAGTTCAGCTGTTTAGGAGGAGTTCTATTACAAACACACGTTCAGAAGAATTTTATATACATATATACTCACACAATGGGTTAAGGGGACACTTATTTGTCTTTTGCTTTTACAGTTTGGACTTTTGTTGAATGAAAAATAAATTTTGAAAAGCAATTTCTAACTCGAAAATGATAACAATAAACGAAGGTACTATATACAAAATCCAATTATTTTTAGCTTGTGTTTTTATACAAGCGTTCGGAACTGTACAATTCTGATAACATTACCTGTGATTATATTAAGTGGTACCTACTGCACATATATATTTTGGTAAGACCTTTATTAGCTATGTTTGTTTACAAGGGAGCCAAAAGTGTTTTATTAAAAACTTTAGCAATTTGGGTAAATAAGTCCCCGTAATTAAACAAGCCACCTCCAAATAAAAAAAATCCTTTACCGAACCCTACTTCTAAATGTCATCGTATTTAAAGACCTCCCTATTATCTTCTCACGTATTGTTCCCCTCCGTTCCCCCCTGCACACCGTATTCATTACATATTCATAGGTTTTTCGACTTTTTCGTGCCATTATACGCTTTTTTTTTCTTGACTTTTACTTTCATTTTCTTTCCCCCAGAGAATACATTAAGATACGCAAAAAATGCCCTTTTCCGACCGTATTAGAATAATGATATAAAAAACCATTTTTTATTCTTTCTAGATATTCTAGACATTCACTCGAAACATTTATATTTCTTAAAATGCGTGAGGGCAAATTCGATAATTATTCTACCTGTCGCTAGTGCTTATTACTTTTTGGTGCACGAAGAAGACGTAGATAAAGCATTAGGATCTTCCAAAAAATTTTCATATAGATAGGAATTAGAATTGAGTAGTATTCTTTTTATATAAAGTAAAGCTAATTAAACTATTACAAATAGACCACATAATACGGAATTATTTCCAGCTATTTCTAACGTAAGTTTATGCGTAAATCTAGGGAAAATTTTAATCCCATATATAATAATAGCCTATCTGTCCGTCTGTCCTGGAATTTATGAAGCGATTGGACCTGGAATGGTAAACGGCATCCATATTAGATTCTTGATGAGTTAGGGATAGAAAAATTCAAAGCGAGTAAAGTTTATCTTATCCTAAACAATCGATCCGATTCTAAAATAAATTGGTATAAATATGCTTCATATCACAACAAAAAAGACTGTCACTTTAAAACATTCGAAATCCACCCCCTCCCCTCTTTTGAAGATTATAATGCCATTATTTCAAGCTCTATTTTCCCCGGTTGTGAGCAGGCGATTAAATTTATCAATTTATTACAAAATAATTAGGTAAAAATAAAAATTTTTCTACATTATTACTTTATTCCTTTAACCATCTCATCTAATCATTTCTTATTTTAAATTATTTAAATATCGTCTGAATTATTTTTATGCGTTTTACCACTGTACTTAGACATTACGTAAATAATTTCCTTTTATATTTGGCTTAAATAATAGATTAGGTACATATGTGATAATTTTAAATTTAATCATCGATTATTTTTGTTACAATGGAAATTTTATCACCGTTATTAACAACAAATTATTTTCATAAAGTCTAGGAGTCTATTTCAGGGACTAATAAATATTTAGCCTTTACGTTATACATCTTTGAAAATTGTTCGTTTGTGTGTTTGTTTTAATACATAACAATAAGGTTTGGAATCGATTCGCTAAATCTTGGATATCATACATATATACAGCAAAAAAAGCACTGTCAATATTAAAACCTGTGCTGTCCATCCTATCCCTTAACACTTTGACTGCCATGGCTATCATATGTGATATCCAGTGATATTTCCGTTGAGACACTGGCTATCCAATATGATAGCCATGGTGTTTTAACACTTCTAAGGCCAAGGCTATCAAAGATGTTATCAGTTACATGAAAATCGTATTGGAGTTTGATTGTTGGGCTCCCTACGATGTGTTAGGTATACGTGGTTTGCGCATATTGGTATATGTGACGATTTTATGAGCTAAGTTTTATGAAAAATTAAATATTTGGAACATGCAACAAAAAAGGGAATATATATAAATAGAGATAGTTTGTTTGAAAATATTGTTTGTTTTGAAATATTGTTTTTATATATAGTTTTATGTTGAAAAAATACAAATTACACAAAAAAAAAAGTTTGGCCCCGTTGTGAACATTTGCAATTTTGGCTTGGCAGTCAAAGTGTTAATAGGACAAGATAAATTAAAGTTGGCAATTAACATGCGGTCAGTAAAGATAAACAAATTATTGAGTGTGAACCAGATAATTCTCAGAAAAAACCTTTTTTTACTTGCCTCTCAGAGTACTTTACAGTTCTGGAAAGTTAAAAATTTTACTGATCCCGCCATATGACGGGCTATATGGTAGTCAAGGTAGATTTTTCATCTATATTTCTTACCAACTAAAACACCTTAGCAAATAAATATAAATACATGAATATATAAAATTATCTGCTTAAAAAGCTTTGAATTGACCAAGAAAAATACTGCTACAGACAAACTATTGTCAAAGGTAGACTGTTGAATGTGTCGGGAAGGCGAGTTCACAAAGATTAAAAATATATAAAATTTTCAAATATACGCACATTTCTTTCGAAATCGCAATTATAACACAAAACTGGAAATGTACACGTAACTATGGATAAAAGATGTAATTATTTTCTCTATTTTGAACTATACTAAGAAATATTTCGAAAAAAAAATGAGTTCATGAGGATTTTAAATAATTTCTTTTTGAATTATATGCATATTTTTCTCATTTATCGCATGTCACAATTCTGACAGAGCAATCAGAAAAACTCACTTAACCGATGGTAAAACATGAAATGTTTTTCAGCTTTTCATTAATGCCGGTGAATACTTCAAAATAAAAAAGGAGTTCATGAGGTTTTGAAATATTAAAAGATTTTTATTTATTTTCCTTTTCGGATCTGTCGTGCGTCTCATTTAAGACACAAAATAACAAATATTCATGTTACCAATTATATAACACTTACATTATTTCAGTTTTCTCGTACAATAATATTGAATGTTTTGAAAAAAAAAAGTTCATTAGGATTGAAAACGTATAAAGTTTTAAAATGCATGTACGTGTTCGTGTCAATATGGAAACGCAAATAATAAAAAAAACAAGCGTTATTTACGATAAAACGAGTCTTTTTTTTCAGTTTTTTGTATGAATAAGGGATGATTAATGTTTCGAAATGAAATGTTCATGAAGCTATAAAAAATAAAACAAATTTTGTATATATGCACATTTTTTCTGGTCAACCGGAAGTCGCATTTAGGGCATAAAACTCAAAATATACGAGTTACCATTGATTAAATACACATAAATTTTCATCTTTCTGATGGTATGGATGAATGATGTTTCTGAAAAGGAATCATAAAGATTAGAAGTAGATAAAATTTTCAAATATACGTACATAAAATGTACGTATATTTGAGTACATCTGGGATCACAATTTGGACACAAAACACGAAAAATAAGTTCAACCACCGAATTTAAAATATAATTATACTATATACAGATTTTTTCCAATCTTGTTGAAGTATTTCAAATGAATATATATTTTTTTTAATTCCAAAGTTTTAATTCCGCATACAAATTGATATTTTGTATCAGTCAAGTAGTCCCATCTACATACGATTTTGAACACAAAATATCGCTACATTCAAACTTTACGTGATCTAATGTACAGAAAAGAGTTTGCATCGACTATTGGTGATATGTAATATTACGAAATTATAGACACTTTGACAAATCTTGCGTATTTGTATGAAAAACATACATACATGCATACATATATACGTACACTGACTTTTATATTTATGGAGATTACTGCTATCTTTTTGTGATATATTCTTACATTAATCTGCACGAAAGTATTTTTTAAATTTATTTTGATATAATTAAAAATTTTTGTGTATTCTCTGTTCCTGCCAGCATTATATGTATTTTTAGAGGGACAAGGAATCTTTGAAATGGCATACTTGAATAAAAAATGTAAAATGAACTTTTGTCCTGAAAAAATCAAATTAGGTATACGATATAAAAAGATATATTTTGAATAATAAGATTATTTTACTGCACTGAAACCTGTTTTTGTCATAAACCCTTTTTTTAAACTTAAAAATATTATTTTCCAGTGTGACGACTTTTTTTTATCGAATTAGTCATTTTGAAATGTTCCAGGTGTATTACTTTTACGCATTTCTTATTAAAAATTTTGGAGATACTCTTTTCATCGTGGAATACATTTGAGAAAAACGTGCCAAAAATGGAAATTATTTTTCTCTTTAATTTTATTCGTTATTATCATCAAAATATTAGAAATAGATTATTTTTGAAAAAAAAAATTAAAGAAATAATTACGTTTTTCAGTGTTTTCACATATATGGGAAATGCTAATGGATCACACTAATTTTTCTTTAAATGACAGCTAAATAAATCAAATGACATAATTTTCTGGATAAATATAACCGATTCCTTTAAATTTCACAAATCCTTTACAGTATCCGGGAAATAGCGACAAATGGCACGAAACTGCTGGAGGGAAAGTATCTGTATCTATTGGGGAAACGGGAAATTAAATATTATGCATTAGACGAACCAATTTCGGGCTTCGCGGAATTGAAATAACTTTTTTTCTCTTGTCCGAAATTAGCTCGGACATTCCAACATTTGCGCATGTGCGTTGTCCGAACTGTTTCGGCATCACAGACAAGGGGTTAATGTGTTTGTCAACAGGGTATCCTTTTGAGAACTGCAAACTATTTTCTTGATCTACAGGAGGTTTAATAGCGTAAAATGGTAAACACAGTTGCTAAAGCAATGTTTAATTTTAAATAATTGTCTTATATGAATAGTGTTCAACGCAAGTGAAAATCGATACCCAGTTTTGCTACTAATATTGTTAATAAATTCTAAAGGTAAAAGAAAAATATAAAAGCCATCAATCAGTACGTTACAATCTAGGAGAATGTTTAATTGATACTAATAGAAGACTGAGTTTTTTTCAGATAGTCTCTTAATTTAATAAAAACATTTTTTTAATATATTTTTGTATCTTACATGATTAATGCAACAACATTATATATTCTCATTATAAAAACATCGATTAGAATTGAAAATTTAAAAATTAATCTCAACGTTTCGTAACAATTTTGTTAAAAATATAACTTTTGCTTATATTTCTTATCAGCATAACTATTGTATGTGGTGATTGATATCGCCCATTAAAAAAATTTAAATTCAACATCTGTCGATAATAAAGTAATCGATCTGTACCTACAGCGTTATACGATTCTTTTATTCACCCCATTTCCAAGTTCAACAGACAATCGAATAAAAAAAGTGTAATTATAACAACTGTTAGAAATTTCTCATTCAATTATGTTGTCGAAGCTCATACCCCTGGTGTAGGAAATTTTACACTACTTCCGATAGACCCCGTCATAATATGCGACCTGTCCATGGTTAAGGGTAATATGCAGTTTCATTTAAGGAGAATTCACGAGGGCTGAAGACGATGTCAGAAGGGGTGTGTCTTCCGTTTTGATTAGCACTACTAAGGTGAAAGAATGGCTTTGCTCAAGTGGGTCCTCGTAATATAGAAGCAAGGCCAAGTTCCCCAAGATTGGTTTTTCCCTTCCAGAGGTTTATTTGGGTCATTACTATTCAGAACCTATACTACGTGTCCCATTAGCCATTTAAGAATACGATGGATCTTCGGTTGGGCTCGAGCCTCTATCCCACTTCCCTCCAGTTACACGTTTGCTATCTTGGCCATCTGAGCAATTGCGGCTCTCATCCAATTTTAACCAAGCCCTTTCAACAGATTCGAGTCAAATACTGTTTCTGCTGATTTTCTAACATCAATAACTGTTAGCCATGGTTTTTTTTTGTTTTCTGAATGTCCCGATTCAACATACTTGTTATAAGTTTAGTTTTCAGACGTACTCTTAGCAGAATCAAAAACGGTTGTGATGTTTTGTTGCCAAAGTTTGTCTGCAGATTTAAATTGAAGCCGTCTCATACGGAAGCTCGTACTTTTATTTTCCTCCTTCCTCTCCCCTTCTTTTTTCGGTGATCGTCGTTGTGAAGGCTTGCAGTCAATGAACGATGTTTCTTATATAAAATAGCATATAGCCTATCATGACACAAGACTAGTAAAATTTTTGATTTTCCAGAATTGAAAAGTACCCTATGAGGCAGGTAAATAAATGGCTTGTTTTTTGACTGAGAATTATCTTGTACACCCTCAATAATTTTTTAGTTTTATACTCCTCTAAAGTCTCCTGATACTGTGAATGCAGTTTAGAATCTCTTTGAATTCATTTAGTCAAACCGTGTGGTTATGTAAAAAAACAAATGCACAAACGAACGAACTTCTTAATTTTCAAATATATATAACTTAAACGCTAGATATTAGTCCGTGAAATAGACTTCTAGACATTTATGAAAATAATTTGTTTTTAATATCGGTGATAAAATTTTCATTGCAACAAAAAAAGTCGATGAATAAATTTCAAATGATCACATATGTACCTAATCTATTATTTAAGCCAAATATAAAAGAAAATTATATACGTAATATCTAAGTTCAGTGATAAAACGTATGAAAATAATACAGATGATATTTAAGTAATTTAAAATAAGAAATGATTAAATGAGATGGTTAAAGGAATGATAGCATAAAGCTAGAAAAAATGTTATTTTTAAATATTTATTATGTGACAAATTGATCAATTTAATAGCCTGCTCTTAACCGGTGAAAATAGGGTTTGAAATAATGGCATTAAACGCTCGAAAAGGGGGGAAGGGATGGATTTCGAACGTTTTAAAGACTCGATTTAAATTTTGCTAACCCTAACTCATCAAGAATCCAATATAGATTCCTCTATCCATTCTAGGTCCAACCGCTTCATAAATTCGAGGACAGGTGGACAGATAACTTAGACTATTATTATATAGGGGATGTTTCATTTTATGTTTTATTAAATGTTTAAAGTACTGTTTACTTTTTTCTTAAGTCTTTCTAGTCACTCACATTACCAGACTCCACTGTGCGTTATACACCATTATAGTTTTTTAAGCTGTCAAACAGTCAATAACAATATAAATAATGAAAATCGAAAAGCGTATATTATTTTGTCTATAAAGACTGATTTAATAAGCAATATAATGCAACATTTCTGAAGTCATTTTAGCTTATTTACAGTGACATACTTTACCATATGTGCACTCTCATTATCTTTAGACTGTTCAAGTATAAAGATAATATCAATAAAACTAAGGTTTTTTTTAACTTAAAGGGATAAAAGAAAAAAAGACAGAAATATAGACTGTTCTCTACCGATATAATGACTTTTATGATATATACAGGAACAGTAGGGGTTCTATATTATCATTCACGCTAGTATAATTTCTTTCGTAATATCAACTTTTAAATGGAGCTTTCCTGTCTTTGAAGTGCACCCACCCCCGAAGAAAAAAGATTATAAGGGTCTATGGCGAGAAAAAGAATGCTTTATAAGAAAGATTCTCAATCTGTATTTGTACCAAAACTTCTGGAATTCTATTTTGATTTCCTATGGTATTTTAGATGAAATTATGTTGGAAGTCAAATTTCCTTTCTTTACTCCTAGACTTTCTGTTACTTTTAGTTTTACTTATAATAGCATATTGCATTTTTACCAATCCCGACAGTAAGAAATGTTTGATCACACTAAAAGCATCTGTTCTAATATGAGAACTTGTATTCCTGCGGATATCGATCGGTCAGTTTAACCAACAGGTGTTCAACAGGTGCACTTGCTTAATTTTCCAATTTTACTAGGCTGGCAGAAACTCTTGGGATTTCGAATTGATAAAAAAATGATTTTTAATCAGGCACATTTAAAAGACTATATAAGAATGTTATAAATGGTTTGTCTAAATTTCAATCGATGGAAAATATCTGTCACTATTAATTTAAAATATCAGGGGACGGTGAAAAACAATTCATTTATAATATATTTATAAAGATATTAATTTCCCAATAAGAAAAGAAGAAAACACACTTTAGAAAATAAAATCTAGAAATATTACTGTAGCATGCTTATTGCGTAGGATTAAGTACTTGTGAAGTCAAATTCATTATAAAGTAAAATGTTTAATTGAGTCACATAGAACTGATAGATGTTTATATTGCTGATGAATACAAATAATATAACAGAACTCTAACATTCGTTTTTATGAAAAATCTATAATAAAAATATATAAAAGTTAATTTTTTTGTAATGAAAACTTCTGTATAAAAAATCTAGATACTGAATGTAGCTTTATTACTAATTTCACTTGCAAAATGAAATAACTTTACTAATCACATAAAACTTTTTGTGTTACTGACAATTAGATTTTTTGCTTATACTGTTACAGAAATGCTTCATCTGAACTTACGAATTCAAAAATATTTATTTGAATTTATGTTATAAAAGGTATCTTAAAACATAATATGCATTATTTTATTTCCTTTCTAAACTTGTACTTTTATCGACTTAATAGATTGGTGCAACGAACGGCTCATATATTACCAGTGGAAAAAAAGTGGTATAGCCTAGGAAAATACACTTCTGTTAATTATTAGTTACCTGTAAAACAACTTCTAAGGATATATAACTAATCGTGCAAACAAGAAACTATGAAATCAGTTTTTGAATTTGGGTCGAGAGCCAATTCATTCTAGATTCAAAACAGATTTAACGGTTTCTTAGCAAGGACACTGATGCAGCCGTAAAAATAGTTTTACAGGCAAATAGATTTCCATTGTTGTGGAGGGAGTGGGAGAGAGTGTTTCAATTTATACTGTACTATATATTGTCAGTTAAAGCGCATATAGTCATCTTATGAGCGTGACAACACGAACTTTTAAGTCGTTCGACCACCAAGCCTTCCTCTCGACGGGACCGTCTCAAATCTTTTAAAATATAATTTTGTGACATTTTTTGGCAGACTGAGCAAAATTCTCTTTCTAAATAAATCTATATCCTTTTTTTTTCGAGCGATTTTTGGTTTCCCCACTTCCCTCCCCACTTTCTTTACCATATTACATCTGAGTAAAACAGCCATAAACTCACACAAACAAATATAAATAAATAAATAAATAAATAAATATATATGCATATATATATATATATTTATACATATATATAATGTATAAATATATACACAGGGTGGTCATAAAGTAACTTTGCCAACATCTCTATCTTTGCGTTCATCCCAGTTAAGCTTTTAAGATGAGATCGCAAATGTTATTCGGAGGTATGCGCTCAAGATTCTATGAATGGTAACACAGTGGTGCTCACGGTTATGGTTATAGCTACAGAAACTTGAAAATGTCGAATAGCAAAGCCTACTTTTGCCTGCCGCGCTGTTCAAAATTCGAATTTCCTCGTTGTTAGAAACGTTCAGTGTATGCGAAAACCCTAAAGAGTGTTGAAACGGTTCCGATATATCCAAAAACGGAAGTGTTATGTAAACACAATAAAGCGTTTTATAGGACGCAAGGAGGAATATTTCATATGACCGAGACGAGACACCAATCACTAATGACAACATATATCGGACAAATTAAAAAAATTATTTAGATTAAACATTTTCCACATGGGTGCCTTCCCATGCAACTACGCATTGCATGCAGGAGACGGTGGGCAATACCAATGAATGCAATATGGCATGAGGGATATTTGCTATCTCACGCAGTATAGAATCCTTTAAGTCCGACAAAGTTTGCGAATTGCGGATTGCGGATTGCTCATGTAAACTCTGGATTGGAGATATCCCCAAAAACATAAATCCATAGATGTTAGATCGAGGGATTGCTGATACCAAGGAGAAGGATAATGGGGTGAGAGGATGCGATCACCAAAATGCTATTCCAGGATCCTTTTAACAGACCTTGCTTTTATGTGGAGGTGCACCATCTTGCATCCAGACGATGTCATTGAGTGTATTCCCCCTACGTAATTCCGGTAGTACATAATTTTGCATCATGGCAGTATTCCGAGACCTTGTTACAGAACATGTTACGAGTCTGTTGGTGTCACTTCCTCAAAGAAGGATCCGAGAAAAAGTGTGGCTGTGTGACTGTAATGCCACTCCACACAAGCATTTTGAGGCAAAATAATGGCACTGGTGCTGCAGCATGAGGATTCCTCTCTGCCCAGCCCACAATTCTTGGTATTAATGTTGCAATTAAATATATTTATTTGTTTACACACATTTATGTACACAATATATTTTATTTTACTCATAGGTTGTACATATATAGATCCAATGTATCCTTTTGTGTATTTTAAAAAGATAATACTACATTAAAAAAAGTAAAAGTTTTAAATGTTCTTTATATGATCGGAGCATTTTGAAATTTTTATCAAAATGTTTATGTTTTTGGTGATAACTCAGTTATATTTAGTATGTATTCTACAGAGAGGGAATATAGCCTAAAATGTCTATCGCAATTGCTTATAACGTAATGTGAACTTAAATTTATCATATGTCAAAAAAGAAAAAATGAAGCTCTATTGCAGCTTTAATACTCAAGGTCAAGATAAATTGTTTTACGTAGTGCCTGGCAGTGCAAAAATGCTATAACAGAACCTATAAAAGAAGTAAGGTGAAATATTAATTCGGGGCATCTGTAACAGCAGTCAGCCAAACGAGAATTATGTACCGACGTGTTATACTGTAATCTAGGGTTAACTTAAATAAAATACAGTGCAGAGAGAGCTACTGTGGCCAAAGGGGAGAGTAAAACAACACGATGCTTCAAAAAGCAGGTATTTTGACGATGACATAATTTTTAAAATATTGCCAGCTTTTATAGCTTAAAAATGCTAGGAAGGGGAAAGCACCTCATATTTGCTTGGTTATACAAGATAGGATATTTCAAAACACCCAAAGTTAAATTATACGACAAGGAGGTTTTTTAAATTCAGATTGAATATAACAGTCACATACCTGAAAAACTATTCGCATATCTATTTCGCACCTATTCACCCGAAATTGTTTTTTGCTGCAGGAAAATCTTATAGAGTGATAGAAAAGGATTATTAAGATCTCATTAGAGGCAGCTACCTCCTTCCCTCTATCCCCTTTACAAGCCTATCAGGGATTCAATCTAATCATGGTCTTATTAATGAGTTGAATAACAGCAGATACTTTAACACACTCCATTATAGAAGCGGGGGGAAAAAGGTAATTACCTGCAGATATCTTGTGAAATTTTTAACGTGTTCAAAGTATACTAATTATCTAAAACCGCGGCGACTTTTACCGAGTAATAATTCCGATTCCATTTTGGGCCCTTAATTAGTCGGCATACAAATCGATGATTCGTTTAAATGCTTTCCCTTTGTGAGAGATCGGAAAAGATTTTAAGTCTCTTTCCTTTAGTATTTCGCCGTCACAGGTGCACAGCGGGATTTTGAATATTATTTTTCATGAGATTTAATTTTGTGCAACAGCGTGTAACCATGTGTGTTTGGAGGAACTAAACAATTTTCTAGAATACAGCACGACTACACGAGATTTTCAAGAGATGATATGCGAGCCAGATTTTCTAATTATTTGTTTGAAATTTGTGTATCACATACAGATTACGAGGAGAGCGAACTCGCAGATAAAGTAGCCAAAGAAGCTTCATTCTGACCACTAGAAATAAACTTACCTCTTAAGTCAACAAAAGCCAATTGTCTTAAAGTTAAACTTTCATCATCTTGACAACACTACAGAGATTCAGTTACTTTGGTTTGTGATCTCCACCCCTAAATTTTTCGATTTACCCCATTTAAAGAGTTTTTTTAATTAGACATCGTCAGTCTCCCACTTACTTATTAAGATTTAATTTAAAAGCCAACTATAATTGTGTACATCGGAATTGAAGTAATTCTTACCATTAGATGTAGTTTCGTCACGTATGGTGTTTGCTCTGTGATCCCTTTAAAACCTTATAGCTAGAGAATCCCCCCGGGTCACTGTGGTGTTTTCTGTAGCCAGTTAGTCCCCCTGACAAACTGTTCTCTAGCACTTGGTCAGTTTGAACCTTCTGCGGATTGACTCTATTCTTATCTTGGTTGGCTTTGGTATCCAAAAAACTTCTTCTCAGTGATCAATGAGACGAGCTGGTGCTTTAGACCATATAGTCTTTGAGTTGCCCGAGCTCTTTAAAAGAACTTACAGGAACTATTTGGTTATTCATTACTTAGCTTTACATATATCACTATCCTTTGGTAACAATCTTTTTCTATCAGCCTCCTATTACTAAGAGATGAACTGACCTGGTCGAAGAAACTAATTTCTAATTGCTCTTCCACCATAAATCAATTGATTGATTTTCTGGCTCCAGGAAAGCCTAGAACATGTCTTATCAACAAACTAAATACTTTATTTCTCCTAGTTTTTGATTTCGGTTCTATTCAGGAGGCCTGAATCCTGTTGAAAGAACGCCTGCCCCCCTCAGCTGATCATACAATATTCGGATACAAACATTTCTTAAATCTCTCGGAGGTACGTAAAGGTCTTACACATTTGATTAAATTAGATACATCCTTTTGAGCAATCCAAACAATTTGTTTTCTCCCCATTGTGAGTTACACTGAGCCACACTTGTATAGGGCAGAATATTTACCCTTATAACTAATAATGCAAACTTACTGACATACCTTTTTTACGTGTATGGCTACAGGCAGGTCCCGGAGACATTCAGCCTTACACGTAGGTCGTAAAGAAAATCAAACTTATATAGCATAAATAACAGTTGGAAAACTCTGAGTGGAAGTGGAAGGGGGATGAAAGAAGGGAGAGCGTATTTCGAGATCTGAGGCCAGAATTATAACACTTTCATGTGTCAGTGAGGTCAACGCAGACAAAATAACACTTTTTGCGACATATAACGACTTTTTCCAACCTGAAATGAAATTACTATATAAAACAAAGAATTTAGTTAAAAGTATTATCACAACTGTTTAAAAATTGTTAAGTAATGATATATGCTTATTTCATTAAACTACTCTTTGTGAGCCACAATTTGGTAACCCATAATTAAATAGTATATTTGTATTCATGTGGCAACAAAAGACAATTTTTTTTTATCTTCCTTGTTTGAGAATTTGTATGTATGGTATAATTATATCAAAGCATTTCTTCTGACGGACTTTGGAATTAAGAGTGTCGAAGATCTACCAAACTAAGAATTAGGTGACAAATTTCATTTATTCAACTCATTGCACGTTTAACGTAGATTTTATATTTTAATTGCTGGATAAGTTGCATTTCTAACTTTAAGGAATTTTGTGAAAAAATATAGTTTTTGCTAAATTGACTAAAACTTACATTAATTTACAGAATAAAAGTTACATTAATTTTATTTAATTTCAACTAATAGAATTCCAAGAAGTCACAAGAATGTACGTAATGTTGCATATGTTCTCATGAATATACGCAATATAGGTCAAAAACATTCACGATAAAAAACATTACTTTGCTCGTGCTTGGAGATAACATTTTTTGTATCGTGGACCTATATTTCTGTTTGCAAGTATACACGCAGTGTTTTATTTAAAAATTTAAAGCAAACTTATAATTAATAAATACTTTGGTCTGTTATTTATTAAGTAATAACTAATCTAAATATAAATCAGCCTTTTTTAGGCTGATTTATATAATTTGAATTAACTGTTGGGACGGTAAAAACACTTTTTACATTTTTTAATTTCAAAAACTTTGTACGCTCAAGATTCACTAGTTGTAGATAATATGTTTAATTAGTTCTAGATAATTTTAATGCAAATTTATTATTATATCGATAAAAGAATAGTCATGTTGGAAAATGGTATTAATTAATTAGCAGGGAATCTAAGTTTCATCGAGTAACCCCTTCAATTACGACATATTTCTATAAAGCTAAAGGAGTATGTGGCACTTAAGAACTATTCCGAATAGCAATTGATATCCATACCAGGAACGAGATTTGTACGGTAGGATGCAGCATGTATTGCTTAACCCGTTCAATGCCACGGCAATTTTCAGAAATTTATCCTAAAATAGCAGTTTGATTTAACCTTATATTATTTAAAGTGTAATTGATGGACAGAAATTCAACAAAGTCATGAATTATTTATTTTCCAAGAGTATTGATTTTTTGTTCTTTTCCTAGAATCCATCTATCGATATTAGCATTGATATACTACGAGTTTATTCGATCTTCACAAAAATGACAAGTAAACAGAGTACGAGATAACTCGTAATTGGCATTCTAGAAAAGAGCGCAATCTACGAGTTATCTCGTAGATTGCGTTCAGCTAAGGTGTCAGTCCACGTGTTAACTGTAACAAGAAGTTATATCAGTGAATCACCGTCGCTGATATCAGTGAGCTGTCATCGAAAATGAAAAGTTTCCAATGTTTTATCTTGCTCCGAACCTAGATGGAGAGGTCGGGTTTGCCACCTTATTACCTCTCATTGAGGTAGTCTGAGTGTTTGTCCCCTCAGCGTTATTCGCAGGATATCACATAAAAAAGAATCAGCAAATCAAAGCCTGATTGCGCCAATTTTTAGCGGTCTCATAATGTCATCTTCTTCCACTCCATGACACTAGTATTACAGAAATAATCTAACCAAAAATAAACATTATTTGCCAAATTAACAAAATATAATAAATATATCTGTAATAATGCTTAAGTTTAAAGTTAATATTCATCATTCAAAATAAATTGTCGTCAGAGTTCTTGTCCCTTCTGAGCAATTAAGCTATCATAGAAAAGGAAGGACATTGGAAAGAATCAGCGTAGGCAGAAACTGTTTGCATCATTTTTAGCGGTTCCTGACATTAGACTTTCAGAAATCTTCTAATCAAGAACAGACATTATGTAGACTTTCCCAAACTGGCAAAATGGAAAAAATAGATCTGCAAAATCTGTTTAAATTTTCAATTGAAAAATAAACTGTCGTCAACAGTTAGTCTTCTGTTATTTATATTTTTTTGTGTCTAGATTATGCGAATTTCAACATTTTTTCAACAGACCAGGTTCATGGATTCGCTTGTTCTGCGTTGTATAATTGCATTTTTATTTCTTATTAACCTTTCCCACAACATGATATCATCGTCTAGCTACAACACAATGATGAAATCTTTATAGAACCTGAAGAGGTTTATTGCGCAATTCAGTACGAGTATTTAACGCTAAAGGCTTAAAAGATTACGGATAAGATACATCGAAAAGAAATAAATTTGATTACATTCGTTGCTGCTTAGAATATTGATAAATTTAACAAGATATTAATAGCATTTAATTAGTATTTAAGCATGAACATGTTAAAACTACTAAACAGCTTCATTTTTTAATGAACGGTCTGCCTTCCCAATCATCTAATTTTCTAATTAAAACGGATGAGAGATAAAGCTAGAGATCTTCATAGAAAAGGCGGGTGCGAAAATCGATCCACCAAAGTTTTTCGGACCCTACAACCGCTTATAAGATTTATGTAAATATCATTTAATTAAGCATGATTAATTGTAGCACTTTGACACATAATCAATAAAGATATTTTACTTGCCGTTCCCCCTCTTTTTTTAGGTTAATGCTCGCCAATTAATTTTTAGTACGAGCAGGTAAAGAGGCTTTATCGCAGCTCATTTGGCGTGAATGATTCCGTTATTAATAAGATACCGAGCTCTGTTATTCGCTGCACTGATCAATAGCGGCACGCATGAATGAATCACTCGGATAAATCTTATTTTAATATTCTGTTGTTTTAATATTCTATATATTTATTAAGTACCAAAAGGAACCTTTCTGTACAACATTGTATTTGTTACTGAGACTAGATTGGGAGTCAAATATATTAAATTGCATGCTTTTGTTGTAACGGCAGACAGGTTTTTTTATTTTTATCTTAAAGGTTTCATATAATAAAAAATATTGTAATTTATTTCGCAAGTATTCCAATTATTTCCTTTTGTTATTCATTCAATAACAAAAGTACATGTCAATAGCAAAATCAATACACACACATACATAAATATATATGTATATATATGTATACATATATATGTATGTATATATGTATAAATATATATATATATATGTGTATATATGTATATATATGTATATATATGTATATATATATATGTATACATATATATGTATGTATATATGTATATATATATATATGTATACATATATATATATGTATATATATATATATATATATATATATATATATATATATATATATATATGTATATATATGTATATATATATATATATATATATATATATATATATATATATATATATATATATATATATATATATATATATATATATATATATATATATATATATATATATATATATATATATATATATATATATATATATATATATATATATATATATATATATATATATATATATATATATATATATATATATATATATATGTATGTATATATATGTATGTATATATGTATGTATATATATGTATGCACATATATATATATGTATGTATGTGTATATATATATATATATATATATATATGTATGTATGTATGTATATATATATATGCATATATATAAATATATATATATATATATATATATATATATATATATATATATATATATAAATATATATATATAAATAAATAAATAAATAAATAAATATATATATATATATATATATATATATATATATATATATATATATAAATAAATAAATAAATAAATATATATATATATATATATATATATATATATATATATATATATATATATATATATATATATATATATATATATATATATATATAGCAATGTTCAATTGGAAAATGTCAATATAGTAACTTGCATGTGACAGTAGAAAATTTAATATAGAACTTAACAGTCATTTCTTAAGTACAATTCTAGCTATGCGCTATGAATGGCTGGGTTTCCTTTCAGCATTTCTGAAAAGTTAAGAATGGCTTTACGATGGTATTCATCATAAATATTTTCTTTTCTACGACGGATCTTTCATTCTAAGTCTTCAATATCCCTTAGTTTGTCAGCTTAAACTACAGTCTTAATATAGTCTCATAATCAGATGCAGAGTCTTCAAATCTTGAAAGCCAAAATGTGGGTGACATACGGTAGGTCTATATCTTATCAAAGTTTTGACCATGGAAGTCTTGCATACAGATGAAGCATATCTTTACAGCAACTGGACATCATTCATGATGAACCCCAGTGAATTATTTTTAGAATCATTTGTGGCAATAGAACTATATGCAGAATGTTGATATAAATGCTGTAATTTACGGAGATGTCTTCGAAAAAATGGTCGAGCAGTAAACATAAATTGTCCCTATAAGTATTAAGTTGAGTCAACTAATTAGATGACAAAAACCTATTTGATTTTTTTTTTACAAATCGAAGTATGTATAAATTGTAAAAAAAATTCTATAAGTACATAATTAACCTTTGTTTTATAATAAAGTTTGTAATTTTTTCATAGGATCTCGGTGAACTTAAACTTTAAACTAAATCTTCAACACAATGTAAACCACTTGAAACCATTTTTTATGTACTACCCAACTAACTAGCTTAAGACTACAACCAATAAATAAAAAAAAACCTTAGGAGAGCTACACCACGCTTCAATTGAAAGCTTTTCCCACTTTTATATATTTATTAGTATTTTTACGTAGATAAAGAGAGAAATCTCCAGTTTTCCCCAAGACATAATAAGTACTCTATTATGACTTCGTAAAAATGGCGACACGCCACAACCCTTCGAGTATCGGAGCAAATGAATCATTTTATGAATTTCAGAGGATGATAAAATTTCCATATTTATGACTGTTCGGACGACCTTTCCCCATTTCTTTATGGGTACTCTCCCAGCCATTTACAGACATACGATTTCAGGTCGAAATAAAAAAAGAATTAGTTTTGTTCCTAAGTTCATTGTTTCTACGATGACTGCGACTCGAAACTTTGTATTCAAATTAAATTTGCGAACGAGCGGAAATCCCAATAAATGCAAATGACTTAACTTAGAAACCGGAGATTTTATTTGAAATGATAGAATTGGATTTTTACCCCTCTGTCTCTTGACATCAAAATAGCTTCGTTATCAAATTAGCTGCAGAAAAAAAATATGTTCCCTTTCATAAATATAACTGTTGGAAAAACCCTTTGTATATTTAAAAATATTAAAATGAAATGAATTTCGATATTTTTGTCTGTTTAAACTTGTGAAGGATATACAAGTAATTTCGAATAGTATATATTAAGATGCCTATTTGTTTTATTAAATTTTAGTTTACCATATGATTGAAAAATGTTAATATGTCACTGGCTAGAAATGATTTTTTTCAGTATTTGGTATCTGCATAAAACACCTAAAGTAGCTTATCTGCAACCTATATTTGGAGAACTGAGATGAGGCATACATCTCTAAGTGTATTTCACTGTATGCATGTTTATGAATATTATTATTCTTTATTTTAGGGTGGTACAATTGTAAGAATTAGTTACATTCAACATCTGGGATTATGAGTATTATGCTTTCCCGTACACTACGATCACCAAGCGCATGCAGTTTTTGAGAGGTAGATGTTAAATTGAGTGTTGAATTATGTGTTAAAATTAAGTGGTTGAGTTAAGTGATGATAGTATAGTAGATTTTAAGTTCAAACTTCAAAATGGGTCATCGATTACCCTCAAGGGACGCTAAGTCCCAAGAAGAGAAAAGCACATACAATAAATAACTAATCTTGACACTGAAAATTACCTTATGACAATTTTATCGATATGAATAAGCGTTAAAAAATGAATTACAATATGTTGGAACACACTTACCCATCTCTCTAATGCTGACTCCCAAAAGAGAAAAAAAAAGGAATGAAACCTAAAAATGGCTCCACTTAAAAACTGGCGACTTTTCGAAAAGCTTCTGGGGAGAAGCTACCGTTTACTTGATGTAATCCTTACCGCGTCATGCACGGCAAGAGCACGCCAGCAAATAGTATGCCACTCGCCAACACGCAACACCCCACTGATCAGAGATATCACCTGGGGACACAGAAAACAGATGTACTTGTTCATCTGGCGACCAGGCATGAATAACTAGTCACCTGATACAATATGTGCGAAACCCCTCCAAGTTGCCCTCACATCATGAGAAGGTACACGCTTCAACCCCCGAACAGTTTGACGAGAACCATTCAAGTGATCAAAGGCCTACACTCCTCAATGAAGATCAGGCAAACTTAAAGCAAGTAATGCACAAATCGATAACTATTAAAAACTGTGCCACAAGCAATAACTACCCAATTGTAACAAAGAGTTACAGTTGAACAAAGCCAGAGCAAAACCGACCTAGAGTCGAAAGCGGAGTGACCCTCCTTCGATCCCATTAGTCAAGAGGGGTTGCTAACCGCGGAGTATCCCGCTTCGGTCCAGGAAAACAATGAAATTTTCAGAGAGATCTGCAGGCCCCCTCGGATAGAGAGCAAGGGAGAAGGAGCTTGGAGCTTTGGAACCTCTGCGACAGTTTGAGCACCATTTCTTTTTTCATCAAGAAGCCATGTTTGATAGATTTTGACCGAGTGTGGTCCCTTTGGCGTCATAGCCTAAAAATCATTTTACATATCATATGCTATTTACATCTTTATTTAAATTTTAATAAACAAAATTCAGCAGGAAGAATTAGTTTTTCTTTTTTTTCCAATTTTCCCTATACGTGCGGCTGGCCTTGACGCTCTGGCGGCCTCATCATAACACCAATGTTGTGTAAATGAGGGGTTCGGAAGATCACTACACAACAGTAGACCCAAGTTTGAAAACTTGGGTCAACCAATAGAAGGGCCCGTTTGTTTGGCGGGATCTAACACTGCATTCAAAAATCAACCCCATTTTCATTGAGAGGTAAATATTTGTTCAGTAGATGTTAGAGTATTGAAGAAAAAGTCTGCTTTTTTATTTAAATCTTCTTGTCTCAATGTACGCTAAGGCGTCTAGACAATAAAAGCAGTTAACAACATTTTTATTGGAGATCTAATGCAGCCTTTCTAGTCCCTATCCAGAGTGAATCACTTGTATCAACAATTGATAAGTGTGTATATTGTATTCCCTTAAGAACACACATACACAAGTACATATATATGTTGTAAGACGGAGTATAAGAAGGAGATTTGTTGTCTTGGCCAGAAACAAGACACAGTTTTAGTCACGAAAGACCTTTATGACCAGAGTGGGAAAGATTCCCATTTCATTAAAGGAACATAACAAACTGAGAAATCAGTTAACATGAAATATCTAAGTAAAAATCTCAGTAAAATCTATATAGAGAATTTAAGTAAAACTCCTAGGTCAAAATCACACTCTGGTAGCGTGTATCTCTTTTTTGTTCGGAAATTTTCTAATTTGGCAGCTAGGGCACATT
>CM063501.1:163635401-163662901 GCA_032207245.1 Pardosa pseudoannulata
TGCAGGGAGTCTTTAGAAATATTTCCTTTTATATGATGTTCATTATTATTATTAATTATATTCTACTTTTGAATAGAAATATGTATAATAAAATCAGTTTTCATATACATGAGTATATATGTATAGATATATAAAGGAAGAAATAAAAATGTATATATGTCAGGATTTAAAATGTACATTAATTTTAAGATATTTTAATTAGGGATTCTTTTACTGAGAGTGACGCGGTGTGAGGAGTTAGCCACATAAATACGGCTCACGCGCAGTGATCTGAGCAGAGAGCAGCATGCACATTCCACGGACAGAGCTGGGGCCACCTGATGCAGCTAAGCCTGCCTTTGTTAGAAGTTGGGCGCCAATGTGAGACACCATTAATTGAAAGTAGTGTGTGATGAGATTTAAATAAAGATATGAAGCTGATGTCAGGACTCTAGTGTCGTTTAGTCGAACCTGATATATATATATATATATATATATATATATATATATATATATATATATATATATATATATATATATATATATATATATATATATATATATATATATATATATATATATATATATATATATATATATATATATATATATATATAAGCATATGTCAGGTTTAAAAATAGGCGTTAAGAATTAAATGAGTTATAATTAAAAATAGTTAGAACTATTTAACGATAATAGGAGGAAGACACACCCTCGAGCAGAACTATACAAAGTAAAAAAAGCTGTCTCGAAAGTAGACATAGGAATTTTGCTTAAGTAGTAACGCCAGAAAAAACAGTTCTGAGCGGGAACTCAGGCTGATAGCATCCTAGACTCTTGTCGTGGCAAAAGATGAGAACAAAGTACATCTAAATGGATAGCCATGGACAGAAGGATTACAATACAGAAGTTTTTATATATGAAATCAAATGTGTCTTCCATGCCTTAACCACTAGTCCGTGTCATATATATATATATATATATATATATATATATATATATATATATATATATATATATATATATATATACACACACATATGTATACATTGATGACCCCCAAAAAGTGGCATAGCTACGCGTATGCAAAGAAAGACAAAAGGAACCAATCAGAATATGAACGAGTAGTCAAAAAAGACTAACTTTACAAAACAAGATCTTGGCATCGGATGATCCAAAAGAAATACATCTTTGAAAGATTTTCGCACCGAGCAAGATATCACGTGATTTATTTTAAAAAGACTTAAGATTTTTTAGCATATTTTGGACGTCAAGAGTGAAATTAGCTCGAAAACTATACAAACAGCAGTTTAGTTAGTTATTGGAGAAGCGAAACTATTTTCTTGGCACAGCTGAAGAATGTGGTGAGTGGTCGAAAATTAGCATTTATTCAAGCTCTGTATTGAGAGAAGGGTAAAAATAATTTAAGAATATATATATATATATATATATATATATATATATATATATATATATATATATGTGTGTGTGTGTGTGTGTGTGTGTGTGTGTGTGTGTGTGTGTGTGTGTAGAAGTAAAGAACAACTCAACCTGGTGGAAACTACAAGCGAAAAATAACTTTTTTCTTTACATTCGATAGACGGCAACGCTTGCAGACGGCACTTCTCGCTGTTTGACTGCCAAGACGGGCGCTGGTGTAGTGCCAGACGGGAGCTGATGTCTAGCTTTATTTTAATTGTCCCCATACACCAATTTTGTATATAATGTGTAAATAGTTTAATTAAATAAGTTCATTTTAGTTAAGCTTTTGTGCATCTTTTCAACTGTGGGAATAAATCTCTCTCTCTCTCTCTCATATATATATATATATATATATATATATATATATATATATATATATATATATATATATATATATATATATATATATATATATATATATATATATATACATATACATATACATATATAAAATATGTTGCTTGGAGTCAAAATGACTCCAAAGAGTTACCTGGTGTTAAACAGTAAATAGGTTAAAATTCAAAGAAATATTAAGCTTATATTTATCATTCTAGGAATTTAAAATATTTGAAACCAAAGTACACAACAAATAATACCTTTATTAAATGAAATATCGTTAATAATTATTAGGTTACAAGGAAAAAGTCAGAAATTCTACAAAAGAAAATAAATAAATATATAAAAGATCTAAGATATTTATGAAATGATTGATTATAAAATTCAGAAACAAAAACTAACTGATAAGATAAATCACATTTCTTTGAATGGTTTAGGAAACAGTTCTCCTTTTATGTAAAAGTTTTTCTTACTACTGTAACTACTGCAATAAATATAGTTATTGTGTTTTTTGAATAATGAAAAAACTAAGCCAACTCAAAGGAGGAATTACAAAAAAATCTTTTAATCCAGAATCACGGCTTAAAATGTGAAGCATCTGTATTTATTTTTCAGAGTTAAAAAAATATATCTTGTGAAATATCTTTATTCCAAAGTGTTTCTCCCCAAATCGCTTTCGGTGTTTAAACTCTTCTATTTTCTAGTAAAGGTTTTAAGATAAAATAGTACACTGTACTGCCGTAGAAGCCATAAAAAAATCTTCCCCGGCGTTTTATACCGGCTCAAGTCTGAAGTAGATCATTCTGGAAGATATATTAGCACTCGTTCTCTTTCACTTAATCCTGCTTCATACTTTCCATAAAAAAAACTGTGAATTTTTTTTAACCATGTTTAAAGAATTTTCCAAATATTTCATGAGATTTTCCTGTCTTGTAATATTAATGCTTCCGTTGCCACGTCACATTTTAAAAAGTTAGATATGTCTTTGTTAATGTCAGGAGTTTTTTTTTAAAGTTTATTTTACCGGAACACTTGTTTTGTGGTGGGTTAACTTGGCAGGATAGATGTAGTATGAGATAAGGATATTGAATAGGCTTTATTAATAAATGTTTTCGGGATTTTATAAGCTGTTACGACCAAAATAAATTCATACTTTCTAATAAAAGTGAAAACAAATAAGCATTAAGCTATATCTTTCAACTATTGGCTAAAAATATAGAATTCTACAATAAGAATAATAAAAAAAATTTATTAGCATTCACAGTCATGAAACGTTCTGGATTTTCAGGATTATAAGTGTTTGTAGAAGATTGAATAGTTTGGCAACTAGATTGTTAAGTCATCTAGTTTGGCGACAGTTTCGGTTGCTAAGTCATTTTAACCATACTAGCTTTTTGCTTTTTGTAGCAATACAGATAAATATTAAACAGAGCGGGGCTCCTATTTATGAACTCATTGTAGAAATATGGAATACAAGTTTGTGATTCTTTCGTTATGGAAAAATCTATGTGGTTTTGAGTATTTGTAGAAGACTATATAATTTAGTAATTTTATCATAATTTATTGCACTTTGCATAATTTGATGTCCCCAAATCATTTTGTTTTGTTCATCTTCTTTACCATACTAGCTTTTTGCTTTTTGTAGCAATTCAGATAAATATCAAACAGAGTGGGGCTTTGATTTATAAATTAGTCACATCACAAACATTTTGATCTGCATGTACGATCTCAATATCGAAATATGAAATGCAAGTTTGTGCTTCTTTCGTTATAGAAAAATCTATGTGGTTTTGAGTGCTTGTAGAAGATTACATAATTTAGCAATCTTCGCATAATTTAGTGCACTTTGCATAATTTGATGCTCCAAAATCATTTTGTTTGGGGACAGTTTAGGTTGCAAAGTCTTCTTTACCATACTAGCTTTTTAACTTTTGTAGCAATAAATATAAATATCCAATAGAGTGGGGTTCCAATTTATGAATTACTCACATTACAAACATTTTGATCTGCAAATATGAACTCAATATTGAAATAGGAATTGCAAGTTTGTGCTTTTTTCGATATGGAAAAATCTATGTGATTTTGAATATTTGTCGTAACTACACAATTTAGTAATCTTTGCATTATTTAGTGCAAATTACATAATTTGGGGTCACCAAATCATCTAGTTTGGTGACAGTTTCGGTTGTTAAACTCTTCTTCACCTAACTAGCATTTTGCTTTTAGTAGTAATACGAATTAAAATAAGATAGAATAGTACTGCATTTTGCGACTTGCTCTAAATACAGACACTTTGACTTGTAGGTAAGAACTTTATTATCGAAATATGAAATGCAATTTTGGATTTTTTCCGTTGTCAGAAAAGCATCTATGCGAGTTTGAATGTTTGTAGACTATTCCATATTTTAGTTCGTAAAGAGATGGGTACAAATCGTTGAGATTACTCATAGTTAGGCTCACTAAAACTTCTGCACTATATTCTAATTTTACTTTTAGTAGCAATACATATTAAAATCAAATAGAATATTGCTGCGATTTGACACTTGCTCAAAATGCAGACTTTCTGACCTGTAGATATGAACTCATTGTTAAAATATGAAATGACTTTTCGTGTTTTTTTAGATATGAAAAAGCCTCTATGTGAGTTTTAATCTTTGTAGAATATTGCATAATTTAGTAGGTAACTGGACCACCATATCATCGGTTATTGTGACAATTTTGGTCACAAAGCTCTTTTTCACCGTTCTAGCATTTTGGTTTTTGTAGCAATACTGACTAAAATCAAATAGAATGCTGCTCTAATTTACAACTTACTCAAAATGCAGACATCTTGACATGTGTATATGAACTCATATATGATATATGAAACGCAGTTTTCTGCATTTTTTGTTATCGAAAAAATGTTTATTGGAATTAACATAACTTGACATAGTTTCTCCAGTTAGGCTTACCTTCCAATTTTAAGAAAAATGACTTCCGAACTCTTTGAAATTTACTTGTTACTCCAGACAAGTATTTAAGACATTGTGTGAGGGTACATTTTGCAGCGGAATTGTACCGAGAGCTGGCGTTTTGCACTTCAATTTAGTTATTGAGTTAAATTTCAATAGATCGAAAAATATTTAATTTTTTAACCAACTTTTCGTAATTTATATTGAAATATATAAACAAATATATAAATAGACAAATAAACATATATATATATATATATATATATACATATATATATACATATATATACATATATATATATATATATATATATATATATATATATATATATATATATATACATACATACATACATACAAACATAGAAAGTATATAAATATATAATATCATTTTCGCAGGAATAAATAAAAAGTTAATTTTAAATCTAAATTGATTTTTGTATTCAACCTTCCCGTTCTGTGGTTCCGCATTTACTGATGTAAAAACTAGTTTTTATTTGTCTAAATGTTTCCAGAATCTAAATAGTAGACAAGAACATTTGGCTTCGTTTTCCTGTATATAGCGTTATTTTTGTATCCACAAACAAACCATGTTGTTACACTAACCCGTTCTAGTACGTGACCCGCGCTCAAGTATCAGTCGTAAGAAAACGTACTATTACGTGTCCCTCATACATTGTGTTATTAGCGATTGTTTTCATCGAATTTATATATCACTTTACATTTAATGAATGACGAGAAAAACAAATTGGATCAAAAATAGTAAGGAAATTGGGAACCTTATTATGATCTAGTAGACAGTATTCCTTCGGTCAGGCAGTATTCCATTTGTGCCGATTTCTTATATATCTGTCATCTGTCCTTAGCCGTGTACCTTAACTCTATACTCCATAGAATCGAAATAGCCCGGTAGGTAAAGGCATGGATTTCATAACCGGACTGTTGCGAGTTCGGAGTTTGACCCAGTCAAAGAGCCTCCATGTTCATATATGCCAGCTAGAGCTAAAATAAGTTCATGATTTCAGCGTCCTCCAAGTTCCCAAACAATACCTTGGGACGTAGCAGGTCAAGTCTGGGAGTTTTCTGCTTGGTCCGTGCTTCTAAATTAAGAGCAAACACTGAGTTTGTGTTGTTTCCAGGGAGTTATATTGGCAGCCTATATGGTACTCCTATCACAAAATGGTCAACAAATATCTGCGCCTTATTAGAGTGAAATGATATAAATAACCATTGTCCTCTCATTAGAAATAAAATTTCTCTATAAAATACGAAGATATAACACCATGACAACACCATGGTAACACCATGACTACACCATGACAATGGTACAGTCATATGCCATAGCCATGACAACACCATCAGATTAACTGTCGAATATACAGACATGAAAAAAGTCATGAAATTTGAGATTATTTAAAATGTAGAATTTAAATTTTAAATGATTCCCCGAACTTAATATCATGAAAAGTATCATTTTAGCAGCATTACCATTGGTTACTACTGTATTTAGTCACTGAACTTTAGAGTCTCTAATTGTCTCGGAACGCTTTGTCATTCCCTTAGAATAGTTCAGCTCTCACTAGTGGGCGGTTCCTTTTATCTTAATAATTCATTATCTAAATCATTGGTTATCAACGGGGGCGGTACCACCCACCTGTGCTGTTGAAAGATTCAAATGCCACTATAATATCAAGGAGGCGTTGCAGACCAACAGCTGAGACCATGGACGTTATTTGCAAGATTGCACTGGAGTATTTATTTGATTAACCATTTGTAGGTCTTGTACATCTCATCTAAAGCTTTATATGCTTATATATCATATGTGATAGAAAATTAGGTACATTGTAAGTGGAAAATAATTTAAAACTTAGTTGTATTTTTTAGTTACCCGGATGAAATAGAGATATAATTATACTTTCATATGGGCCAAAAGGTTAAGGCTGAAATTAACCTAACGCATTTTTCAAGAACTAACTCTAAAGTTTTTTATCACTAGTAAAATGGGGGTGGTTTAACATTTCTGAAAATAAATGTAGCACTAAACATTTAAAAATTACTGTATCCATATATTAACTTTCTCACGTAAAATATAAAATTTTTAATAGTATATATTTCCTAATCACTTTAAAAATAAGCAAATGTTGTTCATAAATTAAAAAAAAGCAATTCTATACTCTACCAATATTTCTCAATGCATAATATAGTATACTTGACATAATGGGGGAGGTCACAATAGGATCACTGTTTATAGATGTGGATTATAAAAGAAAACTTGGAACATATAAATTCAAAATAGACTGATTTAAAGTCCATGAACATAAAGAAAGGGAGCTTTGAGCTTTTTTATTAAAAAGGGATAGTGGATCAAAAATGTCTACCTTCTGTTCTGGACCAGGCCTAGAGCTAGAAATTCCAGACGCCTGTCTGTGGCGGTAAAATTTAAAGAAAAAAATAACTTCTATTAAGAAATTATTGTGTGAAATATTTCGCCCTGTCTGTGGTGAAAATATTTAAGGACAAAATAACTTCTTTTATTAGGAAATTATTGTGTGAAATATTTCGCAAAATATAATTCTTTAGACCTTTGAAGTCTTGAACATAATTATTTTAGATTTCGTTTTATTAGATTTCAATGTAATGCCAAATAATTATCATCAAAGAGGAGATGCGGAGGCGTTTAATATTGAATAATTAATGAGCAAGCCCTGTTCCGATCTAAATGATATTAGCAGATTCATGCGTGTTATGTAAGTTTATTTTTGGATTTATTTTTTCTTATTTTTTACAATGCATAAATAAAGTACTCTAAATATTAAAATTTTCTATCTGGAGATTTTGACAAATACGAACGTTTGACGGCAACATAAGTCCAAAGAAAATCATTTCAGAATGGGAGAAGATGTATCTAGCACACCGGTCTCCAATGTAATTGTTAGCCGAACGATGGCCGATTGGTTAGGGTGCGGGCCTTCGGAACCGGAGTTCGTGGGTTCGAATCCCACTATGGCATGGATGTCCGTAGCCGTTCGGAATCGGCTTTAAACAGTAGGTCCCGGTCTCATTAACCCTCGTGTTGCAAAAATAGACCGTAGCGCTCCAAACCAATGTAATTGTTTTGCGGACCACTATAATTTTGCGAATTTTGTTGATTGCTAAATAATAAAATGGTTGAAATTGCGAATTTTTCATAAACTAAAAGCTAAAAATAGTGATCATACACTCAATGTTAAAGAAATCTAATCTTTTATATAATATTTTGTAGATGAAAATTTAAAGAAATATCACAATTAATACTATTTAAAACACTATTTTTAGAAAATTTTACAGATGAAAATATAAAGAAATAAAGAAAAGTAATTTTGTGAATACAAAGAAAAACTTTTTAGCAATATTTGCAGATTAAATAATTTCTAAAAATTAAAGTGTCACAACTTAGAACGACAAACTATTTTGGCTCAAGTATCGCTAATTGGCAAGTCCACAGAATAGGAGGAAAAAAACTTTGGCGTATTAAGTACTGTACTGAGGTACTTTCCCACGATGATCAGCGCGCTCATGCACAGCTGTTGGAGAAATTTTCAAGAAGAATTTAGGTGCAGCTGTTGACTTCATGTTTTAGGGACTCCTGCAGAGGAGTTATAGATCAGGGAATAGCACAAGTGTAACGGTCAAGCTCCCACAGAGATGAAACCGTGAGTTATGGGAGCAGGGAATAAGTAACTTTTACACCCGACCCAGCATACGCCATACGGGGAGCAGGGAATAAAAAAAATGTCAGCTTTCACAAAAGGGGCTATTTTAATGAGCCACTTTCACGCCCGAAGGGGGTGCAGATGTGGGAAAATTTCACCAACAAGCGATTGGCAAAGAAAAAAACTTGATCTTATTCATAAATCATTACCTTGGGTCTCGGAATCTTTTGATTAAGGAATAACGCATAAAAACAAAAAAGAAATTAATGAATAATTGTAATGATAAATGTCGAGTAAAGAAATGTTATATATAGATATTAATCAAGAAATAATGTTTGTAAATAATTAGTGTACACAATAAATGTTTTAGTTTAAATATAAAGTATCATCCTTGTTACTGTGTTTCTCCTTTAAGAACGGACACTGGTGTTAGTGTTGTACATTACAACAGGTGCACTAGTAGTTATAAATAAAGTTTAATTTTTTAAAAAATCAATGTTTTATGTAAATAAATAAAAAAATGAACTATACAACATTATTTAAAAATTTTCCTTCAAATGTGGTTTGTTTCCTTAAGCTTCTATATGAAAAAGCATACTGCTACAGAAAAAGTTATTTTTTTCCTCGCTATTGAAGCATAATCGATATAAGAGGTATTTTGCGCCAAAATTCATTCCATCTAGTGTTTCTCTAGAGACATATTAGTAGTCGTAATGCATACGACCACGTATTAAAGGGGAGAGAGATTTCCCAAATGTAGTTAATGATACGCATTTGTAATGTGTGTGTGTGTAGCCAGACGGAGCATAATAAGCTCGCTTTTAGGATTTCAGGGCCATAATGCTTTATCCTTTAAGTAATACGTCTCGGTCAAACTTAAGATCTTATATTCTTCATTACGAACTAAATATGGGTGTAAAATTCACACCCAATTTCTGGAAATTTTGACAAAATTTTTTAAGTTTTTCTTTAAAAAACATATCGATCGATTACAGAAAATTATAAATACATTATTTTTGTAATAACCTCTAAATAGTGAAGTAGATTCTCGATTGAACAAAATTTTTTCACTGATCAAAATTTTTCATTTATTTAGAGAAGAATTTCAGGACATTTCAAACTTGTCTTCCCTTTAGAATATTTTTTAAAGATCAACGACATTGCAAAATAAAATTTTAACCCGACATTACACGTGCAGGATATCTCATTCCCATGGTTGTTGGTCTCCATAACCTAAAATAAATAAAGAAAAGTTAAAAAAGTTAAAAAGAGAGCAAAATACATACATATTACATTATAAATATATATTGAAAACATATACATTTTAAATATATATTTAGAAGTGATACTTTCACCAATTTGCAGATTCTCTAAAAATACTTGTTATCTAATCCATACTTATGTTTTTATCACATTATTCACAAGCGTAATTAGTATTTCTGTTCTTTTAACCCCTTGCCTGTTTTGCACGTACATCGTACGGGCGTGGTTACTGTGCCTTTAATGATTTGCCCGTACGGCGTACGGGGAATCTATCTGATTTTTTTGTCGTTCTCACTGTTTGGCTGTATCTTTTGTTTTTTAAGGTTAAATTAGTCGTGCAGATGTCCACAAGATGTTAGTTTTCGAAGAGTATTCTGTTTCGTTTGAAAGATTGGGCTTTCTGATAGGTTTTGCATTTCACCGCAAGTTTTTATCTTTGAGTTTTTGGTTTGATTTTGGCTTGAGATTTTGGGAGACTGACCCAGAGAGACTTTTTAGATATAGTTCAAATTACAGATAAAAAACTAAGACCTACAAACAAGTTCTATGTGTGTTCATTGAAGAAAACAATGACAGCAGCAAAAGAATTCGAAAAGAAACTAGGTATTTTTGTCCGGGCTGGAACGTTGGACTACGCTTCTTACCCTCTTCCAAGATTTATCGCACTAAATCTGATCTTTGAAAAAAAAAAAAAAACGGTTAAATAAATGTGTTTGTAGTATTTTCATTCGAAAATAATTGTGTAGTAATTGTAATCGAAAATATTTGTTATCTGCATAACTGTAAACTTCACTTCCCTGTCTAGTGTACATGAGTGAGAAAAGAAACTGCAATTTCCTGTAAATAAGTCTTTATAAATGCTTAAAATATTTAGAAATATTACTTTTAATAACATTTTCCAGCTTACAAATATAAAAGGAACAAAAGTATGCAATAAAAAAATGTGACATTTTTTGGATCGAATTCGGGAAAAATATGAAACTGTGAAGGGGTTAATTGAGCATTCGGTACATATTTTATATATCGGTACATATTTTATGTATCCATCTTGTAATCTCTTGCTGAGAAAAGCCTTAGATGACTTAATACTCTTTTGAAATGGCTCTGCTAAGAATTTTGTATGGGGAACCATGGAGAATGTGCAAATAATCGATTCTTTGTAAATCGAAAAGTGACGTCACAAGTACTGATTTTGCCTTAAAAAAGTGCGAATTTAGGAAAGAACAATTTTAGCTATTTTAACGGTCCATTTCCCTCTTTTGGAAAGTGACTTTGTGAATTCCAAATAAAGCAAGAGTTACACAAGAGCTGCACAAAATTTGAAAACTTCTCCTGAATTATTACTGATTCTGATATATTAAGATGCCATGATTAATATTCAAACTGGAGCCTCTGAAGCGATCATTTCTACCCGGACTCGAAATATCACGATCGAAATCTTTTAGGAATCTTTGATCACATTTTGTTTTGTCCCCATTGGACCGATTTGAATATGCTAAGCACTTTCATAGAAACTTGCAGTCAAATTATGCTTACAAGCAAATATTTTAGAATGCAAGATAAATTATGGACAGCTGTATAGCGTTTGAAAATGTATCAAAGAAAAAGAATCCAGGTTAGTAATAACGTAATTGAAATAGTGGGACCTATATCAATTTCGAGAATTATATTTATTATTTTTATACGAATCTTTTGATTTAAACTTCCATTTTGTATTTCCCCATCAGGGCTATCTGAATATGTTAACTCCTTGCCTGTAGAAAATATTTGAAAAATAAACTTGCTAAAAATGAAAAAAATAATTCCATTTAATTTTGTTTGTTATTATCATCGACATGTTAGAAAAAAATTATTTATGAAAATAATTTTCAAACGAAATAATTAGTCACATATTGAAGCGTATGAAGGAAAATTATGTTACATAAAGAAGTTGAGCTAAGCAGGAATGAATTTTGGTGTATTCGAAGTCGCCAAAGTTACCACGACACACTGAGGAGGAAAATAAGGGAGTTTTGCAATAGTTGCAATTTTAGGGATAGAATTGCCAGAAATTGGTTTTAAAATACAATTGTAATGAATTTAGTTAGTTTTGGGTTAACCTCTTGGCTGTGGAATATATTTGAGAAAAACGCTCCAAAAATGGACTAACAGAAGTTTTTTTTTAAATTTTGTTCTTTATTATCCTCAAAATTTTATAAATAGATTTTTTTTGACAAAAAAAAAAAAAAATAAAAAAATAAAAAAATAAAAAAAACCCATTTAAAATGAAATAACTACTATCTTAAATATTTTCACATATATGGGAAATCTTAATGGATTACAGTAATTTTTAAAAATCAAAGGACATAATGTTTTGGATAAATATAATAAATTAATACAAAAATAGTATTATGAATTCCAAGTGTATTAGATTTCTTTGAATTTCACTAATCTTTTACAGAATCCAAGAAATAATGACTGTAATGACGATTTTTCATGTCCCTTCATTACATATTTCCCTTGCGGGGTATATATATTTTGCTTCTTTTTTTCGTATATTGCCCCTTGCAGGTGCAGCTTTAGTTTTTCTCATGATTGTTGCCTGTCTTTTCAAACAGAGCCGCCCCCGATCTGGGATTAAGTATCGGACCGAGCGTCCAATTCTGGCCACCTGCATCCGCAGCCCTTAAACCTTTCGTCCATAATTTGCGCCCATCGGCTCATTCTGACAGTTCTGTAGCTATAAGTTTCGATTTGAGATAACAGCCGCTCCTTTGAAAGGTGCCGCTTTGTGGTGTGTTGCCAACCTCCCCTCCGCATCGTTTTTGGCAAATTTTCACCACCAGTGTTGCGCCTCACTGTGATTGGGTTTTTTTGTTCTCTGCGCGCCTTGTCTCGACGTTTCATTGGTCAGAGCCGCGAGAACCCGTCGCTCTCCCTGAGAGCGCGGTGTTATCTTGGCGTCTGGCAACCCCCTTGCTTTCTGTGTTTCGGCGCTTTTGGCGTGAGGGTAGCCTAGAAGTTCTTGTAATTTTTGAGAGACGGACAGACACAGAGATGAAGTTTAACATCCTCGCCAACTCGTTTTTTTGGTCGGAAAAATGTTTCCGTTAGAGCCACCTCGATCTTTGGCCAGCCTAAGCACTCTATCCTCGTTTTTTTTTTACTGCGACGTTCCTGGCGTTATTCTTACTTAAAGCAGCAATTTAATCTCCATAATACTTTTAAACAACGCAATTGAATGATTCTCAGTTATCCACTCTTAGATCAAGGTAGAAGTGAACCATGGTAGTTTTAGATTATAAAATTAAAAATTATTTGATCAAATACTAAATAAAAGAATGTCTCTTCATCAAGTCAGCGTTTGATTTTTTTCTACCTGAGGTGACTCTTAAAATAAAACCTCCGACTCTTCATCAATCATCATAACATACAGCTCCCTTCCTCTACATGGAGTCCCGACTTTTTAGTATTAAGAAAAATTGTGCTAAACTGCCGAAATTTTCTCGGGAAAGTATCTCTATCTATTGGAAAAATGGCAAATAAAATATGCACTGGACGAATGATATTTCACAGAATTGAAATATCGTTTTTTCTCTTACCCGAACTCAAGTTGGGTATTCCAAATTGGTGCATTTGAGTTGCCCGAACTGAGTTCGGCCGTCAAAGGTGAAGGGGTAAGCCCTCCCAAACAAACCTGCAGTCAAAGAAGGTTTGCAGGCAAATGTTTTAAAACGCAAGATAAATTGTGAACAGTTGAAAATGCCTGGAAGAAAAAATATCCAGGTTTAGAATATTTCAGCGATTACTAATAATGATATAAATGAAGTAGCGTAGTCTCTATCACTTTTAACTTTACATTCATATTTACGAAGTTTTATGTAAATATCATGACCTTCTCATTTTGTTCTTTACATTGTATTCTAGAACAATTTATATATTTGAAATAAAAACTTATTTTGAAACATACCATTAAACATTCATTGTGTAATCACTTCAAACAGGCTGGTGTCATCTAATTTGTTTATATTCTGTTACCATATGCAGACAGGGTACGAAAACTGTCCCTTTAATCCTTTTACTGTCCGAAACATCTAAAGTTGAAGATCTTGAAAAAATGCTTCACGAGTAAAGTCCAATCCTTTTGTGACGATTATATGTCCTATATTTTTTATCACTCGTTTAAAATGAGGTGCCTATAACATGACTTTAAATTTGCTTATAAACCTATAGATATTTTTTAATTATCATAGGAGACACTGTATGTTGACAAATGCAACGTTGTCTAACAAACTGAATTTTTTTTTTACTTTTCTTCCCGATATTTGTTGATTTATATACATTTAGTTCAGATTTCAGATAATTTTTATTTTACATTAAATAGATGTTTGTATAAAGAATTGTTTCACATTTTAATTTTTCGAAAAATTCGAGTTTCAACTAAAAATTCATAAAGCATACAGAAAAATTTTGATTATGCAAAAAACACTTTGATGTAAAATGTATAATTCAAAATATTAAATATAGGATAAAGTATTAGCAATTTTTTTTAGTGTTATAGTGGAATGGGAGGAATGAGTGGAAACTAATAACATTCTGTCTTAGAGTTTAGTTGTTGTATTCTCATGCCACTTGACCAAATAAAACAATATTTGAGCCGGAGGTTACTCGTATTAAGGAAAAGGGATGCGCCTTTCCTTTGAACGAACACCGCAAGGGGTAAAGTACGACTTAGGTTTAAGTGGGTCCTCGTAATTTTAAAGCAAGGACCAAGCAGAAATCCCATAGGCTTAGCCTGCCACCCCCAGAGGTATTTATTGAGAACTTGGAGAACATTGTGACCACGAACCTATTTAACGTGCCCCAGTCACCTTTAACGAACACATAACGAATCTTAGACCGGCTTGGGCTTCGAACCCGCAACCCTCCAATTAAGAGAACGTTGCCTTTGCCGACTGAATCCCAGCTGCTCTTCTATTTAGTAGCCAGTACTATTGAGGAACTTATACCAAAAGGATTTTACTGAAGTAAACTAGTCCTTTAAATGAATAAAATATTGACTTGATTATAAAGTGTACTCTTATCGTGATTTTCTAGACATAAAAAAGTTAAAAGACAATAAGAATTTTGCCATTAAAAAATTGTAAATTTTGGCATAAACGTCTATTATTCTCTCAAGGAAACTGACTTTGTAAACTTTAAATAACCCAAAAGTTAAAATTCTGCTTAAAATCTGAAAATTCTTCCCGATTAATTACTGTTTCCGTTGTATAAAGATGCCCTGATTAATATTGAAAATGAAGTCTTTGAAGCTATCATTTCAATCCGTATTCGAAATATTATGATATAGATATTTTTGAAGCAAACTCACATTTTGTTTTATCTCGAGCGGGACTATCTGAACATACTAAGCCCTCTCAGAAAGATCTGCAGTCAAAGCATGTATACAGAAAAATGTTTTAAATCAGAAAATGAACCGTGAGTGGCTATTTACGCTTCAAAAAGTATGGAAGGAAAAAATATACACATTTCAAATGTTTTAGGATTCCGTAATAATAACATAACTGAAGCGTTGTGAGCTGTAACATTTTCAAGTTTGACATTTACAAATTTTTAAGTAGGTGTTATGAAATCTTTATTTTGTTGTTTCCAGGGTGTTTTAAAATAATATATACATTTCAAATAACAGGTTTATTTTAAATGTAGCACGAGAAATCGATAATAAAATTTTTCAATCATTGTGTTACTAGTTTTAACATATTTTTTCTAATATATTTAACGTGCGTGAGCTCAATAATTTTACAAGGGTTCGAGAGTGTCGTATTTCTTACGATAATTGTTATTTTAAATTTTTAATGAATATAACGAAAGAAATGAATGAATGTTGGTAATAAACTTGCTAATAATAGAAAAAAATGTTGTAAAATTCAAATTATGTCAATAATCAAAGTAAATTATTTTTAAATGCTTATATAAATTTGCTATAAAGGCAATAATGTATTTCATTATAGAAAATTTAATTTAAATCTTATTTTTAAACAACGTATTTAAAATAAGGATATTTTAGTATTCATTGAAGGCAAGTATAAACAATATAAAGATGAAAATACATTTATCTTCGAAGGGAAAAAATGTAGGTTTAAAATTGGGTACCTCTGCAAAAAAATTTATTTGCATAAACAAAGCAAGAAAATAAATGACTGGTTACAAAATCTAATTTCAACTAATTTTAATTGTAATGTATTTAATCAATTTTTAAAAATAGAACTAAGAGAAAATAAAAGAGAATAGAAATTTTCTTCACTTAATTCGCTATAACTCTCAAATCAAGATATTTTTTGAAAATTGAGGGAAAGATCACTTAGTTGTACTTTTTTTTCCGTAATGAAAATCGATACAAGAATTTTAAATACGATTTTATAAAAATTAAAATTATACATGCCAATTATTAACAGAAAATTACAAAAGTATTAAGAAAAAATATTTCACGCATGTTCATGCACGTGGGAAGCTAGTTCATAAATTTTTCGAACATTGTACCATTTAGTTAAAAAGCCCAGTAATAAATAGAAATTGCCAGGTGAATTCCTGCTTGCACATTCCATGATCTGGGGAAAGATTGAAAGAAGAAATAGAAATAATCTTCTGTTGCTTCAGATGTAATATTTAAAAACCTACCTTGTCTAAATTTTTCGCAGACGCATATACTGAAAGTTAATAATATTTATAACAGTGTAGTATATCCTTAAGAAAGGAGTATGAAGTTTATTTTTAGTTTTATTTGATTGTGAGTAAAATATATCCTCTTATCATTTTTGCAGTTGCTAAAAAGTTGTACTTAAATAGTTTAAGTAACTCCAGGTCTTCGTAAAATCTTATAAATTTATAAATTAGGATAATTCTCTATTAGTAATTATCAATTTGAACTGAATAAACAATATAATTTAAACTCGAAAAATTTGGAAAATATTAAAGTGTTTAGACATTTTAAAACATATTTAGGATTCCTAAATAGGATATTATACGATGGTCCGTGAAAGTGTTTATTGCTCACTTTAAAAAATGAAATAAATGTTTTTAAGCAAGACAGTAAGGATTAACATTTTGAAATATTAAGATTTAAATATTTATGCACATTTTATAACCATTATTTTTTTAACATCTAACTACAAATATAGAGAATTAAAATATTTGCTTCGTCTATTAAGTTCATGCATAATTTAAACGCTAAAATGCTTTCTCTCTGATTTTTAATCTTTTGTTTATGGCTTTGATATGATTAACATCATTTACATATAAATGACTTATGTATGAATTTAAAATTGTGCACACTATAAAGAGGCAGTGTAATAACTTATGTTTATAAACGAATTTATATTGTCAATTTAAATATTTTCTGGAGTTTGGCAGGCAAGACTGTCTCTAGGTCTAACACCCTAATACACAGGCTAAATAAAACTCAATATAAAGTTATTTTAGCAATAAATTATGAACGTTACATAGTTTTAATCAAATTTATAATATATATATATATATATATATATATATATAATACAGCAACATTAATAAGAAAATTTAGCTCCTATTATTTTTACTTGTCCGGGATTACTGGTTTTTTGGTTTGGTTTAGAGCGCTACGGTCTACTTTTTGCAACACGAGGGCTAATGAGACCGGGACCTACTGCTTAAAGCCGATTCCGAACGGCTACGAACGTCCATGCCATAGTGGGATTCGAACCCACGAACTCCGGTTCCGAAGGCCAGCACCCTAACCATTCGGCCACCATTCGGCTCCGAGATTACTGGAAAATGAGTGAGCCTAATTATATGGCAATCGTGGCTACATTAAACTAACAGCGATGTCCGTGGTGATACTTTAATGTATTTAAGACTAGGTAAAAGATATCTTTTTCCGACAACAGCAGAGCAATTAATGACACATGAAAACACTTTTCAATTGCAAAGTTGGCCCCACAGTGAGATGAGGTGGAGATATTCCTGAGAGACAGTAGCTTAGTAAGCAATATTAGCCGTCAGCAAGGAAATGTGATCCATTTTATTGGAACAGCTGGAAAATGGGGAGAGTTAAAAAAAATTTAGAATTAGTTTAAGAGTTACCTTTGGGAGACTGGTTTGAAAAAAAATTAAACATCGAACACTATTTTTAATTCTGAGATTTTGTAGCTGAAGAAATAGATATGAAAAAATGAGAATTTGAAAAGGAGAACTTTTAAAAGATATTTTAAGTGTAATAATTTTTGATATATTGCACACACACACACACACACACACACACACACACATATATATGGGTCATACGTGTAAAAAATATTTTAACCGAACTTATCAAATTAATTATAATTAAATTCTTAAATGCACATCTGGTGATTCATTCCCTAAAATGAAAACATTTCGCCGAATGTCTTTGTTTTTGTTTTTAATTGAGGTAATCTTTGGCGACCTCGAGAATACGAAATTGATTTCTATTTAGCTGAATTAACCCTCCGTTTGCCACTTAGTATCACTTCTTAACATCATTATGAGATAAATTGTTAACACAGGGATTGGTTGACTCCATTAAAATATGACTGCACTAAATGAACGAATGAAAAACACTTTGACGGAAAATAACCAAAAATAGATAAAACTCATTAAAAATAAAAATCAATATTTTTTATTTTCAAATTTTGCTGTTTTCTTGCATGCCCTAATGACTATATTTTATTCCCCATGGATATCTTTTTAAATTTTTAAGAAACAGCCATTACATTATCTATTTATCTATCTATCTATCTATACATTATATACATACATTTACACTGTCTACCAATATATATATATATATATATATATATATATATATATATATATATATATATATACACATATATATATGTACATATGTATATACATATATATACATATATATACATACATGCATACACATATATATATGCATATATATATATATATTTATATATATGTACATATGTATATACATATATATACATACATGCATAATACATACATGCATACACATATATATATGCATATATATATATATATTTATATATACACACATATGTATATATATATATATATATATATATATATATATATATATATATACACATATGTTTACATTTATACACTGTATACCAATAAGTATTTGGACACCTGTGATAGAAAAGAAAAACTAACTTTACTTAAAATCAGTAGTTAATAGAGCTTCCACAAGAGGCAATTAAAGCGTGAACCTTCCGGGGCATACTATCCTCAAGTACTTTGTATTATAGCTAGTGGTATTTTCTTCCACTCGGCTTGGCGTAGACATACAAGTTCCTTCAACGATTTTGGACGGGTAGTTTTGGACCAAGGGTCCCAGTCCATACCAGGAGAAACACCCCCAGACCATAATTCCACCTCTGCCGAATTTCACTGTTGGCACAATGCATTCTGCCAGGAGACGTTCTACAGGCAGACGCCAGACCCAGACCCTGCCATCCGAACGGTAAAGGGTGAACCTTGATTCGTCGCTTCAAAGAACACGTTTCCACTCATCTACGGTCCAATTTCGATGTGCTTTGCACCACATTAACCTAGCAGCATCGTTGGACATTGTGATCATAGGCTTATGAGCAGCAGGACGACCATGAAAACCTAGCAGATGTACTTCCTTGCGGATGGTATTCAATGAAACAATACTTCGGATGCCTGTTGAAACTCCTCGGAAATGAGGGCCATCGGTTGGGTGTGGTACTTTCGAATTTCTCTGGACAGCACTCGTTGGTCTCTACATCCCATTTTCGTTGGTCTGCCAACTCGGGGTACATTCTGACAATCACTGCTCACCTTCCACTCTTTAATCACATAGAAATTTGGAAGCTGCTTGCTGTTGCTGAGAAATATGTACGATAAATTTTCAAACGAGTTATAACTGCTATATATCACTACATCACATAAATCAATTCGTCAAATAATCGTATAAATGTCTAAACTGTTGTTCAAAAATTTTCATCAAAAATTTTAACGAAGGAGTACAACTAACTTTTTACATAACTATATATTTATAATACGAGAATAATGATAGGGAGTTCAACACGGAAAATTGTAATTTATATTACTATAAAATATTTCTAACTCTGTACAACATAGATGGTGAAATCCATAGAATTATGATAACTTCACTCGAAACTATTTTCATCGAATTAGAAGACATTCGAATCAGTTGTTAATTATTTTTTATTTGATTCTGTAATTTAAAACTGCATTAGTATCCGAAAACTTTGAAATCCCCGTGAATATTTTGAATGGTGGAAAGAATTTTCCAGTACTCCTATTATACATTTAAATATATAAAAATATATATTCAACTAAATTTTGAAACAAGTTAAGACTTACCTATTCACTGTATACGAGCCAATTAATTCCCAAGTGGTTGGTTATACATTCGTTTAAGAACATTTTATATTTTACAACTCATTTACTTACCGCCTTTTTTCAAATGAATTTTCAGCAGTTAAGCAAAACGTATATTAGATTATGGTACACGGTAGCTAACTTCCGAAATATTTAAATTAGAATAGTTAATTAATATTAATGAGTTGGGATAATGAAGGGGGTTTTGTTTCTGAAATTTTATGATTATACGCTTGACTGCGCCAACTTGATTTTTAAAGTGAAAATTCAAAATGGAATGAGTGTGAAAGAGAAATATAAGTATACACCATATTCATTGTTTGTGACGTGTATCCCATTCTTTTTTTAAAAAATAGAAATCTGGTGTGGACACGTCGTTTCAACTATAATTTGCATATTTTCTTCAAGAATCATGTTGATGATAGAAAGATGTTAGTTTTCTATTCTAAGTAAAGGGGATAGAATGATGGCCGAATGGGTAGGACTCGTTCATCTTCAATCATCAACAATTTCCTTCAGTACCAGAGTTCGCTGGTTTGAATCCTGATAAAATGCATGAAAGGTACGGAAGTTCGTAGCTATTCAAAAAATTTTTAAAGCAATAGTTATAGGTGTCCTTAGCCATATTTGCTCAACATAGTACTACGTATCGCTACAAACCGAATCATGCCGAACGACGGCCGAATGGGTAGGGCTTTGCTCTTCAGTGCCGGAGATTTTGGGTTCTAATCCCGCAGTGGCATGGATGTTAGTAGCCATTCGGATTGGCTTTAAGAAGTAGATGCCGGTTTCATTAGACCTATTGTTTGGGATTTACAGGAAAGAGTTAACCATAGATTTTGAAACCAAACAAAAATTAAGAAGTTATTAAAATAGAGTTCGAGTACTGTCACTTGAAAACAGACAGCGTTGTAATTCGTTACATTGAGATTTATGCATATTTTTATACACATTTTGGTTCTTTATATACATATCTTGTTACAAACTGAAATGCTTCGAAATTACTTTACTTCGTACTACGAAGTAATAAACTGCAAAATATTATTCAAAACTCTTCACTGAAAAATGAAAATTTATTTTTTTTTCTAAACATGGACTTTAATAGCATTGTTATAACTGCATATGAATACAGTGATATCTTTGATTTGAATTGATGTAGATATATAGCACTAATGGATGTTATATGGAGAATATTCGTTATGAAGAGGGAAAATTGCAATCAAAAGGGTAAATGTACAATTATATATTGTAGAAGGACGAGGCTCATTTATTCGAAAAGGCTTTGTGAAACAATTAGTCTATTTTTAGGAATTTATTTTGTTTGCTATGTTCCCCAACATAGTACAAAACAGCAACATATACAACTCACACACTGAGAGAGGACACTGGCACAATGGTAAAACAAACTAGATGGCTCTCTTAGCACCATCTATCATAAAAATTAGAGGGAAGTAATTGTACCCGCTATAATATTATATTAATCAAAAAATGCAAAATTTCAAGGAGTGGTGAAAATGAATGTTTAACGTTTAAAACTTGAATTTTTATTCTAAGGACACAAACTAATGCTTCTTTATATATAGTGTCAATAACAATAAAAGAAGAGGTGTAGAACTAGACGTTATAATAGTCCTAAACAAATACGGATAATCGTTTTTGATTTATACTGTGCAGGCGTCAGTTATCAAAACCAAACTAGCCAGACTCAGTTCAAGAATGGTGAGAATTAATATTTAAACTTACAAAGTTAAATTATCCTTAGACGATCATACAGATGTAACAATGAAACTTGTCAAAACTGATTTTCGTGGATATCTGAACACTGGACTTTATCTCGATTACAACAGTGCCTTTACTTTGTACAAAGAACTCACATCTCGTATACAAGGAGCCCTAAAGGTTAAAATATAAGTAACTTTTGAGATATTAAACCAGTTGTTATGCAAGCCTAATGCATCAAGTTTGAATGCTTTTTCAATGTCACACTAAAGATGACCCTAGACTTAATGATGATCTTCATGCTTTTTATCAGTTGTTTTATACCTTTGGGGTTTGGTTTGGTTTGGGGAGATACAGTATACTGTTGTTCCACACGAGGGCTAGTGGGACCGAGGTCTACTGTTTAACCCTTTCGTGGGCTGTGGGGAGATTACTTCCCACCTACACGATCTTACAAAATACACCTGTTTGAAGCGCAAAACCCATTATAATATATTGGTCTTGTTATTGAAACGGCGGGAAGACTGATTCCCGCTTCGGGTTTGCACCGTCATCAATTGTTCGATCGATTGAATAAAATTAGCAGCTCTGTTTTGAAAGTTTGGAAACGTGGAATGATAAATGGCCCATGAAAGGGTTAAAGAAAATTCCAAACGGCTACGAACATTCATGCCATAAGCGGGATTCGAACTCACGAGCTGTGGTACCGAAGAACAGAGTTCTACCATTTGGACATCGTTCGGTTTGTATCATTAGGAAGAGACGTTTGGCTACTATGATAGGATATTTGTACCTCAGATTCAGGCTGTTGAAAGATTGTAATTATAGGGATAGAATCCCCCAAAATATATTTTAGAATACAATCTAATTAAGTTAGTTAGCTTTCGGATAAAATGCTGTTTTTTCTGTTGCTAGTTGTTATTTTTATGTTTACTGTTAGAAATCTCTGGATTAGAAGGCACGGCCCATAGAATCCAGTTGCACCACTGCCTCGTAGTCTTTGTAGGAACAAAGTACCAATGCACACACGCACATATATGAGTATATATATTTACACATGTATTTACATGTAATACAGTTGAACCTCGATTAACCCCAAATCTCCGTGAACCGAAGTCCGTTTCTTCTTCTTTTTCACTTGCTACTATCATCCAAAATTTTCTCTTTACAAACATGGATTTCTAAAGTTTTCTTTTTACCCACATTCATTTTGTATGCAAGCTGTCCTTTCCAAATTACGAGTGCAGATAAAAATTTTGGAATTCCTTTATTTAGAATTCCTTCTCGCAAGCATAGTTCTCGGTATGAGTGAACTCTTCCCCGCTTTCAAACATCCCTGTTCTAAATAAAAACACACCCCATTTCGAAATTTGGAAGGTCGTACTACCGAGTCTCAAAACAATAGAAAGTGATTGCACCAATGACGATACTAGATATTAAACTAGATGATTAAAATTAGAAAATTTCGATTATCTGAATGAAGTTTGGTCCCAATTATTTCGGATAATTGAGGTTCTACTGTATATAAAAAGTCCTGTTTATAAATTTTCCTAAATTTCTCCTAATCGACGTTCTATTTCTCTTCTTTCTCTAAGTTTTCATGCCATTAAAATTAAATCAAGGATATGAATCACTGAGATGCAGCCCTTTCTAATTTCTCTAAACTAAAAACAGAATTAACTGCTACACGGGGCCTTCCTACTCCTTTTTATGATCCAGTTGTCAAATCTTCCAGGAAAAACTAAGAAATACAATTACTGGTACAATTACAATACAATTGGTTTAGTAATACAATTGTTAGCCATTTGATACTTTTACAGAATCGGTTTAATGGTATCAAATTTAAATAAATATCTTTAAAACCAAGGCATTTACATTTTATTTTTTATTCTTCTGTAGAGAGTTTAAGCTTAAAAATAATTTTCCACATCACTAGTGTATTCTTTTATTTTTATTATATAAAAAAGCGCAACGGCACGTTAATTTCCAAAATAGCAGATAAGTATTAAAAATAATTTTGAGTTGTTACGCAAAGTAACAAAAGGAAGCTGGAAAACTAAACCTGATAAATCACTGGGTAATAGGAAAAACCATTAAATGCTTTTAACTCGTTCGATTAAGTACTAAATGGAAAGATTTCGACGATCACCATTGATAATCTCACTATCAACGTGTTCAGATATAAGTGATATCGTTTTTTGCATCTTGATATAAATTAATGAACAACTAATTGAGTTTAATCTTGAGAATAAAGCCATTTCGTGTCTATTTGTATCTGCGGACAGTCAAAAAATTATAGTATGGTCTGTTTTAAAGTTGATAAAATTGAAGTAAAACAATTCTTTACTTTTAAATTAGTGAAACTAATCTGCAGATTTAGATAGAGAAAATATTTAGTTTTTTTTGAAAAAAGATCAGTATTTGATACATAACATTATCTCTGATGTATATTGCTTCGGTACACCAGTAACGTGTGTTATGCAAGATCCAATATTAATTCTTACAATCATATATATAGGAGTAATATATCAAAGTTATTACAGAGAATATCTCTATAAAATTATTTTTTTAAAGCTGTCTAATATCTTATTTAATAAAGGAGTGTACGCTGACTTAATTTTTTTTCTAACTGTCACCCAAAGCTAACTCTGAAATAAATGCTCATTTTCTGTCCACTCGCCACATTTTCCAGCCGACCCAATCAAATAGTCCATTTTTTTTATTGATCTCAGTTCCTGTCTGATTGCTAATAACGCTAAGCTTCTGGTTTCTTGGGAAATAATTCGTATCATTTCTCTCTCGGGGGCTAACTTTGTGATAGGAAAGTGTTTTTCATGTACCACTCCATGCTCTGTTCTAATTAGAGAAAAATGTATTTTTCTAAGTAAGTATTTCTCTTGTAAGTTCTACGTTGGACTTGCTGCTTTCTTAAGCAGCTTGTACTTTTACTGATTATTACTTAAGCTTCTATTGCCCAGTAAGTCGAAGTAATTAAAACAAAAGGGGGATGAAATTTTCTAATGGAGACCAACGAATTAATTTTGCTCTGTTATACACACACAAATGTGTATATACGAGGTCTGGGGTGTAAGCCATGGCAAGTATTCTTTTTTTCTTGTAGATTAGGAACGGTTCACAAACGTTTACGCGTCGTGTGGTAGCTCTGCAAGCATAGTGTGTATGCAGAACAACAGATGGCTCTGCGATATCGATGGTAGTAGCGTAGTGAGGACTGTGAAATCAGTTCGTGAGTGTCTGGAGATATGGAAGTAACCCTTGTTGAGCAGCGCGTTTATATCAAAATAACCGTTGTCCGTGGGAGAAATGCGATGGAATGTCACAGTAAATTAGTGAAAGCCCTTGGTAATAATGCCTACCATACCATACACCGTACAGTAGCACGGTGGGTAGGAAAGATGGGTAGGATTTTGATGTAAGTGCGCTGCTCTACAAGGGTTACGTAAATCTTGCACGACATTAACAAACTGACTGATTTCACAGTCCTCGCTACGCTACTACCATCGATATCGCAGAGCCATCTGTTGTTATGCATACAAACTATGCTTGCAGAACTTCCACACGACAAATATACATTTGTGATCCGTTCACATATCTACAAGAAAATAAATAGTTGCCCTTACTTATGCTCTAACTTTCATATATATGTTTATGTTGTACATGTGAATATATATATATATGTATATATATATATATATATATATATATATATATATATATATATATATATATATATATATATATATATATATATATATATATATATATATATATATATATATATATATATATATATATATATATATATATATATATACACCATTCAGTAAATAGTACATTCTTTGTAATGAATCTGGGCGAGAAATTCTCTAGTAAATATTAAGCAGAGATCGTAAATAAAACTAAAGAACTTGATTAAATTTTAATTGTATCTGCATCAACATTCAGTTGACCAAACAGCTCTTCAGACACTCATACACATGTATATATATCTATAATATAACAAATTACCCTGAAATAGCTTACAAAAATTCTCCCTTTTTTACCTTATCAAATTTTTAATATCTAATTTCACAGCAAACAAGTGACTGATAAAAGAGTGTTTGTTCTCCGACTTAAATTCTTTTTAACTCATCTCTCAAAACTATTGTTGGAATAAATACTCATTTTCTATCCATCAACTATACTTTGAGTCAGCTATCCCAAGAAAATAGTATTGTTTCTGCATTAAATAAAATGCTGAATATATGTTTTCAAGTTCTATTAAAAGTTTAACATTCACACTTGCATTGGAAAATTGTTGATCTAGATTGATTCGCATGAGAATAAAATAACACGACTCATTCCCTGTAGGGCTGACATTGTTTGGTTTGGAGCGCTACGGTTTACTTTTGTGCGACGAAAGGGCTAATGAGACCGGTACTTACCGCTTAAAGTGGATTCTGAAAGGCTACGAATATCCCTGCTTGAGTGGGACTCGAACCCATGTTTGGCTGACATATGCCGCATTTGTGTATAACTTTTGAGCATTTTATGCAGAACTGTTGCAGTTTAATTAAGGTTAGTAGATCGGTGTATGTTTTACTGTAAATTAATGTGAAGTTTTCCGATTCTTTGGACTTGAGTTTTTTTTGATACCTTAACTGCTATTAAGAAGTTTCTTCACTGAGTCCCTTTACCACAAACTATTGTCATGTTCTTAAAATGTATTATGACAACAAACACACACACGCACGCACGCACGCACACACACACACACACACATATATATATATATATGTGTGTGTGTGTGTGTGTGTGTGTGTAGGCATGGTACCCTTGGCAATGCTCAGCGAGGTGAATTTACGCCGAACAAGCGAAGATTTAGAGATGAAGAACAACTCAACCTTGAGGAAACTACAAGCTAAAAACGAACATTTTGGTTTACTCTCTAGAGACGCGAGTTAGACGGTAACAAGTGCAGACGGCACTTCTCGATGACCGATTGATCGCTAAGACGGGCGCTGATGTTATGCCAGACGGGCACTAATGTCCAGTGTTATTTTATTAGTCACTAGAGACCACCTGTTCTGTATATAATGTGTAAATAGTTTAATTAAATAAGTTCATTTTAGTTTAGCTTTTGGGCATCTTTTCCACCTTGGGAATAAATCTCCCCCCATATATATATACACAAATAATAATAATAAAAATAATATATATATATATATATATATATATATATATATATATATATATATATATATATATATATATATATATATATATATACACACACAAACAGAGAGTGGGGAGGAGAAGGAAGGAGAAGAAGAGTGGGAAAGAGAAAAATGAAAAGTGTGGGAGCATGTATTTTTTTCATAAAAATTTCACTTATTAAACTCCTTTTCTATTACAAAATGATAGCTTTAACATTTAATACAACAATGCCAATTGCATTATATGTTATGAAATAGTATATTTATGAATTAATACCTAAGTACTATTAGTTTATTAAAACATTAGTACTTTTTTTAACAAATCCTAACGTAATCGTCACTAAACTATCCATAAAAAAATTTTCTGTTCCGTCTTTGAATATGAACACACAACATTAGCATACAAAACTTTTGGAACGGAAACTAAATTCATTTTTAAACAAATTTGTATAAAAAAAACAAGA
>CM063501.1:163667901-163715401 GCA_032207245.1 Pardosa pseudoannulata
GAAGAAAAACAAAGTGTTGTCAAATGATGCAAGAAAATAAATGCACACCCCTTTCCTTGTTTTTCGGCCCATTGGGAGATCAGACATCGAATGATTCGACTTATGAATTTTCATAATCATTTGAATCGGGAGCATTTTGGAGAATGTGAAAACTTTTAAGCACTTGTTTTCTCCATGGGATATGCATCTACTTATATTTTTTCTTCCTTTCAAAGCCTCGTTAACGATAATTTTAAGTAAACAATAGTTTATTGTTATAATTAATTTACCATTGATTAAAACAAATTCTTGGTATTAGATTTTTCTACTTCTTGCGATTTGTATATTTGTGTAGCTGAAATGTTTTTTTAAATTTATACATTTTCTATTTATATATATTATATATATTTCTATTTATTATACATATTTATTTTATATAATATCTTACACACACGCGCACACACACACACTGGATTGAACAGTTCATGAATTTCGAATTTGAATAATCATGAATCTTGAACTTTGGGTTTTAAGAATTATTGTAAGCATATTAATAATTGTAAATGTTCAACAGTAATGAATCGCTTACCTTATTTTTATCCTTGTGATTTGCTATGAAGGATCTGTAGAAACCGAAATTATAGATGAAAACAGAAGTCTATTGTCGAACAAAAGTTTATTTTAATTATGAAACACATCACGCTGAAATCACAGTACACAAAATGGATTAAGAATTACGTTAGGTTTTAAATATGTTTACCAGATGAATATGAATAAAATTACACACATTTAAAAAAAAAAAAAAAAAAAAAAAAAAAAAAAAAAAAAAAAAAAAAAAAAAAAAAAAAAAAAAACGACTCTAATCAGACTAGACTATCACGCATATATTTTTGGGTTTTCCAATTGCTGAAAAGCGCCATCTAGAGTTCGGTGGCGAGATTAATCTAACACACACACACACACACACACACACACATATATATGTGTGTGTATGTGTGTGTGTGTGTGTGTGTGTGTGTGTGTGCGCGCGCGAGTAAGAAAACGTAAACTAATTCGGCAAACTAATGTTGGTTTGTATAAATCCCAAAGACGATCCCTTAGAGAATTTAGTGTCACGAAATTTCCGGTAATAAAATAGTGCAAACATGCCAACGTAAATTTATAGCCGAAAGCTCTCATTAAGTCCCGAGAAAATGCTCAAGGGTTTTCAAATCTTATATCAGGACAAAAATCCCCGCGTCCCTTTGCTTTTCCCTCTTTAATTCCTATTCTAAATTGAACACTGAGGCTCCAGTTCAGGAAAAGGGGTCTAACAAATTAAAATTTTATACTGCCCTAGCGGCCAATTTACGAAATTCCAGAACAAAATTTCACAGACTGCTTTTACTGAGATTTTTATATATTTTTTGAATCATATGCTATTTAGTCTTTTACTAAGAACTTCATGTTAGCTGATCTCTCAGTTTGTTCCGAACCTATAATGAAGTGGGAACCCGTTCGCTCAGCGTTCTGCTAATAAAATGTTTTTGATTACTACAGTGTCTTTTCTCGCAATAACTGCAACCACCCATCGTGTAGTCGGTGTTATTATACACACATATATAAACTCTTTTACATACAGATACGCCTAAGTATGTAATCGCTAGCTCTGTATCTCCCATATGCATATAAATATGTAAACACGACGAAATTAATCCGCAGACTACAATTGAAAATTTGAAAGCTGAGGCCCTATAATTTTTAATTGTTCAAGCTCACTGGGCAATGAGACGCTTAATTAAATTACAGTCGTGGCACCATCAAAATAACAACGTTCTTCGTCGAATTTATTTAGGAATATTCAAAAGACATCTTTCTCCTCCAGGAGTAGAGCCGTGAAAGATACATGAAAAATACTTTCCGATTACAGAGACAGGCGTTACCACGAGATATTAGACAATTTCTCTTCCCACGAAAGAGCAGCTTAGTCAGCTTTATTGTAGTAATTTAGTCATTGCAGGAGTGAACTATTTTATTGAGACAGCTGGAAAATGTGTCGATTGGTCATAAAATTAGCATTTATTTCAGAGTTACCTTTGGGAGACAGGGGGTAGAAAGAATTTTAAGTCAGCGTAGACTTTTTAAAGATATTTTGTCCCAGGGAAAATATATGTGAAAGAATACAAATGGGAAAATGAGAATTTTATATTTTATGATATTTTAAGTGTAACAATTTTCATGTAGTACATATATTCATATATATAAATAAATAAACATATATATATATATATATATATATATATATATATATAAATATATAATATATAAATATATATATATATATATATATATATATATATATATATATATATATATATATATATATAAATATATATATATATAAATATATATATATATATATATATAAATATATAATATATATATATATATATATATATATATATATATATATATATATATATATATATATATATATATATATATATATATATATATATATATATATATATATATATATATATATATATATATATATATATATATATATATATATATATATATATATATATATATATATATATATATATATATATATATATATATATATATATATATATATATATATATATATATGTATATATATATATATATATATATATATATATATATATATATATATATATATATATATATATATATTATATATATATATATATATATATATATATATATATATATATATATATATATATATATATATATATATATATATATATATATATACATGTATATTTCAGGTTTGAAGATTTGGGTTAAGAATTAAGCGACTTATAATTTAAAATAGTTGGTAAAAGTTGGTTTAATTAAAAATAGTAATTTATTAATTTATCGCATAATAAATAGGTAGAAATAACATTATGACGTCATTCTTTAACCATGTCATTTAATCTTTAACGATAACGTAATAGGAGAAAAACACATCCTCGAGCGGAACTATACAGAGTACAGAAGCTGACGTGGAAGTAGACAAGAGGAATCGGTTTAGGTAAGGAACGCCAAAAGGCACTTCTGAGCCGGGAGTCGGGCTGGTAACATCCTCCATGCTTGTAGTCCCAAAATGTGAACAAAGGATATCTAATGACTTAGCCCAACACAAAAGAAATACAATAAGGAATTTTTTATATACGAATCAATATCTGTTTTCATGCCTATCGTGTCCTATATATTATAATCAAGACAAGTAAGTTAAGAGGGAACAAGGGTCTAATATGATTTTAATAAGTGATAATGTTATAGTTTTTATATCTACGCTGGTACATCTGAATGAATACAAATCAAGTATTTTGAAATATCCATGCACATCTTTTACCCGATAAATAAATATCCATACGGGATTGAGATGTAAATTGAATATTTGAGTTTGATTATTTGTTGCTCTAAATTTTTGGCATTACATACATACATATTTCTATCTATCTATCCATTTATCAATCTGCCTGTCTGCTAACAAACCAATAAATTATTTAGTTTCCTAATATTATGTTCACCTTATGAAATTAAGTTTGAAAATAATGAAATAAAAATAGTAGCGTAAACTGCATTTCCTTACACAGAAAACTTATACCTTTATTTGATGACATGGAGAAATATTAAATTACCAATTTATTTATTTCCCTATTGTACAGATTGTCAGCAATAAATAAAAGTTAGATAACAACAGACTGAAATGCAAGAAAAAGAAAAAAACATGTTGTTAAATCACAGAAGCATATATATCCACGCCTTCCAATTTTGGAGTATTCTAAATGCACACCCCTTTCCTTGTTTTTCTGCCCACTGGGAGATCAGACATAGGATTATTCGACTTATGAATTTTAAAAATCATACGCATCGGAAGTATTTTGAAAAAAGTGAGGACATTTAAACCCTTGTTTTGTCCGTGGAATATCTATCTACTTAACTGTTTCTATTTCCTTTTATGACATTGCTTAACGATAATTTTATTTTAGTGAAAAATAGTTTAATTAGCGGTAAATTGTTTATAAAAATAACCAGAGTTCCGAACTCGCAGGAAAAGGACTGGGTTTATTAAATTTGTCCACACTTTGAGGTTTTTAACGTGATCGTATTTGTATAAAAAATACGTTTTTAGTATGTGCGGAATTTTTTAAATTTGTGTTAATGTTCTCCTCTTCTTTAGATTTTGACTGTTTGCGATAAGGGTTCGCAAAAGTATGACCGTACTTCAAACCGTTCGAAATCCACCCCTTCTCCCCTTTGCGAGCATTTAATGCTATTATTTCAAGCCCTATTTTCCCTGGTTAAGAGCAGGCGACTATATTTATCAATTTATCACATAATAAATAGGTAAAAATAACATATGAGGTCATTCCTTTAACCATGTCATTTAATCATTTCTTATTTTTAATTATTTAAATATGTCTGCATTATTTTCATATGTTTTATCACTGAACTTAGATATTGCGTAAATAATTTTCTTTTATATTTGTCTATTATTATCTCTTTCTTATAATAGATTATGCACATATGCAATAATATTAAATTTAATAATCGATTATTTTTGTTGCAATGAAAATTTTATCATAACAACAAATTCTGTCTACCTCTACGGTGTAATGGAAATGATAGTTTCATTCCTTTACTTCCATTAATCACTGTGCAAAAGAAATGGGAAGAACTTAGTGATAATTTCGACGTAGTTATGAAAACTTTGAATTATCTTTCTAAATGAATTCAACGTAATTCTAAACTGTATGCACAGTATCGTGAGACTTCAAAGGAATATGAAGATAAACAAATTATTGAGTACCAGATGATTCTTTTATATTTGGCTTAAATAATAGATTAGGTACATACATGATAATTTTAAATTTAATCATCGATTGTATTTTGTTGCACTGAAAATTTTATTTTATCACTGGTATTAACAGATAATTCTTTTCCTAGAAGTCTAGGAGTCTATTTCACGGAGTAACAAATATTTAACGTTTAAGTTATTTATTTTTGAAAATTAAGAAGTTCATTCTTCTGTGTGTTTGTTTATTATACATAACCACACGGTTTGCAATCGATTCGCTAAATTTTGGACATCATTCATATATACCGCCAAATAATCACTGTCCATATTAAAACCTCTGTTCCCCATCCTATCACATAATATGACAAGATAAATTAAAGTTGGCAATTAACATACGGCCAGTAAAGTTTTTAATGTTAATTTTATATTTTACCATGTCCAAAACTTTTCAAGATAATTTTAAATTCGGGGAAGATAAAGTCACGGGCAAATAACCATATATCTTGTTATTTATTTAGGTATATCAAGAAAGCTTCTGTTTAATTCTCTAACATGATTCTAAACTGCATTGGAAGTATCGGGAAACTCTAGAGGAGTATGAAGACGAACAAATTATTGAGCGTGTACCAGATAATTCTCAGCCAAAATACAAATTATTTCTTTACTTGCCTCATAGGGTACTTTACAATTCTGGAAAATGAAAAATTTTACTGATCCCGTCATATGACTGGCTAGTATTATTAAAAAATGCCCAGAAATTCTAGAGAGACTGAGTAGAAAGCAAGGCATCTGGAACATTTAGTAAGAAGCTTTAAATATTAAGAATTTCAAAATAAGATGGAAAGCAGGTTGCAATGAAGCAAATAATTATTCCGGTATGTAATGTACGTCTAGCTTGACTTTTTCTAGACAAATATTATTTCGAATTTTTGATCCACCAGTTTAGAGGTTTATTGTTTCCTTAATAGTTTCAATGAGTTTTAAAAATACAAAAGTTTTATTACTAATCATCTTCTGCATTAAATTCTCAACATTTTAAAATAAATCACATTGGAAATTACATGCAGAAACGAGATTAAGAGCTATTTAAAGAGCATTTTTTGTGTGCTAGATATCATTTATTTAAGTTTTTTCTCAAAACTATAATTTCCACCACTATGCCATAATATAGTGAATTTTCTAATATGTTTAGTATTCTTTATAATTAACATTATATACAATTATTATAGCCCGCCATATGACGGGTTATATGCTAGTAAATTAAGAATTCTCGTTACAAAAATTTATATAAATTCGTATATTCACGATGCCTGAATAAGTTGATCTTTAAGATCGTATTACAATAACATCTACTAGCATAGCTGTTTGAACTCCTTTGAAATCGATTTAAGTCGTGTCTGTAGCCCCACGTGTAAAGAAAAACTGAGAAAAGAAAAGTGATTTCTAATATATTTAGTATTCTTTATAATTAACGTTATATAAAATTATTATAACCCGTCATATGACGGGCTATATGCTAGTAAATTAAGAATTCTCGTTACAAAAATTTATATAAATTCGTTTGATTCACGATGCCTGAATAAGTAGATCTTTAAGATCGTAATACAATTCCATCTACTGGCATTAATGTTTGAACTCCTTTGAAATCTATTTCAAGCAGTGTCTGCAACCCACGTGTAAAGAAAAACTGAGAAAAGAAAAGTGATTTCTAATATATTTAGTATTTTTTTATAATTAACATTATATATAATTGTTATAGCCCGTCATATGACAGGGTATATGTTAGTAAATTGAGGATTCTCGTTACAAAAATTTATATAAATTCGTTTGATTCACGATGCCTGAATAAGTAGATCTTTAAGGTCGTAATACAATTACATCTACTGGCATTATTGTTTGAATTCCTTTGAAATCTATTTTAAGCAGTGTCCTTAGCCCCACGTGTAAAGAAAAAGTGAGAAAAGAAAAGTGATTTTTAATATATTTAGTATTCTTTATAACTAACATTATATACAGTTATTATAGCCCGTCATATGGCGGGCTATAATAATTATGCTATATTAATTCAAACAATTGTGCCAGTAGATGTAATTGGATTACGATCTTAACCCCTTCCGGTAAAATGACGAGTCTAGCTCGTCATTAGTTTTTCATTCCATACCGCACAATGACGAGCTCAACTCGTCATGCGATTAAAGTTACTGTTAAATATGATAATTAATTTAGTTTAAAATTTCTAGTGTACTGAATTTGGCAACAGTTTTATCACTTGTGAAAATCACAAGTCACTATTGCATATTATTTACTTAGAATTTCTTGGTACAAGTCATTGCCAAATGAGTCAGAATAAAAGAAAACCTATTAAGAAATGCCGTGTGTGTTACAAGAATCAAATTAAAAGTGAGGCTACTTGGCGATGTAAACAATTAATAATTCCTTTGCACTTTGTTTTGAAAAAGACCACTAGCTTGAAGACTATTATCTGTATACCTTATTAATGTTTTGCTTTGATATTTTCTTAATTTTACTGTTTCTGATATTATTTAACACTATGTAAAAGTGGATTTTAATTAAGAATATGTAATAATTGTAAAATGAGACAGGTTTTTTTAAATAAAAATTAAATGGTTATTTCATGTACAGTTTTTCATTATTAAATCATACCGGAAGGGGTTAAAAATCAACTTCTTTGAAATCTATTTTAAGCAGTGTTCGCAGTCCCACGTGTAACAAAAAATTCCCATGAACCTGAATTGCAAACTAAGAGTGGTCATTGGAATTTACATGAATAGAAATATTGGGTTTCTAAGTACCCGTAAACCTTCTGCTCAGTATATCTTAATTGAGAAAAGTCGAGGCCATACGTCAGGTCGAACGGAATGGTTAATTAGTTATCACGGGGCACAGGTTTCCAAATTATATTGACTTCGAGAACAAATAGATTATCGAATTTCGATCGATAAAACTCGCTGGATTAAGAGTATTCATAAAACTTGTTAATTGATTCGCCTGCGATTCGAATCCGTTCCGATAGCGTTTAGTATCCATTAAATCGTCTCTAAACAAATTTCGTGGGGTATTTATTGAAGAGATTTTCAATTAAATGATTCGAAAAGATAGCAATTGAACCGGTTCGCGGAGACAGTATTCGAAATGTTTGGATTGTTCAGCCATGCACAGATGACGCTACCATTCAGACGTCTTGAGTTTGATGACTACGGAAATAATGGGCTTGTGCCATGTACTTGTGAAATAGATCTCATAATTCCGAAATACGGTCGTTAAAGTGGATGGTTATAAACACAGTAGTGGATTGAAATAGCCCCTTGTTAAGAGGTCTGAGATACAAAATTCAATTTATAATTCTAATTATTTTGTAATAAAAGCTTTTCTTCAAATATGCGTTTATATGGACATCGTAGGCCTATGAACAGTTAGTTAAATACATGAAATATCAATTAAAAGTATTTTAATTTAAATATGGCATATTTATGTATATATATAATATTTAAATATTATATTGAAATATTATATATGTATAATTAATATTAATAAATATAAATAATTATAATTATATTAATAATATAAATTATAATTAATAAATATAATATAATTATATTTATAAATATAATATAATTATATTAATATTATTAATATAAATAATTAATATTAATATATATTCATAATTAATGTTAATATTTAAATATTATATAATATATAAATATAATATTTAAATATTAAATATGTAATACACCAAAATTATTACCTCAAAATAGAGATCTATTTTTCTTTAAGTATCTCAAGACTAAAACTGTAGAATAAATGTTAATTTTCTCTCCACTGGCCGCATTTTTCTGCTGTAGCATTAGAGTGATTTCGCTTCTTGATAAAATGGTAGAGCGCTGATATTCGGTACTGAAGTTCACATGTTCGAATCCCGCTGGATGTTCGTAACCGTTCGGAATCTGCATTAAGCAGTCTCATTAGCCCTCATGAGGAAAATAATAGATCGTAGTGTTCCAAACCAAATCAATAACTAAATTGCTGCATGTGTAGTTTTCGAGTTCGTTTAGACGACCAAGGTTCAGTTTTGCATCCCAAAAATCGCTGAACAGTCTTTAGTGTCATGGAATCAAAGTCACGTGATTCTTGCTTCCCGGGGTTTAATTCTGAGCTGTTGTACTGTTCAGACGATCGGTTGCCATTGCGTTGCTATCCTCTATAAATGTTAAGTTCCCCAACGTTGGACTTTTCTTAGAGTTTTTGGTGTTTTTGAAGGAGCCACGAATTTATTTAGAATAGGAGTTCCTTTTGGCCGGACATTTCGGCCACACTAAATAACAGGGGATAATTTTCAGTATAATTGGTAAAAGATATTTTCGGAAAATACACGCGTTTTAAAAAGAACGCGTTTTAGAAAGTTACTATTTATTTGAATACTTTAAATCTACTGACATCTTCTGAAATGGTACATAATTTGGTAAAAATAATCTGGGATTTTCAATCACTCAATTAAATAATGATTACTTTGAGAGAAAAATGAAAAATATTGTAAGTGAGCTGCATACTCAAATAAAAATGATAGAAAAACTTTTTATGATTATGAGAAGTATGACAGAAAAATATGTATAGGGCACGCAGTATGTTTTTTAAGAAAATGTGATGTAAATAAGATAAAATTATTAACTGATAACACTTTTAAATACGTTAATAGATGTATTTTGTCTTTTATTCTCTTTTCATATTTAATTCCTTAACGCACAGTTTTTTTGAAAGAGGCCGGCCAAAAAAAAATCAATTTTTTATGTAAAAAACACAATTTAGAACGTTGTCCTGCCAAAAAAATTACAAAAATACAAAAAAAAAATCAAAACTTTTATTGCATTTTTGGATTTTGATAACATTGCAGAAAATAGTCTAATATTGTAATATTATACGTACATCGACTTTTTTTAGATTTTTTTCGAATTCTCATTTCAGAATAAACATTATTATTAGTAAAATACTTATTTATACTTTTAAAACTTAAACAATAACAATGGTAGTATTTATAAAATTAATCGAAATTTTCTTTTGTGTGATATATTTCAAAACAAGGTAGCGATATCAAAGTAGAAATATAAAGAAGGAAGAGATAAGTTGAAAGATATAAGTAGAAAAAAATATATATTCTATACTTGAATAAGTAAGTGTTATAGCTTACAATCCCATGTAAATGATAAATATCAATAAAACGTTGTTTTTTTCTTTCACATTGTTATTTTCAATTCTCGATTGCTTTCAACTGTGAAAAATTATAGCAACATAAAGTACAACGCCGCTCAAATTATCTCGAGTGTGTACAGTTTGGCCAGTTTAGCACACTAGAGTTAACTCGAGCCTGTCTGTGAAGGGGTTAACCCCTTCCAGTATGATTTAATAATGAAAAACTGTGCATGAAATAACCATTTAATTTTTATTTAAAAAACTTGTTTCATTTTACAATTCTTACATATTCTTAATTAAAATCCACTTTTTACATAGTGTTAAATAATATCAGAAACAGTAAAATTAAGAAAATATCAAAGCAAAACATTAATAAGGTATACAGATAACAGTCTTCAAGCTAGTGGTACTTTTCAAAACAAAGTGCAAAGGAATTCTTAATTGTTTACACCGCCAAGTAGTTTCACTTTTAATTTGATTCTTGTAACACACACGGCATTTCTTAGTAGGTTTTCTTTTATTCTGACTCATTAATTTGGCAATGACTTGTACCAAGAAATTCTAAGTAAACAATATGCAAAAGTGACTTGGGATTTTCACAAGTGATAAAAGTGTTGCCAAATTCAGTACACTAGAAATTTTAAACTAAATAAATTATCACATTTAACAGTAATTTTAATCGCATGACGAGTGTAGCTCGTCATTGTGCGGTATGGAATGAAAACTAATGACGAGCTAGACTCGTCATTTTACCGGAAGGGGTTAATCATTATATGATAGTTTTGGGAAACTACTGTCTATTGTTTTACTCACGACGGCTACTGAGACCAGGACCTACTGTCTATACCCGATTCTGAAATGCTACGAACATCCATGCCAACGTAATTAGAACCCGTGAACTCCCCTACTCTTCGGTAGCTCTACTGTTAGGCAGATTATATGGTAAAACACTGAAAGAAAAACTCTTCATCATGAGATATCTGCGCGTGTAATCTCCATCGATATTCTAGCACCTGTGATGTTGTGTTACGATAAAGGTCCTATTTCATCAGCTCAAATATTAACCCTTTAACAGTTTTTTTTCCAGAAATATTACTTTATTTATAGCATTTTATTATTCATTTCACAATTTTAAAATAGAAAACTTCTATTATATTTTGCATTTTTAATATATTTAAGCATTTAGAATAAATTTATAACTTAAATGGAAATGATGGTGCTTTTTTTATTTAAATTATTTTTTTTGTTTTCTATTTGTAAAATTATAAGTTTTTTTTTATTATAAAGAAGAATAATCTTTAATTGACAACTATCACCGTATATACAACTAATTTGATATTAAAAATAGAAAATATACAGGTGAACCTATCTAAACAAAAGAGAAACAAGATTGCCCATATGGCGTACGGGAAAATAAGTTGCGAAAGGACCGTGCTTACACTCTGACGCGGAAAAAGTTTAAGCAATTTAGTTATCTCAGTAAGAATTTGTCCAAAATACTCCATCAAAGTCAATTAAAAGCAAAAAAAGAAAAATTACTATATCAGTACTTTAAATTTTGAGTTTTAATTAATGGTCCATAGAAATAAATCACATGCTTTGTAATATTTATAAGTATCAATCAATATAAGATGGATAAATGCATGAAAAATATCGCAAATCTCACGATTTCATTTACACGATAGGAAGTTACTTAATATTTTCCAAGTTAAGTAAATAGAACTCCCTTGATTTACAAACCATTTCAAAGGTAAGTTTAAAAATTTTCGGAAAACTGATAAATTTAACCAGTATCCCTTTAATTTAAAACGCGTCTGTATACTTTGAGTATAAACCAAACTTAACTCGCGAAGTACGAGTTTCTCATTAACCTGATTAAAACTGAGCACATCTTGAACATGTAATCAAACCTGTTTTCCACAAGTCTAGATTAGACCCATTTCTACCTTTTCTAAATATTTTTATTAAGTTTTCTAATGAGCTCCATTTCATGAATGAAATAAAGCTATCATCCAGATACCTTTTAACATCAAATGAAGTTAATTAAATTTATTAATTAAAGTGTGGTACTTGATTGAGATTTATTTAATAATGGGAATAGACTGCAAATATTTCCGTTAAAAAAAGAACAATATTTATTTACTAATGTGAACAATTGAAGAAATCAACATGGTATTATGTATTAAAAGCAAAGAAATTTAAATTTAATGATATGATGAATGTTTAAAGATATAGTGTAATTAATTATTTAATTTACTAAAACAAATAATTATTACCGACAGACATTAAAAATAATTTATGATCTTAAAAAAAATTTCCAGCATTTTAACGCAATTTTTTTACTTAAATACACCACTCTTCGAAATATTGCTGTAGACTCTTATCACCTTTGGTAGTTTATACTATTTTTTTCGATTAATTAGGAATCAAATATCTTTTTATACTGATATTTCTTCTTTCAAAGTCTGATTTATTTCGAAATATGTTTTTCAGGCAGGGAATCAACCGTAATCATACAAAAAATCCACGATCTGTAGCTATCTTTCGAAACAGGTAATTATAAGAGAAAAAAATCGATATTAATTTGGCTCACGGTATTTCACATTCCAATTACTAAAAAAGATGTCGAGATAATAAGCGCCAGTAAAAAAGTTGATCTCGTGTAACTTATACATTCAACCATATAATTATTTAAAGTAAAAATATTTGTTAAGCAATTAAAGTAGTAAATAATATTTTAGTGGGGTAGTGTTCAAAAGGTCTGGAATTTTAAATTCTTTTAAACCAGCATTAAAAGACTTGAAGTTCCAGAGTTTGTAATTATATTAGGGATCATTTTAATTGAAGCTTTTCAAGAAAATTCTCCACTTTTATGAACAATTTATTACGTTTTTAAATTCTTTAAAATTTTCCTAAATCCCTCCTTTACATTCTTTATATTTTCTGCACAAGCACGTATTTATAATTCTCTTTTTAATAACGAGGTCTCTTTTTTTGAAAATTTCACTGTCGTTTCAGTATCTATGAAGACTTTTAACACTTATACCGCATAAAAGTAGATTTTATAAAGACAAACATCAGTTTTATTATCGATAAAATACTTAACAGAGTTGGCTATGTATTTCTCTAAGAATTCAGTTCTCATCTATGAATTCAGCGCTCCTTTTTAACCCATAAAATTTAAATATCTACTGAAATATTATTTGCATTTAAAGGTTTCTTTCAACGATCTTTATTACCTAATAGAATAGAAATTTCGAAATCGGTTAAATCTTCAAAGTAACCTCGCTTTTTTTTCTTTTAGACTTTCTGGTATGCTCCAAATAACAGCATATTTTATAGATTGTAGAGTACTTTTCAAATAACGTGCTTTAAACCACACTAAAACAAAATTGCAAACAGAAGTTTACAATATTTGTTTAAGTTTTGGGGATTATTTTTATGGGTCTCCAAAAGTCGTGAACATGATTACTCTATTAAGTCCTATATTTTCTTCATATACAGCAACAAAAATTCTATATTACTTCTTCAGATCGACTGATTGGCTAAATTGTATAATTTAGGTTTGAGATCTACATTCAGTTTCAATCATCTAAATCAATGACTTTCAACTGAGCAGTACTTGTTGGCACTACAGAAATGTAAGCAATTATTTCTTTCTGATCAAAGATAATAATAGATGGTTTTGACGGCCAACCTCTGACCCCTGAGTAATACTGTAAAGAATTACCTGAAGAATTTGATGGATAACAAAAGCAATAGAATAGAAGAAATTATTTAAAATAGACTCAGAGAAAAATAACAAAAATATTGATTAATTCTTAAAATATTTCAATGCCTTTTCAACAAATAGTTCAAAATCTGCTTTTAAACAGTGGTATCCGCTTTAAAATAGCTGGTAACAGCTATAATTTCAAATATAAAAAAATACTATAATCACAGCAGGTGCCACATATTCATTAATAATATGTATTTTTTTAAAAAAATAAAAAGTTTTTAAACTATAATTCGCAATTGAACTTTGAAATAACACTAATATTTTTCATGAATTTTTAATAAATTAATTTTAACAATCCATTCCTATCTTTCAATACATAATAAGGTAAACACCGAGAAGACAAAGCATTGGAGACAGCATCTAATAACTGGTTGGTTCACCTTTAACTCTGATCGAAGACACTGTGCTTGTTGCCATCGAATCAACAATTAGCCGATACCATTGCTCAGGAATATTCAATCACTCTGACATAATGGCAAATCTAATCTGGGCATATTGGATGGTGGTGATTACACACACTGAAATAATCATAAGATATACACTGAGAAGACAAAGCTTTGGAGACAGTCTCTAATAACTGGTTTGTCCACCTTTAACTCTGATCGAAGACACTGTGCTTGTTGCCATCGAATCAACAATTAGCCGATACCATTGCTCAGGAATATTCACCCACTCTGACATAATGGCAAATCTAATCTGGACAGATTGGATGGTGCCGTTTACACTTATTGAAACAACCATTCGGCTTTTTTACAAATACTCAATAGAATTAAAAAAAAAACTCAGTTAGCTATGAATAAATTTTAACCCCTTGCCTGTGAAATATATTTGAGAAAAAAGGTACCAAAAAAGGAAAAAAATTATCTTTAATTTTGTTCGTTGTTTTCATCAAAATATTAGAAATATATTATTTTTGAAAAAAAAAATTAAACTAAATAACTACTATTTTCAATACATTGGAAATGTTAAGGGATTACAGTAATTTATGCTAAAATTGCAGGAAAATAAATCAAATGTCATAATTTTCTGGGTATATAATATAATAAACTAATATAACAATATTATTATCTCTGTCAATTGACATTTATTACATGACTCTTAGATTTCTTTGAATTTCACAAATCCTTAACAGTATTCGGGAAATAGGCACAAATGACTCGAAACTTCCGAACTTTTAGTGAGAAAGTATCACTATCTATAGGGAAAATGGTAAATTAAATATTATGTATTGGAAGAACTGATTTCTGTCTTCACAGAATTGAAATACCGTTTTTCTCTTGCCCAAACTTAGGTCAGGCATTCCAAAACTGGCACATTTAGGTTACCCGAACTGGCTTCGGGCTCATGAGTTAAACTCTGACTGATGTTCCTCAAACCAAAGGGAAAAATATAATCAAAACTCATTAATGTATTCATTAAAATACATTTGTGTATCTATAACAATAAGTTACATTCGGTTCAGCTTTTTTTTTATCCCTTCTCGTGAACCATGGTCAATGACATACAGTACAGGACCGATTTGAAATTGAAAAAACTTCAGACTTTTCCCAACCGATAGAAGGGTCCGTTGGTTTTTCGGGATTCTGACCGCTCCGTTCGAGAGTGGACCCTTTTTTATTCTCCGCCAGGCAGTTAGAATTTTTTAGAGAACATGGTGGATACCAGAGGAGAGAAGAGGGTGAACGTCGCTGGTATCCGATGGTTGCGGGATAGACATATTTTGGAGCGACACGAGAAAGAGGAAAATCAAAGCCATATTGTTTTTTAGTGGCGACGCCGACTCGAGAGTAGTCTTCGATATCTACAAATAATTGGTATTTCAGTTGTATTCCTTAAGCATTTAACTGCATAAAATTATTTAATCAAGACATATTTGTCCATGTGGTTTTTAAAGAGCTTTAATTTCTTCTTTCTCAAACACTATGTCAACGTAACATTTTTTTACAGTATCCATTTTAAGTCTGGAGTAGATTTAAATTATTAAAACTCACTATAGCTTTAGGGAGGTAAAAACTTTCATGAAAATTCAACCCACAAACAAAATCATTTACTCTAAATTAACTATTCTAGCGATCTATTTTTTTTTATTATTAGACATAGGAAAAATTTTACCTTGTATTTAAAATATACCTTGCAATATCCATACGTGTCAATTAATCCGAGATGGACAAATGCATGTTAAGATTCCACTTTCATTAATACAAAAGGAAACCCAATTTACTTAACATTTTTCAACTTAAGCAAATACCGCTTCCTTGATTTACAGACCATTTCAAAAGCATGTTTTAAATTTTATGGAAGTAAGATAAATTTAACTTTATTTTTAAACGCGTTTTGTACACTTTGGGTATAAACTGAACTAAAATCCTGAAGTATAAGTGCCTCATTAACCTGATTAAATTTCAGCACATCTTGAGACTGCGATCAAACTGTTTTCCCACTTGGAAGAAATTTGAAGGCTAGAGTTGAACCTTTTCAAGCTTTTCTAAATATTTTTATGAAGTTTATCTAATGAGCTCCATTTCGTGAATGAAAGAAAACTATCATTCAGATGCCTTTTAACTACAAATGAAGTTAATTAAATATATTAATTAAAGCATGGCATTTAACTGAAATTAATTAATAATTGCAACAGACTGCAAATATTTCCACTAAAAAAGAACAATATTCGTTTACGAATGTGATATGCGATTAAAGAAATCAACATGGGATTATGTATTAAAAGAAAAAAATAAATAATGAAAATAATGTTTAAAGATTTAGTGTAAATAATTATTTAATTTACTAAAGCATATAATTTATTTATTAACACTAGACGTCAAATATGAATTATGATCTTTGAAGATGACTTTATTTTTTAACAGTTTAACGTAATATTAATTGCTTAAATGCATCTTTCTTCTGTAGAAAATATGGTCGTCAAACTCTTATCACCTTTGGTAGTATATTACAGTTTTATTTGATTAATTAGAGACAAAACACATTTTTCTACTAAGAACCTTTTTTGAAAAGTCTGATTTATTTCGATATATGTTTTTCAGACAGAAATCCAACTGTAGTCATATACAAAAGCACGATCTGTAGCTATATTTCGAAACTGGTAAAAAAGATAATCGACATTAACTTGGCTTAAGGTATTTCATATTCCAATTGCTAAAAATGATGTCGAGATAATAAGCGACAGTAAAAAAGTTGATCTCGTGTAACTTATACTTTCAACCGTATAACTATTTATAGGAAAAATACTTGTCAAGCAATTAACGAAGGAAATAGTAGTTTAATGGAGATAATGTTCAAAAGGTCCGGAATTTTAAATTCTTTTAAACCAACATTGAAAGACTTGAAATTCCAGCGTGCATAATTATATAAGGAATCATTTTAATTGAAGCTATTCTCCACTTTTGCGAACTATTTATTTATTTTTTTAAATGCTTTAAAATTTTCTTTAGGCCCTCCTTCACATTCTTTTACATTTTCTGTACAAGCACGTATTAATAATTATCTTTTTAATAATGAGGTCACTTTTTTGAGAAATTTCAATGTCTTTTCGGTATCTATGAAAATTTTAAACTCTTATCCCACGTCCAAGTAGAGTTTATAAAGACAAACAGCAGTTAATCATTGATAAATCACTTCAGAGAGTTAGTTATGTATCGCTTTATGAATTCAGTTCTCCTCTATAAATTCAGCGCTCCCTTTTAATCTATGTAATTTAAATATCTACTGAAATATCATTTGCATTTAAAGGTTTCTTTCAACAATTTTTAATACCTAATAGAATAGAAATTTTTAAATCGGTTAAATCTTCATAGTAATCTCGTTTCTTTTCTTGTAGTCTTTCTGGTATGCTCCAAACAATAGCATCTTTTATAGATTGTACAGTAGTTTTCAAATAGCGTGTTTTAAACCACACTAAAACAAAATTGCAAACAGAAGTTTATAACATTTGTTTAAGTTTTGGGGATTATTTGTATGAGTCTTCAAGTGTCGTGAACATGATTACTCTATTAGGTCTTATATTTTCTTTATACTGTAACAAAAATTCTGTATTATTTCTGCAGATCGACTGATTGGCTACAGTATATATTTGGGTTTGAGATCTAATTTCAGATTTAATCCTCTAAATCAATGACTTCCAACTAAGCAGTACTTTTTGGCATTACAGATAATTCATATTAATTTGGTTTAAGATATTTCATATTCCAATTTTGTAAAAATGATGTCGAGATAATAAGCGACAGGAAAAAAGTTGATCTCGTGTAATTTATACTTTCAGCCGTATAACTATTTACATTAAAAATATTTGTCAAGCAATTAACGGAGCAAATAATAGTTTAATGGAGATAATGTGCAAAAGGTCTGAAGTTTTGAATTCTTTTAAACCACCAATAAAAGGACTTGAATTCTCAACGTGCATATTTATATTTATTTTAATTGAGACCTTTAAGAAAATTTTCCAATTTTATGAACCATTTATTTATTTTTTAAAATGATTTAAAATTTTCGTTAGTTCCTTCCTTTAAGCTCGTTTATATTTTCTGCACATTCATAATGAGGCCTCTTTTTTAAGAAATTTCAAAGTCCTGCCGATAAGTTCTGCTATGAAATTCCAAAATTGTTATTTTTCATTCAAATAGAGTTCATACAGACGAACAGCATTTTTATTATTAATACAATAATTAAGGGATTGAGTAAGTATATATGAATTCAACGATCACTTTTAATCTATGAAAGAAAAGTTTCTACAGGTAGATCACTTGTCGTAAATGCTATACGAGTCGACCGTTGTGAAAACCGTTGCCATTTACGCCATCTAGTAATTAAATCTAGCACTTCTTTTAATAATTAAAATAAACGTTGAGATCTCCTACTACTCTTAAGCTACTCTGGTCTCTCAATATCAACCATAGATCATCAAGTGTAGGCGACACTGTACTGATAAGAGTAAAATCACTGCGTGGCGTGATTTTACTCTTATCAGTCCAGTGGATATTTATTACCTAATAGAATAGAAATTTATAATCCAGCCCTTTAACACTATAAGTACCAATGTTATATGTACCTAGTTTTACAGCATCCTTTAAATTGAATGTAAAAGAATATAATTTAACGAAAACAATATTTAATATAAGAATTCATTAATCATAAAAAAAAACAGTTTATGTTTTTTCGTAGAATTTACAAAAAATTATGTTCATACTATTTTACAAGATTGGACTTTTCATAGATTGCACTTATCACCAAGAACTTTATCTCATTAGAAGAACAACTGATAGTGATTACTTTCTGATTCCATTTACTAATGAGACCGTTCATTTTTAAACTGTATTGTAATAGGAGCAAAATAGATCCCATTATAATGGTTGCCGAACACTTTGGGTCATTTAACTTTGAAATTGACAAAGTTGTCATTATGATGGGTATATATATATATTCATATATATATATATATATATATATATATATATATATATAGGTCATATTGATTAAAGTGGGTAAGTGGAAATTGAATAAGAATATTTAATTATTCTTATATTTCATTAAAAGTCATGTCATAAAATTCCAGAACAATACATAAATTATATCAAATTTTTAAGCATGAAATTTGAAAACCGTCAAAATGACGGTCTCTGTGGGTCTAGTGTTAAAGTAACGTAGCTTTGTCTCTTCTAGATTTTCTTGTGTGCCTCAAATAACAGCATCTGTTATAGATTGTAGAGTACTTATTCAACAATATACTTTATACAATATCAAAACAGAGTTATAAATATAGGTTTACAACAATTAGTTTAATTTTAACGGTTATTTAGAAAAGTCTTCAAAATCCGCCAACCAGTTTGCTGAATTTCTTTATCCTGTATTTAATCATTAAATTGATTGATAATTGATCCCGTATTTCTTCCGTATAATGCAACATTAATTCAATATTACCTCTTGAAATTATGTGTTTATTTCAAGAATATTTGTGGTATAGCCACATTCTATCTAAAAGGAAATACCAAGAATTGCCAGGCCGAACGATGGCCGAATGGTTAGGGTGCTGGCCTTCGGAACCGGAGTTCGTGGGTTCGATTCCCACTAAGGCATGGATGTTCGTAGCCACTCCGAATTAGCTTTAAGCAGTAGGTCCCGCTGTCATTAGCCCTCGTGTTGCAAAAAAAGTAGACAGTAGCGCTCCAAAAACCAAACCAGGAATTGCCGGTTTCCTGACCCCTTATTTTATGGAATGGGCTTGTCCATGTACAAGTCACCTTCAATCTTCCAGCGCTGACCATCAGTGGGTTGCCGATTTACTCTTCCCGTCTTTCACCATTTGCTCAGCTTGAGCGTTGCTTGGCGCCATAAAATTCCTAGGCTGTTCTTCCTACTCACACTACGTTTTGGCGATCGTCTTGGGTTCCCGCTAGCGGGATTTTTCCACTGACCTCGCCATGCACGGTGTTGAGTGGGCATCATTTTTGGCCGAAACTGAGAGAGATGTCACCTGCATTTTTTTTTGGAGAAAAATTATTTTTTTTAGCCATTTTGCTTTTGGCGTCATGTCGAGGATCGAGTATTTTTTTGACAAAGTTAGCAAGTAACAGAAAATAATAAATGTTCCTTTAACCTAAGGAATGGGACTCTTTTCTATCCTTCAATTTTCATTTATCACTGTTTTAATATCGACGTAAAAGCTACAATTCGAATACTCTGAATTGTGTCTGCGCCGTATATATCCACTAAAGAACTAGTGAAAGGTTATTGCGGCTTAACGGAGAAGTGCCACTATTATCTTGCATCCTCAATGAATAACGCTACTATTAAATTTAACAACATCAAAATTCAACAATATTTTTTGAGTTTTATATCTGTATTCCACATAGAGCAGCGTTCCCCAACCTTTTTTGGTTCACTTACTACTTAGTTGTACATCCTGCTAAATTGCACCACTTTGTAAAAATGATTGTATTTCGTGAAATTTGCTAAAGAAAATGTGTTTATTTATTTCCATTTTGCATTTAATAGGGTGTTCATGTATTCTACTCACATAATGAGACAAATTGCCTGAAATACTTTTAACCATAATGGCGGATTATAAAATCACTGAAATTAAAAACTCACTTCAAAATATAGGTATGTGTTTGTTAAAAATTTCATATTCTTTAAAAAGATAGAAAAAAGCTCTTTTTACTAATTCCGTACTAGTAATAGATATAATTTAACACGTTGACTGCCACGGGGTCACTGGTGACCGGCTACGCAGCAAATAATAAAAGTACATAATTATAGTAAATATGGACACTGATAAATTTTTAAATAATACAGTTGTTATCATAATGGTTTGAAGAAATTAATGCAATATAGAACATACAAAATAAGTTTTATTAGTACAGGAAAAATATAATTTTATCAGTGCATATTGCGATGAGTTCGATTGAAACATTCAAGACAAAGAAAAGTTGAATCAACGCAATCGGAACAATATGTAACCACTTTTTTAGTCAAATTCTTTGATCTAGTTCTTCTTAGCTGCTTCATATACTAAATAATGAGAGTAATCACTTAACAATCGAAGACGATTGTTTGAAAAGAAGGACAATCGTAACAATTGCGTACCGTGTGGTGGGATTCACTGATGACCTCCACCACGAAAACTGCTTCAAGCATGATTTTAGCTCATTTTAGCTGCTGCAAATATAATATTTCAGCATAATATACATGGTTGTAAAGTTCACGTCGGCGAGTTGGGAAAACATTCCGAAATGGATTTGGCAACGTGTTAAGTGAACTGCCGTAGCTCAGTCGGCGAAGGCAACGCTCTCGTAATTGAAAGGTTGTTGGTTCGGAACCTCAGCCGGCCTATCCGCCGTGTTCATTACAGATGACTGGGGAACGTAAAATAGATGTCTTCCCAGTTCTCAATCAATACCTCTGGGGAAGGCAGGGCAAGCCTATGGGTCTTCTGCTTGGTTTCTGCTACTAAATTACGAGGACCCACTTGAGCAAAAGTCGTTCTTTTATAACACAAGAGTTGCACCCATTTGCCTTAATACGAGTAGAGTTTTGGTTAATCGTGCTTGATTTGTCCAAGTGGCATCGGAAACAATAACAATAATTAACAGATTTCTCAGAAAGTTGTTTATATTCTTTATCAATGCCTAACCAAAAATTAGTTAGATTTTTTATGTTTGCTTATACCATTGGAGAATTGGGAATCTATTACGGATGTAAAATGATTTTAACTGACCACAACCATCACTCTCGGTAAAAAAAATAGTGAATATAGGTTAAAACAAAAATAATCTATAATTTTGACAAAATTACCACATACCAAACTGAAAATCCAAACGTTAATTATCGAAATAACTATATAACAAAAATACTCGAATGAACTTTAAACAATGTAGTTTAATAATATATCAACATTATTCTTTATATTTCTATGGAAAAAGTGAAAATACGTAAGGAAATATGTGCATTTTTTCTTTTATATTTGTAGCATTTTTATTACCTCTACTTTCTTTATTCATGCAGTTGAAATGCGAGTGAAATATTGGCCAATTTTAATACTTATTTCATTTATGTAGATATAGATATTAACATTGTCATACATGTATTTCTGTATTGGTTCATTACAGCAAATTAATGTATAAAATGCATATATTTTAATCGCAACTCTTCTGGAAGTTCTCCTTTCCTGAATACAGGGAGATCTTCACAGGAGACATTAAAGCTGCCACGGTAACATGCTTTAATTTTTAAATGGTTAAAGTTATAAGGAAATATTTCAACTGTTTGGTAATCGAAATACATAATATACTTGAAATGTAGATGTTACCTAGTGTTCGAGTTTTGTTTAGTATTTTTTTGATAGATGGAGATACTGTTAGAGTTTTCTGGAATGCAGCGAGAGAGGTTTTGCTAGTCAGTATATATGCCGACATGAAGGAGTGTGGTTGCATTCAAGCGGTGTGCCGAACTCTGGCCGATTGGTTAGGGCGCTGATCGTCGATACCAGAGTTCGTTTGTTCGAATTCCACTATGGCTTGGATGTTCGTAGCCGTTCGGAATCGGCTTTAAGCAGTAAGTCCCGGTCTCATTAGCCCTCGTGTGCAAAACAGTAGACCGTAGCTCTCTAAACCAAACCAAACCAAGCGGTGTTTGGTTTTTTTTGGTTTGGTTTGGAGTGCTACGGTCTACTTTTTGCAACACGAGAGCTAATGAGACCGGGACCTACAGCTTAAAGCCGATTCCAAACGGCTACGAACTTCCATACTACTGTGGGATTCGAACCCACGAACTCCGATACCGACGGCCAGCACCCTAACCAATCGGCCATCGTTCGGCGAGTAGTGTTTGAAGTGACTGCAACTTGCTGGCATGCGAATTTTCAGCCTTCTGAGTTAACGTGTTGATAGAGTGCCTTTCTGAAAGGCTGAGTTTTTTTTAAATCGAGTTTTATTCTTTACCGAGTTTTATTCAAGTTTATCAAGTTCATGTGTTTTACAGTTTATGGAATTTTATTAGTGAGCTGTTTTACTTAAGGTCAAGTGCTGTATATTGTGTTTAAAGTTTGCCAAACCTGCACTGCAATGCCAAGACATTTAACCTGACTGAATAAATTACTGTAAATTCAAGTACAACGTCTGTTTTTTTTAAGCAGAGAGACATTTACAACACCTAGTTTTTTTTATATAGTTATATAGCGGTGTTTAATGCGTTAAAACTTCTTTTGTACACTTGACCACTATTTCTTAACTTCTTGCCTGTGATGATCAAACTGAGTTCGTGCAACGGAATTTTGCCAAATTTGGAATGCCCGACCTGATTTCGGGTAAAAGATAAAACAGTATTTCAATTACGTGAAGCCCGAAATGGGTTCAACCAACGCGTAATATATAATTTCCTATTTTCCCAATATATAGAAATACTTTCCTGTAAAAAGTTCAGCAGTTTCGCACCATTTATTGATATTTCTAGCCTACTGTAAAGGATTTAGGAAATTCAAAGGAATTAGTGACGTGGAATTCATAACAGTTAATATAGAAAGTAATATTGTTATATTAGTTTGTGGCGTCACTCTTCAATGTAAACCACTTTTACCTTGGTCGCATCTTCTGCTCTGTGATATGCAACTTTCACCATGTGTTAAATGGAAATTTCCGGAGCGAAGAAAACGCCAGGGACTTTCCCGACTGGTATAAATACCCAGCACCAACTGCTAACAGCGGTACGGTTAGAAGTGGTTAGGCCATTTTGATAACACTAATGTATATGCTGTAAATATCTTGTAAATAAAATATTGGTAGATAAGTCTTATGGTCTTTTTCCACTTTAAGTTTATTATAATTATCCAGAAAACTATGTCATTTGAGCAAAAATTAGTGTAATCCATTAATATAGCCCATACATGTAAAAATATTGAAAATAGCAGTTATTTCATTTAAAATTTTGTTTTTAATTAAAAAATAATCTAATTTTCACATTTTGATGATAATTGTAAGAATACTACGCCATATCAATAGCAGGTATGCAGTAGATGTGAAGTTCTCTCGAAGAAAAACACTCGAAATGCCAGAGGTTGACTGGTTTATTAAAAATAACATTACTATAAAAGAAACATTAAGAACTGTACACTCCTTGGTAGCAACTTGTTACCTACAAATAAAACGGTTTACAGAACGGACATCCCTTACAGGGATGCCACAAAGGAGCATCCTGGCTTGCATTTGCCGGCGGCTTAAATACAGTCTTCACTTGCTAATCTACATAACAGCCACGTGCTGTCGGCAGTTGAATATACCGCCCGGTGAAGTGGATTAGAAGAATTATCTCAACTGGTGTGGAGGTTTGATGTCACTAAGTAATCTTTATCGGGAGTGATTTCTTAACCGGAGAGAAAACACCTTCCAGGTATGTAGTATGACATCAATAATGACAAAGAAAATGAAAGAGATTTTTTTTTTAATTTTGGGCAGGTTTTTCTCAAATATATTCCACAGGCAAAGGGTTAAAGCCAATTTCAAACGACTACAAAGATCAACTTCAGATTAGTGGATATAGAACACGGAATCCGTTTCCAATAGGCTTACCTATTCGATTATTACTAGTTATACTTCGCGAAAATGTTGATTATTCCGTTGTTGGAGCATACTAGGGAAAACTCCTAAATACCTAGTTTATTTAAAATTCTTGACGGAAGCATAAATTTTCATATATATAAGGAATAAGTAGACTACATTACAATATAGTAAATGATCATAATGGCAAATTGGTCTAAATGTTTATATAAGCAGATATACTCTAATTGTATTTATATTTTCCTAGAAATAAAAATTCTCTTGAACGAAACGGGGTCCTAATTAATGGGTGGCACGGAACGCGCATGTCTTAGACAAAGGTTTATTTGTTCTATTTATAATACTTTACCTGCGTGCTTGTTAATTTTGCGGTAATCCTCTTAAAATATCAGCTTAAGTGGATTCGGATGGAAAGCTTCTAATAAGTAATTAATGATGGTTAAGTTTGAAATTTGCCGAGTTTTAGTAATTAATTAGCCTTAATGAAATGAAATAAATAGGAACATTTTTGACAGGAATCATTTGGTTTGGGATGAGGTTTTATCAAAAATAATGCAAAAAACCTTTATTATAACCTTACCTGTAATTAGATTTCGAAAATCACCTTTGATGTTATATATTTTTTCCACTTAAACTGAGGTCTTAAGAAGCAAAGGAGATTAATAAATGAAGGAAGATTTATAAGCGAGTAAACAAATTAGTACTTACTTATCTTGAAACTTATTGATCTGTAAGATAATTATGATAAAATCAGGAGTGTTCTCGTTCCGACTTTCTTATCAAAGGTATGTAGGTACTTACGTACTATTTCAACCTTGGCGACATTTCAATAATAGGGCAAATAAACCGCCAATAGAGCAAAAAATATTATATGCCATCCGAGCCACCGTGCCTAGCTAAATTCAATAAACGATATTACAGTTCTAAATAATAATAATGAATAGATAAATGATTCTAAAAAATCATAAAGCATTTCTTACCTAATTAAATGTTGCATTTTTTGACACAATCTCAGTTAAGTTTTAGCAGAAAAAGTAAAGATGTAGATTTTACAATAGAATCAAAACAACATATTTCAAAATTTTCTTCTGGATTCTGTAGCCAAACTAATTCAGTTAAATATGGTTCGAGATGATGTCGTGAAGTCCCCGTTGTTTTGTATTCCTTCCTTTAAAGAAAACCCTGTATTTCCAGATTCGTATTCTATCATTTGTGCTTGCTATATCAACGGGCGTTTAGAAAAGCGAGAAATAGTTTGAAAAGCGACATTTATGGTTGCTAATTCGACGTCTTTTGGGTTGCTAGTTTGGCGTGTTATCTGAAATATTACAATGGCTGGGATAGTTCGAAATTACCCGTATATATTATATTCATAGGTCATGTTTAAAAATGAGCCAACGAACGAACGAAGTTTAATCGCTACGTCTGTATCAAACTCTTTTAAAAGGATCCAAATTTATCGAGAATTTGAATCGACATTGACGTGATCAATATTACAACTAGTTTTCTTCACTATTAACAAAACTAATCTTTTAACCCTTTGCACTCGAGGGCTCCAGAGCGGAGCCATTTATAATTTGTCAACAAATTCGAAGTCACCACTACGGAAAATATTACGACAATACAAATAATTTTCAGGTTTTAACATAAGAACAAAAACAAATCGTAAAAATCGTCTGTTTCAAACTCTTTTAAAAGGATACAAATTTACTGAGAACTTGAATCGACATTGACGTGATCAATATTACAACTAGTTTTCTTCACTGTTAACAAAACTAATATTTAACCCTTTGCACTGGAGGTCTCCAGAGGGGAGCCATTTAAAATTTGTCGTCAAACTCGAAGTCTCCACTACGGCAAATAATACGACAATGCAAATAATTTTTAGGTTTTAACATAAGAACAAAAACAAATCGTAAAAGTCATCTGTATCAAACTCTTTTAAAAGGACCCAAATTTACCGAGAGCTTGAATCGACATTGACGTGATCAGTATTACAACTAGTTTTCTTCACTGTTAACAAAACTAATATTTAACCCTTTGTACTCTAGGGCTCCAGAGCGGAGCCATTTAAAATTTGTCACCAAACTCGAAGTCTCCACTACGGCAGATAATACGACAATGCAAATAATTTTCAGTTTTTAACATAAGAACAAAAACAAATCTTAAAAACTAATTATTTTGCATTGTCTCCTCAGCGGACTCCTCGAATTTGATGACAAATTTTAAATGGCTCCGCTGAGCCTTGAAGTGCAAAGGATTAAAGTAATATGGTTTGGTTTGATTTGTAATACCGCAATCAATTTTGGCTCCACGAGAACTAATAAAGTAAAAACCTACTTTTTACTGATTACAAAATTCCATGTTATAACCAGCGTTCAAATACACAGACTCCAGTATCAAAAGAAAGTGTTATAGAAATTCAGCCTTTGTTCGGTCATGACTAAACCTCCAAAAAACATAACTATTTGTTGCTACCTAATTTAAATTCCTCTCTAACACGTTTTTATAATGAAAATTCAGTGTATATATTTAAAAATCATATGTCCATTGTGAGTATTTGTCTGTATTTTAGAATTAAATTAAGTAAAACATTAAAAAGATATAGGATTTCTTTTTTCTGATGAGTCCAAATTTTCTTTAAAATCTAATTGATCTCAAATACAACAAGATGCGGTTTTATTGCGGTATTTATTCATAAATAAAAATGATTGCGTTTGGCTTTAAATATAATAAATTTCCTTTCAACGAATCAAAATATATTTCTCTTTTTCCCATTTAAAATATGTTATTGTAATATAATTTATATGGTTATGAAATTTATTGCTTCCAGGTATTTTGCTATACTGAAGTAATTTAGAAAAATTATTGCTTTTCAAAAGGGATAAAATTTTCTGAACGTATTAAAGAAATCGTAAAAAATCGATGGGTTTGAGTTAATATTTCGTGTATAGCATTTATACTGGAGTAAATTAGATGAAGTATTAAATATTTGTACTCTATCAAAGATTTGTTTTGTGCGATCCTCAGGTAATACAATTATGGATTTAGTTTATAATGTTTAGTTCTTATTCACTGATACAAGACACGTCTAGAAATAGATGAATTTATTTGGGAGTATCGGATGCAAAAGTTTTTGATTTTTTAAAGAAAAGAAAATTACATTTTTAAAAATTTTTTAAACTACATGTACGGACATAAACAATTTTTCGATGTAGTTGTCTCCCTTTCCAATGTATTTTGGAAGGAAGTTGATTAAATAAATAAAGGGCCCTCTCCATTATGGTCCACTGCAAGCCATTACCACCATCTGGAGGGGGTATGGCTTATCGAGGTGGACGGTGGCAGACGATAAAATGGCCTTGCCGCAGGATGGGTTCGGAAGCGGTGTTTCTCCAAAGATCAAAGGCAGCTAGATGCGCAACTAAAGTGCGCAGTAGATCCGATGGACGAATCCACGTGCTCGGCTCATTTAGTGGCCCAGTGTGTTAATGCAACCTGTAACCATTGTCCAAGTTCACCATCAGGGAGTGGTGAACAATTGGCCATAGTGTGGAGGCTACATTAAATTTCCATTAAAAAGTCTTACTCCATGTTTATAGCTCATTGTTTTACCACCCTCTGGATGTTATCGTCACTGCAAAACCATTTTGCTTCCATAAACGGACTCCAGAGAGCTGTAAAGATGAATGTCAGGCTGGTGCTCAGTCAAGATTATAAACTCAGGGATATATCTCCTGAGGGGTTACCTACCTTAATATCTGAAGTAATTCGTCATACCATGCTTGAGAATCTCTCAATTCGGACTATTGCAAGTTAGATTTTTATTCATTTCTTACCTCTCTTCCAAATGCTATTCTCCCAGAAAGAGAACACCCAGACCTATACATTTCTTCTGAACGTTCTATATGCGAAAAGAACGATATTAGTACGGATTCTAGGCTAGAACCAGGTATCCTGTAATTGTCTGCCCATGCTACCACTAGGAAGTTTCTAACAAGGAAGAAATTTGTTGCTCAAGTTTGCTATCATACTGCATTTGTAAACATAATGTAGGTTATCGGCATCAGCGAAACCACTAAAACAGGAGGAAAGACTATTGGGATAACAAGAAAAATAACTAAGAAAACTGCCATGATTTGTATTGAGCTAGTGAGTAAAGGATTTGACTAATTTATAATTAACGAAACTCCAGAAGTCGTCTGGAAAGCAAACCTATCTACTTGCTTCATCACAGTATTAACGCGACTAACACATATTATCTGCAAACCTCAATAGGCGGGGTCAACACCTGTTAGAAGTGATGCCAACCATAACTTCAAGGATGTCCTCGCTGGTATCGTCCTTAGCCTGAATGTCTGCCAGTTTGTTCTCCATGGTATATTTCAGCAAATATTTATATTTAGTTCTATGAGGATTTTTTAAGTACAGATGAGTAAATAACTTTTAGATAAAATTGAAATATTTAACATTGCTCATATCTCCAATACTTAACATGCCAGTTATATTCCTATTCCCTACAGTTTTTGCCTAAATTTCCTTCTAAGTTTAAAGCTTAAAAATGAAAACTATGGATACCCTCTCGAAATCATTCAAAATCCAAAGCTAACAAGATAGACGGAGATAGAGCACAGTTCGGAGCGCGACGGAAATTTTCCGATATTTCCCTCTGTTTTCGTAGTCGAAAAGCTATTGTATTTCTTGTCCTTAATTTATTTACCACAAAACAATGGAATATTACTTGGAACAGAGAGATATTTTATATAAATATCTCTCCATTCCGATTAAACATGTGTTCATTTAACTGTTTCACAGAAATCGCACAATGCTTTATCCCCGGAGCAGATGGGGGTGGAGGGCAGGGAGGAGAATGAAATAAAACTTTCAGCGTTCCCGAAGAAAACAAGAAGCACTCTTCGAGGCTTGCCTTTTGTGTCGCGAGAGAATTATGTGTCTCCCTCCCCCTTCGTTCTCAATCCCCTCTTTTCGCTTTGGCAAAGAACGGAATAGTTCTCCGTGTGTGTTTGCGCAAAATGGCTTTTTCAATTACGGTTTAGCTCCGGGGCCTGGAATGATGTTGAAACACAAAGTTTTCTCGAATATTTTCCGAAACGGCTTTGCGGGTAATTTTCATCGCCGAATAGTTTATATCCAATTCTTTTGCAGAGGTGTGAATAATTTCGGCGCCTCGACAAAGCTGTCTGCAGTTTCACGCCTCACAAATAGTCTATGTAAATATGACCACGAACATAATTCTCCCAAACGGACGTGCTCCTATTGTGCGTTGAAAGTGGCGTCCAATAAAGCGATTATTAAATTAAAACCCGTCAACCGATGATATATAGCTAATGAAATGATTACCAGAAGGAAATGAGCGAAGGGAGAGCAAATGAATTTCAATTATTCGGTAAAAGTACAGTTTGTGACGACAGAAATAGACAATAAATTGCCCTTGAGTATTGTTATCTTAGCCTAAAACAGTGCACGATTATTTCCTTTTTAGTTTTACACATTCAAAGTACAAGCATATAGAGTGGCCATATATTAGCTGTTGAGTATGAGAGTTCTAAAAACCTGCTGTGTTGTTCAAGATGAAAAATATGCTCACAACAATTTCTTTTTAAACAGAACGAGTATTTACACATTCTACTTGAATGATAATAATATTAAAATTTACAATCTTACCAGACTCTTCAAAACTCATAAATCTACAACATTACTAACATATTACCCTTCTGTGAAAAACGACTGAAACAACACTATTTATACAATCATAAAGCTTGAATTTATAGCAGTTAGAAGTTGAAAATGCATTCACGACCGAGTTAAAATTAGATACAGTTCGGAGCAAACTCAGCACCTTAGTAATTGTCCCACAAAGGTATTGTCAAAATGCAGATATATAGAATCTATGATATAGATATTTTAGATATTCAAGATTAAAAAGACCTTTTTTTAGATTTATGTCTTTTAGATTTATTATCGTGTATGTATTTATTTTGTGTGTCCGTGTATGAACTCTTTGATTCAAAAACGAAACGAAATAAATGAGTTTTTGTACAGGGATTCTTTTTACATCCAAATCTCAAAATCTTAATATGGGACACAAACAATTGGAAGACATAGCGTAGGATATTCCATAATACGTAGACGGAGTTGGTTTCAAAAGAACAGCAGGAAGGCAATTTTGCGCGTCTCAGTGAAATGAGGGCAAAATAATGCCAAGTTATGGATAATCGGTTTATTAAGTTATTTGAAGAAATTTAATGTTAAGTAGAATTCACTTTTAAAACCTTAAAGTTTTACAAGCAAACATAGAAAATCTAATTAATTTTTGCCTAAGCATTAATAAAGTAAAAAGTAAGTGGTATATTATCAAGAAACAGCAGTTAAATTTTTGTTGTTGTTGCGTCATAAGTCCTTAATGTCCTTAATGGTCACATGTATTCCTATGATGAAGCATTCTTGGGAGGTTTTAGAGTCTTGCATGGTTAAATCCGGGCGAATTCCCAGTTTCCTTTCCGGTTCAACTAAAACAAAATATATCGGTTCAGTCCCTGCTTTCGTTCCGCCAAAAATAGCTTTTTTCGGTTTTCGGATCAGTTTTGAATGAACAATTTTATTTCATTATTTTCTTATTTGTACTAAGAGCATAATTCTATCCTAAACAAAAAATGTAATTCCATCAAAATTTAGAAGATTTTATTCTTTTTTAAATTGGTACACTATGTGAATAGGTACAATTAACCATCAGGTAAGATAAGAGAGATGAACAGAGGACGGCAAGTAATGTTATTTTTATTCAATATCAAAATTGCAAGGGACAATTAAACATCCCACTGAATTAAATTTGTCTTCCACAAGCAGTTTCATGAAATACTGAAACAGGAAGGTACTAGTGAACATCAAAACAAGAAATTGGGAAGCAATGTACGAGGGTTGATCAGAAAAAAGGGTTACAAGTCGAATAAAGAAATATTTATTAACAATAGGCAGAAAATACGAAAGGGAATTAGGAGGCATACAAACTTATCACTTTTCGACATGATCACTAAGTCTATTTAGGCATTTATCAGAACGGAGAACAAACTTGTTTAACTCGTCTTGGTAGAAATCAGGTTCCTGACCATTGAGCCAGTTCTAAAAACGCAGGAATTGTTGCGACGATTCAGGTGGGAAATAAGAAGTCATCTCCAACCTTACAGCCCAGATTTGGCACCCAGTGACTATTTCCTGTTTCCGAAGTTGAAGGAGCACTTAACCGGCAGTTGATTCTCTTCAGACAGTCGTGTGACAATGGCTCAATGGACCTGATTGCTACCAATACTGGTTAAATAAGTTGCTTCTCCGTTCTGATAAATGCCTCAATAGAAATGGTGATTATGTCAAAAATAATAGGCTCGTATGCCTCTTAATTCATTTTTGTATTTTCTGTCTATTGTTAATAAATATTTCTTTATTCGACTTGTGAGCTTTTTTCTGATCAACCCTCGTATAATGTAATGACGATAATTACGTGGTTGACATTATATAAAATATCGAAATGTTGGTTATAGTAAGAAAATAACTGAAAATATATCGAACCTAAATGAAATGATATTTTTTTGTTTAAGTTTCGGTTTTCGTTCGGGCAGAAATAATTTTTTCCCGGTTTAGTTTTGGTTTGAAGCTGTGGGTTAAATAATTCGTGATAACAGAAGAACAAAACCTAAATTTAGCCATGATGTAAATCTCCAAAATATAGATCATCCTTAGAACTGGAATTCCGCACTTTTTTTGGACCCATAAATTTAACTTAGATGTACTTCATGAACATTGGTTGATATTTCAGTGCACTTGTCAGGCTTTAGTTTAGCACACTCATATTCTAGCCTTACACTTGAATCTTCTATTATACCAACCTTGACTCAGTCAAAGCTTTCACTTTACAATTTACTTCCATAACATTTCGTCAGTCATGAGAAGGAAATATTGTAAAGGTCAGTTTCTTACAAATATTAGACCGAATTTTCTGGTTTAAAATTTTTATTAAAAAAAAAAAAATGATACAAGCACGTATATCCAAAATGTGTAGAAAGATTTAGATGTACCACTTGAATTATTGTTGTCGTAAAAGAAGATATTAGGAAATGTTTAAAATTTATTGAGAAAACAGGAGTACATATACTTTTCATTGAGTAAAAAAGCAATTTTGTAAAGAAAAGCACATATGTTGACTTTTAAAAATGACAACTGCATTTTCCTCAATTTTAGTACCGTTTTTAAATTCATAGCGAATATTTTACACTGAGTAAATTTTTACCAAGTCATACCTTTATCATACCTTTATAATTTAAGGGCGATTTTTTATCCCAAGGAATATCTTTCTAAATATCTACCAACAACATGATCTTTGTATGCAATCAATACAAAGATTGGTTTAAAGCTTTACGGTAACTTTACACACAATACACTTTGGACACAATATTTAAAGTTGATTTCGAAATATTCCATATAAGCAGTGGAATGTGCACTGCGAGTACAAATTCTTCAGTACTGAGACCGTCTACTAACTCGGTAGTGTTCTAGTGATATAACTCAAATTTTTAAGTAAAAAGTGTGGATGTATAAAAGTTAAAAGGTTAGACGAGAATGTCCAGAGAAATATATTTTGATCCAACTGCATGCATAGGAAGAGTGTGCCTCTTCGTCTTAATAACAAATATTTGAAAAAATTAGTATATCGTCAATTATGGGTTTTTAGATCGACATAGGATGTTGAAGCATTGAATTATAAGATGAAAAATATTAAATTGAAGTTCCGTTGAAACTGGACTAACCAGCATCTAAAAGAATTTATAAGAAGTTAAATTTCTCATTATCAACTTGATTATAAAAATTTAATTTCCAGATTACAAATTCATTTTACGTTGTAGTAAGGAAGAGTAAATAAAAAATATTATTAACATGTAAAAATTTTCAAAATATATAACATTATAACTCCGTATTTTGTAATCTACTTTAGGTGATGTTATCAAGATTTTTAATTAACTTTGGCTCTTGCTGTAAAAACTCTGAACACCTATGGAATATATCTCGATTAAAGCTAAATTTTTATTTTTATCTGTATGTATCACATACACTTCACAGACATAGAGGAAGAATAAGGATTTGCCTATTATTCCTTTAAAGCATCCACAATGACAGTTGGTTAAAGCTTGAATTTTCATTAAGGAATTAGGAAAAAGGAATATTAGAAGGAGTTTGAAACGGGTAAGGAAATCATTAAAGGGTGAATGTTGTCATTCCGAAAGGAGAGTTTCTTTCCAGGCCTTCAATACTGTAGTTATTTTAACTCCTTGCCTGTGACGCTTGAACGTAATTCGGGTAAAGCAAATGAGCCCATTTTGGAATGTAAAATCTGAGTTCGGGCAAAAGAAAAAACGGTATTTGAATTCCGTGAAGCCAGACACCAATTCATTCAATGCATGATATTGAATTTGCCCTTTTCCGAATAGATAAAGATACTTTTCCGCGAAAAGTTCCACAGTTTCGAGCCATTTGTCGTTATTTGTTGGATACTGTAAGGGGAGTTTTCCGCTGACTCATCCGAAGACATACAGCAGTAACTATGTTGACCGTGCCGCGACAGTGACCCATAAATGGCTCCAAAGCCACCGCTGACTTACGAGAGGCCCGTCATGGTCCGAGTTTAATGTGGTCAATCCCAGAAAGAAATAAGCACTACAGAGGCATGTTCTGGTCTACCAGGGAAGACGATAGAGAGAGAGAGAGACAACTCAGGTACCCCGGGATCGTGAACCCCCTACACACCTGAAAGAGATGTGCCCCTGGTGGATTTCGGATACTGTAAAGGATTTATAAAATTCAAAGGAATCTGAGGAATAACCACAGTTAACTGAACAACACAGGAATAACTGAGATAACAATATTGTTGTATTATGATATTTATCCAGAAAATTATGTCATTTATTTGTTGTCATTTCAGCAAATATTACTGCAATCCATTATCAATTCCCTTATATGGGAAAATATTGAAAATACAATCGAACTTCGATAACTCGACTTCCTATAAGTCGAATAACCCGCTAAATCGAACTTTTAATCACGTCCCGAATCATTTCTATACTTTTCTTTAAAAATCTGTGTCGATAACTTGAAGTGAACAGCTTCTAAGTCGAAGTTTTTGTCATAGATTTCCCCCGTAAAAAACACAATTTTGTTCAAAACTTCGAATGCCAGTCCACTCTTGACCTTCGAGAACGAAGATTCTCGAAAGTCACGAGCAAGCACAGGACGCTATTCACAGCTTACAACAATACCTGGTGACCACCGAAGGTACAGACAACACCCTATTTAACTGTGTTCAAAAATTAGAAGACTTTGAGAATGCCAACAATCTTAAAAATAACTGCTTTTTTTTTTCAAATGAGATTTTCATGGTATGTATACTAATTAATATGTAATGAGGCCAAATTTCTTGAGTTTTAATAAACCTTTTGAACCCATTCTTCTGTTGTTTACATTGGCTATTAAAAAAGTGAAATGCGTACAACTATAGAATTATGGCACATATCAAACCATTTAAACCATGTCTACCCATCTTAAGTGCCAGTTGAGAGGAATGGTAAGTAACTTCGATAACTTGAACTTCGGATAAGTCGAATATCTTTGGGGGGTCCCTTGGGACTTCGAGTTATCAAAGTTCGACTGTAGTAGTTATTTTGTTTAAAATTATGTTTCTTTCAAAATGTATCTATTTCTAACATCATGATGATGATAACGAACAAAATTAAAGAGAATTTTTTTCCATTTTCGGCGTTTTTCTCAACTATATTCCACAGGCAAGGGGTTAAAATATAGAGATCGCTATCTATTACTTGGTTCATTATCAAATATTAGGAGTGCTACGGTTAAGCTTTTGCTACACGAGAGCTGATTAGACAAGGACCTAGTGCTTGAATCCAATTTCAAACGAGTGCGAACATCCATGTTATGAGTCGAATTCGACTCCATGTGTTCTGATTAATAAAACAACAACAACATTTCTATCGATTCGGTCATTATCCCTTAAACATTAGAAAGTGAGACGTGCATATTTACTCCAATTTAGCCCATGCTGGAATGTGATAAGACCCAAGTGTTACCTAACTTCATTAAAAGTATTGTGAGAGCTTGTGATCAATGCAGAGATTAGACTCGATCTTTATAGGACAGCAACGTGAAACAGGAATAGTAATTAACACATTTTACAATTTTTTTGACAAATTGCATTGTTGATTTTAGTCAGGGCCGTAACTAGGTTCTTTAGCGCCCGTGGCAAAAACGCCCATACCTTCCATTATAGTGAGAAAATATATAAATGTTTTTTTCTATATCATATATTTAGAATGAACTCAAAATATTTTGTTAATTCTTAAAATAATAATAGTATATTAATTTTTAATTTTTTCTTCTATATTGATTTTATTAATACTTAAAAATACTTTCGAATTTTTTAGGGGTATTATTTGTCAGATAAACTGAATAGTTTATTTTAGGGGAATATGTTTTTATTTGTACGTTAAATTTTCATAAAAAATTGATGATTTTCTAAATTTAAATTTAGTTTTAATAACTTTAATAATTTCAAAATTTAAAATGAATACCCGGATTTATATAAAGGCATATTAAGAGTGTTTGGTAAACATTTTGTGAGAATCTATAACCAGTTTAGTGTCTAGGAGCATTTTAAAGAATAAGAAAAATCATAAAACAGTAATTTTTAATAATAATTAATAATTAGATTTTAATAAAATCTAATTCTATGATAAAAAAATATTTTTCAAATTTTTCTTATTTCTACTTGGGGAGAATCGTCTTCTTTCGGACCCTATTTTTCTCGCGGTTTGGCGCCTTTATATCACCTTTGCTATGCCCTGGCTACAGCTCTGATATTAGTCTTATTACCACACGTGTAGTTAAATAGTGTAGTTAATAGTAGCCTTGCAAACCAAACAGTTGTTTTGTTTAGTGGTCAATAGGAGAATAAGAATTGCTTGTAAAAATTTCTTCTCTAATACTTGAGTTAGGGTAATGCATTCTTAAATTCTAATCCTCGCAAGCTTTATATATTTATTATACACTTCCTTTTATACTTAGTTTAAAAATATCTAAAATATTAAATACTTTACTATAAAAGTATTTCAAACAATATATATTTTGATTAAATATATGTTTAAATGCAAGAAAAATTTGTAGACTTATCATATAGCTTATACTGACAAGATTAAATTAGAAACTAAGAATGTAAAATAGTATTCATAGAATAAAATATATTGAGAATTTTGCATTCATTTTATTTCTGTATCTATAATATGATTATTTCGTACGTGAACCCCAAACTACTTAATTTTTTTAATAGCAAATACGTAAATATTTTTCATTCCCGAAGAAAATTTTTTAAAGATATCAAATAACTAATGATTTTTACCGAGTTACTCATCGAAAAGAGTCGATTCTCTAGATCTAATTAAATTTTGCATCCTCGAAAATAAAACCACCCCACAGATATTCCAGAAGATAGTGCAAGATGTATTTCAGTGGTTAAATTTGCAACGTAAAATTATTACTTACGTTAATAAGGCTCACATTTATTGCATTACTGATTTCAATTTTTATGATATTATTTTTATGGAGATGATTATTAATGCATAGATAAATGAAATTCCTAAAATATGTAAAATTAAAACAGGAAATGGAAGTACCTTTAAAAAAGCTTTCAATGAAATACTTTACTTAAATAAGTGAATAAAATTAAACGAAAACTAGACCAAGTTTACACTTCAATTTTTCCTCGTACACATTTATAAAGACATTAAGCGACAAAAACTTTTATAATTAATCTGGAGAAATATATTATTTTCCTTTCAATGTTTATAGTTAGTTATTTCTAAATTTAACCCATCTATATGTATAACTATTGTTTCATAAATATGGATAAGTAACAAAAACAATCAAAATTAATGGAAATTGAATCATATTAGATAATAATAAATTATGAAACGTTAAACAAATAACATTCAGTGAATTATTAAATTTTTTCCTATGACAATTTAGCCGAATGGTAAAGCTCTGCTCTTCGAAACCATAGTGTGTTCGCAGCCATTTGGAATCGGTTTTAAGCAGTAGGTCCCGGTCGCATTAGATCCCTTGTGCAAAGCAGTAGACCGTAGCCCTCCAAAGAAAACCAAACATCTGGCAATTTATGTCAATGAATCTATTTAACCCATATTGTACCACACCAACTAAATATTTCTGAAAATTTTTGAAACTTTATCCATAACATTAATATGGTGTAACTAAGCATATAAAACCAAAATTTTAAAAATAAATTTTAATTTTTTAAATAATTAGCTGTCCTATAATTAGGCCAACTGTCCAATACACTACTAAAATTTAACAAGTATCACTTACATTGCATTAGGCTGATTCATAGTTGAAATTTGGGAAAACATTCAAAGCAAAGTTCAACATTACATTTTAAACACACTGTTGCTCCTTTCCTTTTGCAGTTCTTGAACTGGCATTTTTGGTAAGGGGTAATAGTAAAAGGTTATTCGTTGTAGGATTCAAATACCCCAAATTTATATCCAAATTTTACAGGTTTATTTTTCACGAACATCTTGCAACTGTGGCTTCCAAAATATTTTACAATTCTTTCATCTATGGTGAGAGTTTCAGAAAATATACCAAATTGCTTCAAGGTTATGGTGATTTTGTCATAAAAAAGTCGAATTTTGTAATAACGATCTTGCGTATCGATTGAAGAATCATCGTTAAAATGAATAAAGTGTTTGGTGTCATAATACCGTTTTCTGGACCTAGCGTTACTCACTAATGTAGTGCCAATGTCTGGAGTACTACAAGTAACCTCCACTATGTTTAAAAAAATAATAATAAATATAAAATTAAAGATTAAAAAATGACAACTTTTAAGGGGTTGCTAAAAGTATATTTTACAATACAATATATTTTGATTTCTCAGTTTTTTTTTGTTACTATGATAAAGTGTGTCTATTTTAAAGGCCTTAAAATCCACTCAGAAAAAGTTTATAACTTTATTATTAAATGGAATTCTATTTTCTGTCTTGTTTATAGGAGAGCGGTCCAATTGGATTTAACTGAGATTTCCATCAATATTAGGATGTGCCATTTCCTTAAATAAATATCCACATAGATATACATGAATATAAATCTATATAAATATACATACATATATATATATATACATATATATATATATATATAAGTATGTATATATATGTATATATAAATAAATATATATATATATATATATATATATATATATATATATATATATATATATATATATATATATTATATATATATATATATATATATATATATATATATATATATATATATATATATATATATATATATATATATATATATATATATATATATATATATATATATATATATATATATAAATATATATATATATATATATATATACCACATGCATTTTGAAATAAAACCTATTTTTTCAAATGATGATTTAATAACATTTAATCTTATTTTATCAAAAGCAATTATATATGCCAGGTTTAATGAAAATAAAAGGAAGAAAGGGTTTCTGTTTTAAATCACATTTAAAGTATCTATAGTTCAATTTCGGGATTTAAAATAAATGCGACGAGTGATTCTAAAATATCAGACGCAAATATTAAAACAACATCAATAAATCTTTCACGAGAGAAGGAACTGCCCCATTTATCTTTGGCCGAGAAAAATGGTTCTCCCTTAATTCCTGGTTTGCCCACTCAGCGGATGGTGTTAAATCCCCCCGTTTACCGAAGTTTTCCTGTAAATAGTATAAAGTTCTAACTTAAAAATGTTCGTCTTGATGGATGACGGATCTTATTAACTTTCACCTACTTTTCCTCATTAATAAACGAAACTTGTTCAGGGAAAATTTCTACCGATTAACAAGTAATATGATTATAGATACTCTTACACATATGCATATATATTAATACACAAGTATATGCTTATGTATATATATACATATATAAACATACGTATATATGAGTTTATGTATAAATATATATAGGTACACACATATATAGGTATATGTTTATATATACATATATATAAACATATACCTATATATGTGTGCATATATAAATATATGTAGGTATGTATGTATATATATATATATATATATATAAAATATATGTGTATATAGAAAAATATTTGTATTTGGATAAGTATTCTATATATATATAAATATATTTAATATAATATAATATTCTATATGTTATATAGAAATATATTCCATATAAAAATAAGTTTTACATATATATATAAATTATAATAATAGATATATATATATATATTATTAATAATTTATATATATTATATATATATATATATATTATATTAATTATATAGATATATAATTATATATGTATGTGTCTATTAATATACAAGTATATATTAATATATTATTTTATTTTCGTATATATTATTTTATATATAAATAATATAAAATTCGTAATAAAAAATTATATATACTACATATACTATATATATATATATATAAACATATATATATAATATTTTATAAATATTATATATATGTATATATATATATATGTATATAAAATAATATATATATAATATATAAATATATACATATATAATAAATATAGATTATATATATATATATATATTTATAATATATATATATAATATATATATATATATTATATAACATATATATATATTTATATACATATATATATAAAAAAACACTATATATATATATATACAATATATATATAATATATATATATAAATATATATATATAAACATATATATTTTATATATATATATTTATATATATATATTGTATATATAAATATATATATATATAATTTATATATATAAATATATATAATATATATAATATATATATATATATATATATATATATATATTATATATATATATATATATATATATATATATATATTATATATATTATATATATATAATATATATATATTATAATATATATATATTATATATATATATATATATATATATGTATATTATATATATAATATATAATCTCATACATATATTTCTGTCTCGAATATTGAAATATCTTTGACTTCGGTTATTAAAAATTGTACCGTTAAGTAGACTGATAAAATATTCCAACACTAAAAAGCTAAAATGATGTTTTTTTGGTATTTTCTATTTTCTTTCAGTTATTCTATAAATATTATTTAGCTCTATTTTTTAACTCTCGATGTTTCCCGATAAATGGAAAGGGAGGCTAGGAGTATATAAAACTTCTTAAGTTTGAAGAGTGTTAAACTAGAAAATATTCTATTATAAATATAAGCAAAATTGGGACCACTAAAATAGAATTTCTCAATCTGGAACATTCTAGCGTGTTCCACGATATTTATGTAATGTATCAAAATTATTGCACCTAAAATATCTATCTGAAATTCTCCTTTTCAGCTTCGCATTAAAACCTAACTTACCAGCTATAAAATATCTGATTTAAAGGAGTGTTCACTGACTTAAATTCATTTTACCCATCTCCAAAAACTAACACTAGAATATATGCTAATTTTCTGTCTACTGGTCATATTTTTCAGATATCCCGGGAAAATAGTTTTACTTCTGCAGTATCTAAATTGCTTTCTGCCTGATTTTCGAGCTAACTTAAATAATTAAGGTTCACTCTTTTCTCCCCACAAAACAAAAAGTCTAATGGGAATGAAATCACATCATTCGCTCGCTCTTGTGTGTGGCAAACTAAAAGAAGCATTTTTATTGTAGCATTCCATGCAAAGCTCTTGTCTTTTAAAGACGGAAGTTTTTATATTCAATAAATTTGAATTTCACAGCTTTTTACTTTGCTTCTTTCAATGGAACTACGACTGCCCTAATATTAGGAAGTATAATGGTCCTGTAAGCCCAGGCAGTTTAAATAACAGGGGATAATTATCAATGTAATCGGTAAAAGATAAATTTCCTGGTTCCACACACACATACTGATTTCTTTTCTACTCCAGCTGAGGCTATACCAAACGTTTATAAATCATAATGATAACAATTATACAAAACACAAGAAATATACTCCTATAAAACAAAAACAAATTATAACCTACAAACAAGAGAGTCATGACTAAATCTAATAAGCAATAACATAGATGACTGTAGTTGAAGTCTTTGACTCAGGAGCACAAAGCTAAATGATAAAATAAAAAACATTTAAAAAATTATCAATACAAACAATTTTCAAGATATAGTTACATGGTATTAAAATACAGCAATAAGTAAAATTCAATTGAAATCTAATAGCTTACAAAGAACAACCTAAAAGCATTATGCAAATTAAAAAATTAGATACTTGTAATTAACTGTAAAAATCGTTCCATTTTAATTATCCAAACTAATCTAGATAAGGGAGAACTGAGATTATTTCCACTATTAAATTGTTTATACTTATACGTCTGGCTATTTTGTTCATAATAAAATAGTTCACTTTGTAACAAAGAGTTACAGTTCAACAACACCAGCGCGAAACTGACTTAGAGGCGAAAGCAAAGTGAGTGACCCTCCTTCGACTCTATTGCTCAAGAGGGGTTGCTAAACGCGGAGTATCCATCTTCGGCTAAGGCAACGCTGGCCAACGAACTTTTTCGGAAGATCTGAGGGCCCTCTCTGAGAGAGAGCAAGGAAAAAGGAGTGCGGAGCTTAATTTCTTCTGCAGTAGTTCGAACATCCTTTTTCTTTTCTAGATAAAGATGCCATGTGGGCAAAATCTTTGATCGAGTATGGTCACTTTGGCATGATGTCCTAAATAGCATTTTATTTCCTATTTACATCTTTATTTATATTCAAAATAAACAAAATTTAGTAGGAGGAATTAGTTTCTTTTTCAATTTTGTATTTTCTCACAAGTACTCCACTTATACGTGCGGCTGGCCTAGGAGCACAATCGGCCTCATCTCTACACATTTAATAAACTAAAATTCTAAAAACCTCCTTTTTTTTCATTTTACGGATTTATTTTCTACCTAAACGTTTAGTACACCAATAAAATCTTTATGAATGTCCATATATGAAGCTAAACTTTTATCATTTATAATAAATAGCAAAAGGATTAATTAAGATAATTTACCATTTTATCCTCTGTATAAATTCTGTTCTACAAAAATGGATAAACAAATCTGAACTGTTTAAGCTGCTATTTTTTATTTTCTACTCAGTTACGACTAACATTTTCCGTATAGATAAGGTAGACATAATTCGTCTTTTTCTCTTTAGATTCACGTCTGGTATCTCTAGCGTAAAAAAACAGAAGAATAAAAATATCCTAATTTCCTCTTTCTTTTTTTCTTGTAGTTTTTTGTGGTCTATTATCTTTGTACCTCTAGTTAAATGTCTTTTCTCATTTTTATTTCCGGAATCGGATGTTTCTCAATAGGGAGCACAGAGTATAACCATAAATAAATATTTTCTTTTGAGGACTGGAAAAAAGTAACCCGGTTCAATGAGTCTCATTTTCTGCTTCGTCATGAAAAGTACAATCTTCGTCAAGTAAAGTAGAACCATGAATGAATATTTCCTTTTCAGGACATCTAAAAATTAACCTGTTTCGACGAGTCACATTTTCTGATTCATCCTGAAAAGTAGAATCATCATCATGAAAATAGAAACATAAATAAATATTTTTTTTTTGCTCCATTTCATCATACAAAATAAAATCATTCAAAAAGCAGAGTAGACTATAAATAAACATTTCCTTTTGAGAACTGAAGAAAAGAAGCCTGGACCGATGAATCTCATTTTCTGCTTCATCAAAGTATAATCATTTGCAAAGAGAGTAGAACCGTTAAAATAACATTTTCTTTTGAGGACATTTAAAAAGTAGTCTGGTTCAATGAGTCTCATTTTCTTCTTTATCATGCAAAGTAAAAATATAAATGAACATTTCTGTTACAATGTATGTATAATTTACGATGCATACTCATTGCACTGAGCTACTTATAATTCTAACCCAGATTATATTCTTGGTCAAAATCAATTATCAACACTGTATTCTGAAAAACATATGAGAGGTTGTGACTCCAGTCGTAAAAGAAGTAAATTAGGACCTACTCGGACGAAGTTAAGAGATGGGGCACAGTCAGGAATTAGGCTAGGCATCAATTACGGGAACTTCCAACAAGGCTTGACTCAGCTATTGTAGCTAGGTCGTAACCTTCAGGAATAACCTCCAGTACCCTTCCCCACGCCATCTCTTTATTTTCTCCTTTTACGGAGTTTATCTCAAACTCTCGTTTTCTTGTCCCCCCAAACGCTATTGAGATTCAATCAGATTTGTCCATAGTAATAATTATTAGGTGTAACTCTTTTGCTCTTTACTATGAGCATTTAGGATCCTCCCCTAGATGTATCCCCTATATTAATTTCCCATGGGAAAGTCTTCAAGTTGCAGGTGGCCACAGGTCCTGACCTTTTGGCGTTACGTGAACCCTGTCCACTGAATTTTAATGTGGCCTTCATCAAAGTTTCCTTTTTGTGTTTGCTGAAATAGGTCTGACGCAGAGTCCATAAATCAAGTCATTCTTGTACCTTCACACGTTTTCTTAATAATCACCACCTGTTATATAGATCTTTACTTTTAGCAGGGTTAATATGCCTAGATGAACTTACTACAATTTCATTTCGAGAACTGAAAAAAATAAATCTGATCCAACGCGTCTTATTTTCTGCTTCATGATGCAAAGTAGAATCTTCATCAAACAGAGTTGATTCATAAGAAACCAAGAACCTGTCCTGAATATAAGACACACACACATACACACACACACACACACACACACACATATATATATATATATATATATATATGTATATATATATGTATATATATGTATATATATATGTATATATATATGTATATATATATATATATATATATATGTATATATATATATATATATATATATATATATATATATATATATATATATATATATATATATATATATATATATATATATATATATATATATATGTATATATATATGTATATATATGTATATATATATGTATATATATATGTATATATATATATATATATATACATTTATGTATTAAAGAAATATCCCTTCCCACAAAAATTGTATAAAGAAAGACAAACATAAAAACTCAGAAGGTTTGATATACGTAGAACATAAAATTTTCTTCCAAAGAAATTCAAACTCAAAACTTTTATAATCTGCTGCGTTAATGCTCAAAACCTACAGATTCTTAATAGCACTTAATTATTCATAATTTTCAAATATTCCAAAATCATAACTTGGTATAAAGTCGACTCATGAAAAAAGAAAAATGGAGATACACCAGCTGAAGTTCATTAACAAAGTAACGATTTTATAGGCTTCGTGGAGTTTTAATAATTTTTTTTTCTTTGACTAGAACCAGATGGTGAAATCTTTCCTACAAATCCATTTAGATACTAAATTTTATATTTTTGAAGTTTGAAGTTTATTTTTTCTGCTTTATGAAAGCAGTTTACCTCCCATTCACTAGGGTTTATCCAAGAAGGGAAAATGTTCCTTTTTAACTTTTGGATACGTTCCAAGAGCTCGCTAAAATCACTTGTCGAAAAAATACAGAGAAAAGAAAAATATGACATGGTTCGCATTATAAAAAAATATAGCTTTACTCATCATTTTTTGCAGTATCATTTCGTATATATTTTTTTGATGACTGATAATAGGGAGAAAAATATGTATACGTTTTCTTTAAAAATGTTAGATGGGAAAGCATGGAGTAAATTATTTTAATATGTCTTGTATTATCTGAAGCTTTCAATTAACAGACCATTAATTTTTTTTTGGTAGATAGTACATTAGTTAAAAGTGTTGATCAAATGGCTCTTTTTTTCTCTCTCATTTTGACAAGTATCAGATTTTAAACAAATATGGCTGAGGAATTTTTTGTGCAAGAAATATACATGTTATTTAATGAAGGAAGTGTTATTTTTTAGGAGAAAAATATCTTTTATTTCAATAGAAAGTATAAAATGAATTTTTTACAACGATTAAATGAATTATAAATACAAAAAAATATTATTGCGCCCATTTAATTACTATCCCGACTTTTGAAATAGCAAAACGTAGATACAGAGCCAGTAATATAGTTTTAACTTCATATAATTGACCTTTGACTAATACGCTACAGTTATTCAGTTTGTCCTATAAAATTACGACGTTTTTTTGACATTATAGATCCTTTTCTTTAGACCAAGATAACGATATACTACGTATATAGTACATCCCATTTTAGGATGTGAGCTAAAATACCAAATCTAATCTTATTTCTTTGAATTGGTTGGTTTGGAGTACTACGGTCTACAGTTTTGCTACACATGGATTAATAAGAATGGGATCTACTGCTTAAAGCCGATTTCGAATAGTTACAAAATCTATGCTGGTAGTGAAATTTAAACTCACGAACTTTTACTGAAAAGAACCGGCCATCACTTGGCCTTATTTTGAATAGTCTTGTATTATAAAGAGATTTGATTTGGGCTAAAAAAATCTTTAAATGGAATCTAGATAAGATGATTTAATTACTTCTTAGGCTTCAATTACTCTGAATACAAAAATACAATTATACTTTTGTAATGACTTGATACATGTCTAACGTCTACTATATTTTGGATATAGTCAGGAAATGGAATGATGGATATATTTTTGTTCTTTAAATGGAATCTAGATAACATGATTTAATTACTTCTTAGGCTTCAATTTCTCTGAATACAAAAATACAATTATACTTTTGTAATGACTTGATACATGTCTAACGACTACTATATTTTGGATATAGTCAGGAAATGGAATGATGAATATATTTTTGTTCTTTAAATGGAATCTAGATAAGATGATTTAATTACTTCTTAGGCTTCAATTTCTCTGAATACAAAAATACAATTATACTTTTGTAATGACTTGATACATGTCTAACGACTACTATATTTTGGATATAGTCAGAAAATATAATGATGGATATATTTTTGTTCTTTAAATGGAATCTAGATAAGATGATTTAATTACTTCTTAGGCTTCAATTACTCTGAATACAAAAATACAATTATACTTTTGTAATGACTTGATACATGTCTAACGTCTACTATATTTTGGATATAGTCAGGAAATGGAATGATGGATATATTTTTGTTCTTTAAATGGAATCTAGATAAGATGATTTAATTACTTCTTAGGCTTCAATTTCTCTGAATACAAAAATACAATTATACTTTTGTAATGACATGATACATGTCTAACGACTACTATGTTTTGGATATAGTCAGGAAATGGAATGATGAATATATTTTTGTTCTTTAAATGGAATCTAGATAAGATGATTTAATTACCTCTTAGGCTTCAATTTCTCTGAATACAAAAATACAATTATACTTTTGTAATGACTTGATACATGTCTAACGACTACTATATTTTGGATATGGTCAGGAAATGGAATGATGGATATATTTTTGTTCTTTTTATCCCAGAAAGATAAATGTACATTTCATTAAAAGCAGTTTCTTA
>CM063501.1:163727901-163740401 GCA_032207245.1 Pardosa pseudoannulata
ATATATATATATATATATATATATATATATATATATATATATATATATATACGCAGGGTGTCCCAAAAGGTAGTTTACAAACCTAACTTGCTGGTCTGTCATATCACGATAAACAAGATTTACATAGGAATTTGTGTCTGAAAATGCAACTGTGACCGCTAGAGAGCCATGATCCCAAGTGTGGATCAGGAGAAAAAAATTATATCGATAGCGGTGTTAATATGATTTTTACTACAGATGATGATTACATCCCAGAAGATACTCAAAATTGTTTCCTTAGCCACAATGCACGTTTCACAACGTCGGCGTATGGATTCACGAACCCGTTCAAATTGGCCATTAGTGTCACGGACAAGTGCTGTTGCAAATACTAGCGTGAGAATGCAATGCGTTTGGGATAATCGTCAACGCACGATTCCTGTAGTTTTTTGGAAGTGGTAAGGGTGTTCCATGTCCTCGTGCAGTATGCGCATTTTGGTGGAACAACCTACACCCAAGACACGTTCGCTTGTTCGGAGACTTGTTTTTGTGTTGATGGCCAACTACTGTAGCACAGTTTCCTCTATGACAGGCATGCGTGTAGTACGTTGTTGACCGATGTGGCTACGTACTTCGAAAGCTCCTGATTCACACAATCTGCGCGCAATTGTCCAAACAAAACATGACTTGGCTGACGTCTGTTTGAGCAAAGCTGAAGGTACATCCGTACCGCGGCTCCTCCATTTCCATCAGTGGTGTCATATACGTAATGTATGTCGACCATTTCTGCGTTAATAAACTCATTCATCCTTCTCCTTCAACGTCCACGCCTGAAATGATTATTTTTCCACTCTCCCGTTTTCCTGAAATATCGCCCTCTAGCGGTCGCAGTTTGCATTTTCGGACACAAGTTCCTATGTAAATCTTGTTCTTCATGATAGAACAGACCAGCATTTTAAATTTGTAAACGACCTTTTGGGACACCCTGTATATATATGTAATCCATTTATTATAAAACTCCTTGACAAGGAGAAAGCTCAACAGCTAGCATTAAGAAAAATGCAGTCGGACCTCATATTGTAGAGAAAGCAGAAGTCTAATTGAAACTTTATTCCAGAGCAGCTACAACGCACATCTATTTTACTGGACAACAGACAAAGAACAGCCACAGAGTTCACTCTGACCGAACAGAGGTGCACTCAAGAGCGATGACAGAAATAATTTTCCCACTGTAAAAAACAATTTAATAAGCTAATTAAATGCAATATCAGAAAAACGCGAAACCATTTGCCGCCGACAGCTGGAAAACATGCTGAATAGACAGAAATTTTACAGTTTTAGGTACGGTTTGGTACGGTTTGGAGCGCTACGGTCTACTGTTTTGCACACGAGGGCTAATGAGACCGGGACCTACAATTTAAAGCCGATTCCAAACGGCTACAAACATCCATGGCATCAGCGGGAATCGAACCCACGAACTCCGGTTCCGAAGAACAGTGCTCTACCATTCGGCCATCGTTCGGCGAACAGTTTTTAGGATACAAAGCATTAAGAAGACTGTTAAGTGGAAAATACTCCGTCGAGTAATCTATTTAGAGGCTGGGAAAAAGATTTAAAGGTATTAGAACGGATGAGAGGAGGTTTTTAAAGAAATATTAAAGTTAAATAATTTTGATATATTACAGATATATATATATATATATATATATATATATATATATATATATATATATATATATGTATATATATATGTATATATATATATATATATATATATATATGTATATATATATATATATATATATATATGTATATATATATGTATATATATATATATATATATATATATATATGTATATATATGTATATATATATGTATATATATATATATATATATATATATATATATATATATATATATATATATATATATATATATATATATATATATATATATATATATATATATATATATATATATATATATATATATATATATATATATATATAGATATATATGTATATGTATATATATATGTACATATATATATGTACATATATGTATATATATGTATATATATATATATATATATATATATATATATATAAGTATATATAAATATGTATATATATATGTCTGTGTGTGTGTAAATATTAATTTCTATCAAAGTTATATTTATACGTTATTAGACCATGAATATTTCTACATTTATCGGTCTTAATATGAATGTAACATTAATGTAAAATTCATTTCTTATGAATTTGTTATAGAGATATCATAATTATTTTCCTCTGTAGAATCCGTGATAACTTGGAATTTTGATATTCATTAATATATAACCGTCAGAAATGTTTCAGATAATAATAGCTTAAATTTTCGAGTAAAATTTTAGTTTCTATTAATGTGTATATGTTTTATAAGAATATCAACATAAAACTATATTTATACCTTTTATTTCCACGTTTTAGTTTTTTTTTTAAATCAGACTGTTTGAGGTACAAATGATGAAGTATGTTTTCCCTTAAAATAAGTCCAATGTCGTTACAATTTGAAAATACCATTATCGCTTACTCAGGCGGGTTTATTTCAAGGTATCATTTTCGCCGAAGTCTTTCTCTGCGAACTAAATGTATGAATTTAGTTAGAAACAGGTATCTAACCGGTAAAAGAGTTAAATCCTTGCAATAACCCCATCACTCAGAACTGCATAATTAATTGCGCCGGGTTTCGAAACTGTTGGAACACACGGATAATTACTGCATCAAACGGAAACCCCGTCCCGACTGCTGCCGAGTCAAAAGAAGTCATTTGCAACACAATGAAAAGAGCACAAAGCCGCGCAACCCCCGGTGCTTCCACGGTTCCCCAAAATGAACCTTCTGAGGGTCATCCAAAGTGAATTAATCTTCGCGGCACGACTCTCAGCTTCTTCGTTTTCAGATGAATTCATTTTCCAAGTCATTTGTGGACGGTGTGTGTTTTAATGGATATTTAATGGCGATTACTCTCTGCCGCTCACCCCTTTATTTTATTTATTTTTTTGGCGTGCGAAAAGTTTTGAAAGATGGAAACTCTGCATAAGCATGTATTTTGGTGGCTCTTGAAGGACTGAAATGGTAAGGTAACGTTTAAAGTCTTTTTCCAGACAAAATTTTCTTTCTAACAATTTCTATATGTATGTAGTAATATTTTTTTAACCAAAATATTAGCCAATGTAATTAAGTCTCTCTTAAAATAGTTTTCATCCGATTCCATCCTTGCAGAACTTGGCAATTGTTTTCTATCAACGTGGCTAGCCCCAAAATACCAAAATTAATTTCTTCTTCTATCCTCACATCTTATGTAATACTTTATATCGTTAGTTTTGCTTCCTTCATGTCATTAAGCGTCAAGCACATTATTAACCATTAATAACCTTCATTGGCTGGCTCACACACCTAAAACTTCTGCTATATGGTTTTCATCCCAGAAGCTTTCTAAAGATGATGCTACAATAAAATCCGTTTTTCTTTTCCAAGATTCCTTCTTTTCTCCGTAAACAATGTTGTTACATACGAATTCACCCAAACCAGATATATATTCTCTTCCCTTATTATAGTCTAAATTGCCCATATATACACACATATACATATATCTCTTTCTCTCTCTGTATATATATATATATATATATATATATATATATATATATATATATATATATATATATATACATATATATATATACACATACATATGTATATATATATATATACCTATACATATATAGAAATATATATACATACACACACATATATATATATACATATACATATACAAATATAGACATATATATACATACACACACATATACATATATACATATACATATACATATACACATATGTATATATATATATATATATAACTTTAACATAAAACTATATTTATACATATTTTTCAATCCCATCTTGCGTTTAAATATAAAAATTAAAGATTTTCTCCTGTACTACAACATAAGAGTGTCAAATAAGGCGAGCCAAAATTATTCACATCATATATACCGAGTTGAAAATGAACACATTGCATGCGGGACACGTGCTAGTACGTTTTCTGACGTTTGATACTTGGGTCAAGTACTAGTACGGGTTAGTGTAACAACATGGTTTGTTTCTGGGCACAAAAATAACGGTATATACAAGAAAACGAAGCCGAATATTCTTGTCTACTATATTGATTCTGGAAAATTTAGAGAAATAAAAAGTAGTTTTTACATCAGTCTAAGTGGAACCACAGAACGGGAAGGTTGATTAAAAAAATCAATTTAGATTTAAAATTAACTTCTTATTTATCCTCGCGAAAATGATATTATATATATATGTATTATATATAAATTTGTTTATTTGTCTGTTTATATATTTGTTTATTTATTTCAATATGAAATACGAAAATTTGGTTAAAAAATTAAATAAGTTTATTGAGATTATTAACCGATTTATTCAGATTTAACTGAATAACTAAATTATACTCAAAACTCCCGCTCAAGGTACAATTCCGCTGAGAAATGTACCAAATGATGTGTTAAGATGACATAAGATTTCTATAATAGTCACCTTTTTACCCAATAATGCTTTTTAGAAAATTAAGGTTACAAAGGACATTGAATTTCAATTTTTTCAATTTTTAATTTTCAATGATACTTTTATAAGGATAATATGCAATGTTGTTACATTAAACATGTAAGGCAGAAAAATGAATTAGAAAAAGAGTTTTTGATAAAAAGAAGAGATTATAAAATTTGATTCGTCTAACAATATTCTTTAAAAATGTTCCGAGTGTACAGCTTATTGCCAAATTGCTTTTAATTTTTTATCTTGCCTTTTAGAATTTACATAGAAACAAAATTGGATATTGATTTTACCTCACATTAAATACTATTTATAAAAGAAACAATTATTTAAAGATATGAAACATTTTATCAATTGTTTCCGCCATTTTATTGTATTAAATATTCTGTAACTCGAGAAAATAATTGGATATTTTCAAAAGCCTACCCCGTTTAAAGACGAACACAAAATTAAAGATTCTAAAAACTTTTGAATAATAAATACCGTAAAGTAATGCAAGGAAAAGTAATGCACCTGGAAAATTTCAAATTACTATTTCAATACAAAAATCATCAGACTGGAAAATATTATTTTTAAACTTTTTAAGTAAGGATGCATGACAAAAATCAGATTTCAGTGCAGTAAAATAATCATAAGATTAGAAAACGTTTTTTGATAATGAAATATATGCCTAATTTGATTTTTTTCAGATAAAAAAATATTTTATATTCTACGTCAAAATCTATCATTTAAAAACCCCTTGTTCCCTTAATAATGGTTAGTTAATTCTGCATTTCTAAAATTGACAAAAAAGAGGGTTTTTTGACTACGCCACATACGTTTTCATAAAAGTAAATAGCTCAAGATGATTCATCAAATATATTCGTAGTGCATGCTAGCCTATTGTTTTCAGATTTTTACTCCCCATTGAGAATTCATAAACAAACAAATTTGATTTTCAAATTGCTCGTGTGAAACACAATTTATATAAAACAACTATTTATTCTTGTTCAATGATTTAATGCGTTTTTTCTCTATTTTATTGTACTGTTTACTCTGTTAATTGAGAAAATATTAAAGATTATATAAAAACATACAAAGTTTTATAGCAAACACATTTATAGACAATGTCTAAAGCTTTGAGATAGATTGAGAAAAATGAAATATACTTAGGTTTGACAATCACTGATATAAATCGAAAAAAATGCAGAGAGTAAATTAGTACTTTTTAAATCTAGAATATATCACAAGAAACTGGTTTTAAGCAAATAAAACAATCATTTAAATAAAAAAATCTTAATTTTGAAAGCCCTTTGTCGGATATGAAGATAGTGTTTTCTTAAGATTAATACATGATAATTTTTCTTATTATTATAATTCACAAATTAGGAATACATTTAAAATTTATAAATATACATAAATATTTATGGTAGTAATGAATAAATAAAACAATGAAATAATATTTAAATTTGTTATTATTGCAATTTGTGTGTCAGTTATAAATTTCGTGGCTGATTATCAGTGGATTAGAATAAATGGTCACAATGTATAGCAAACTATAACGGATGAATGTTTTATAAAGGTCGATTTTTAACACAATATCTAAATCTATGTATAAATTTATGTGAATAGGTTTATGAAAAGTAGGGAGCAAAATGAAGTTTAACTGCAGGAGGAGTCTCTTTCAAAGTATAGGAGTAGAGAAAGGTAAAAAATGATATTTTTTTGTGTAGGTTCCAAGGTAAATGTTGTCAACTGGACAAATATTTCTTTAAGAATGATACTCCATAATACATTTTTAAATTTTTTATTGTAATTTTGTGTCTTTTTCTGCAAAAGTTTTTAAAAACATTTTGGTCATATAGGTTCTAAGATGTAGATTTTATGTCTCACTGCTGGAAGTAAACCTTCATTTATCTTCAAATTTGAACTTAAAAATTGTGATCGTATTTCACTATTTACTCTTTACGGATCTAGTCTATTCATTGGATTTTGTTTCAAAGCACAAAAATTAAAAATATTGATAAGATACCCACATAAATATCCTTTATGTTTCCATTATTAGTAGTACGAATGGTAACATAATAGTTCCGGTGCTTATCTAAAAATATGTTTTCCTTTTTCTAATCTCCGTTCACAAAGGGAGTTGAACTTTTCAGCTTGCCTAATCCACTCTCTACTCGTGTTTATATATGACCTGTACACTCAGACTTTTCAAATGAATTTTCTCCATAAACACCTTTCATGCATAAATGTTCCTTTAAGTTTCTAGTTCCATAATACTCTGTAAATTGCAGGCCTACCAACGTTAATGAACTTCCAAATATTCTACAATTTACAACCTTTAGGTTACTTCCAGACGATCTCTAGAGGGTTTCACACAATCGTGCTCTGCTTTTTAATTTTCATATAAGTTGTCTTTAGGCATACATTGTAATTTATGGAATATATTGCAAAACCGTGACAATGACATGAAATAAAGTCCCTTTTCCAGTATTACGGAAAGAAAGCACGGCTAAACATCCACTTACTGAAGAACAATTAAACTTATAAACTAAATTAGCCAAATAATCATATTAATCGATATCATAACTAAAAATATTGAAATAAATACAAAGAAAATATGATAGTTTATACAGAATAAGGTATAAAAAGAAAATTGATATAAACGAATTTATATTTAAAACTTAACTTTAACACATTGGCTAACAACTATTATGTAACTCCTGTAAGAAATATTACCTCAACTAGACTTTCCAGTCTACGATTTCTATAGTAAAATACAGCCAGTCTGTGAGTAGCAGATTTGATATATAGCTCAAAGATCTGTCTACATTGCCTACGGTCACCTACCTTCCCTTCACACACGCACTATTTAAGTAACCAGATATTCTTCACCGGTGGTTATTCTTCACGGTTTGTTTTGTTTTTTGGATTGCTTTAGTGTAGCTTGGTTCGGTCTACTTTTTTTGCTACACTGGAGCAAATGACACCGGGACCTCCTGCTTAAAACCAATTTCGAACTGCTACGAACATCCATGCCACCGTGGGATTCGAATCTACGAATTTCGGTATCGAAGATCAATGCTCTAGCCATTCGGTTATCTTTCGGCAGGTGATCTCTATGGTGACCAATGTATTAATGGTTAAAATTAGAAAAAAAAATCATCTTAGAATGTAAAAGTCTTATCATACAGCAGCATGTATGAGTCAGTTTATGATTTCGTTAATTGGTAAAGAATGTGGAGCTATCTTCTGTTACAGGAAAAAAAATCATCGTATTTATTTAAATAGATGTTGACTTGTGATGAGTGGCCTCAATATAAGCCAACATCTGATAGGATTTCTGGTGTGATAGATTTTATGGACTTGTGGTGTGATGGATGTGACGGTATGGGGTGTGATGGATGTGATAGATGTTGACTTGTGATGAGGCAACTCATCACAAGTCAACATCTGGTGGACTTGTGTGATGGATCACTCAAGAAATTCCCGTATTCTTCAACGGAGAAAAGGAATGCTAAACAGAATGCTGCTTTTTCGATGCAATAAGGAATTTACACACTTCCTTGTCGCAGGGGCAAAAAGAGTTTTTATATTCACTGAGAAAATTTTGAATTATGAAGACACTACACACTGCAATATTTGTTTAAGAAGTTAGCCTTTTGATCCATGAATTTCGGTGACAAGTCTTATTTCTGATTATCGTCTAACGAAAAACCATCATAATTATGGTTCTACAATCTATACTTGAGCTTTTTGGATACTTAAAATATTTTAACAAATGCAGTAATATTTTTTAACCTTCTAGATAATACTTCTGCGCAAAATTTAGGAAGTATTAAATTTTTAATGCATTTTCTATGCATATCAAGGTGGAAAGATTAAAGATCATTTCTAATCCTTCTTTCAACTCTTCCCCACATCAACTGCAAGCAAAAATTCACATGAAAATATATTATTTTTAACCAAACTTTTGTGCTACGTGGTTGTTGGTCAGTAAAATTTACGAAATACACGAGGTCGTGGGTAAAAACTTAAAAAAGAAAATCATGTGCCAAATACTTTTTTTATTTTTTGTTAATAATTAACGTGTATTTTTTAAATTTACATAAATGTGAATCGATAATTTTTATATCGGTTTTCATGGAAAAAACAGTTGTATACAAGAAACTGATTTTTTCATTATTCACGAATTATTTGGGGAAAAAAAGAAAAGTAGAAAACTTTTGGAATTGAGAGTGATGGGGATTTAAGTGATAAGTATTTGTTTTATTATTTTCACCTACATTTATGTTTTAGAAATACAGGAAAATATTAAATTAAAGTTAGTTTAAAATTAATTTTTGTAAACAATATTTTATTATCTTGAATTGCTTCATGGAAAATCAAATCTCCTTGCAGAAGTGAGTAATTCTAAACATACACCCTTTCCTTCCAGGGTGAGTGCATTTTAATTGTCTAAACTTGTCTTCAATGAATACTAAGCTATATTAGATTTTAAAACATAGCTGTTCAATAATGAAATTTTATTTAAAATTTTTTTTAAAGATATTCATCACTTCTTTTCTATCTAAATAAAATAAGCATTTGAAATAAATTTAATTATTTTTCATCTAAAGGCTTAATGTGAATTTTAGAAGAATAAGGTTAATTTTTTATTTCTTAACATATGCATTATCAATAGTAATACCTTTCTATTGTTTTTCATTCCAAAAATCGTAAAATGCAACTTTTGTTGCATCTAATGCAACTTGGACAAACGAAACAAGTTTTGAGCTATACCCTACTCGTATTAAGGCAAACGGATGCGCCTTTCGTTTTAAAGGGTGAAACTAACCAATCTTTTATTATCTTGAATTGCTTCATGGAAAATAAAATTTCCTTGAAAGAGTTAATAATTATAAACATACACTATTTCCTTCCAGGGTGAGTACATTTTTACTGTCTAAACTTGCCTTCAATGAATACTAAGCTATATTAGATTTTAAAGCATAGCTGTTAAATAATGAATTTTAAAATTTCTATAAAGATATACAGGAATGCTTTTTTTCCTAAATAATATAAGCATTTAAAAATAACTTTAATTTTCTTTTATTTGAAGGCTTAGTGTGTATTTTAGAACAATAAGGTTAATTTTTTTATTTTTTAACAAATTTACTATCAATAGTAATTCATTTCTACCGCTTTTCTTGCCAAAAATTGTAAAATACAACTTTTGCAGTATCTAATGCAACTTGGACAAATCAAACACAATTTTAGCTTTACGCTAATCGTATTAAGACAAACGGATGCGCCTTTCGTTTTAACGAGCACTTCTAGGGTGAAACTAACCAATTTTTACTGTCTTGAATTGCTTCATGGAAAATAAAATTTCCTTGTAGAAGTTAATAACTTTAAACATACAATCTTTCCTTCCAGGGTGAGAACATTTTTTACTGTTTAAATTTGCCTTCAATCAATACTAAGCTATATTAGATTTAAAGCATAGCTTTTAAATAATGAATTTTAAAATTTCTATAAAGATATACAGGAATGCTTTTTTTCCTAAATAATATAAGCATTTAAAAATAACTTTAATTTTCTTTTATTTTAAGGCTTAGTGTGTATTTTAGAACAATAAGGTTAATTTATTTTTTTACAAATTTATTATCAATAGCAATTCTTTTCTATCATTTTTCATGCTAAATATCGTAAAACACAACTTTTGGTGCATCTAAAGCAACTTGGACAAACCAAACATGATTTGAGCTATACGCTACTCGTATTAAGGTAAAGGGTTGCGCCTTTCGTTTAAACGAGCACCTCTAGGGTGAAAGGACGAATTTGCTCAAGAGTGTCCTAATAATTTTGAAGCAGGGCATAAAGGCTTGGCGTACAACTCCGAGAGGTACTGTTTAAAAACCAGAGTGCATATAACCACGAAACTATTTTACGTGCCCCAGTCAACTTTAACACTAGATTTAAGGATGTTGATCATATACCTGTTTTTACTGAAGTGATCCAATTTGATTTAATACAAGAAAAATTAAAGTTTTTGCAAAGAAATTAGTTCCAAATTAACTTAAATAAAATGTTTATTATCAAAAAATTCATGGAAAACACTTTTTACATATAAAATCTGTTTTGAAACACATTTTCCGCAAACACTTCTATTACATTCAGCACAATGGTTTCTACACCTGTTTCTTTTGCATGATTGTTGATCTTGACAATTCTTCCGTGCGTCAGTAGAATGAATTTATATCATTGAAATGGAACTGTTCTCTATATTTACTTCTTTACTCTTCAGCTAATTGGAAAATAAAATCTTTTAATGAAATATTTACTTGAATCGTCTCATTGTTATACAGAACTGTTAAACCCTTCTGTGAGTCAAATTGGCTCACAACCGTCAAAATAGGTATATCACATTTGATAATGCGAAATGAAGAGGTCAACGGGGAAGAGGAATGAAAGTTTACATATATTTTATTACTTAACTAAATACCAACGTATGTTTTTGAAAAGTGATATTAAAGGTTTATATATATATATATATATATATATATATATATATATATATATATATATATATATATATATATATATATATATATATATATATATTGGTTTGGTTTGGAGCGCTACGGTCTACTGTTTTGCACACGAGGGCTAATGAGACCGGGACCTACAGTTTAAAGCCGATTCCGAACGGCTACAACATCCATGCCAGCAGCGGGATTCGAACCCGCGAACTCCGGTTCCGAAGAGCAGCGCTCTACCATTCAGCCATCGTTCGGCATATATATATATATATATATATATATATATATGTATGTATATATATATGTATATATATATATATATATATATGTATGTATATATATGTATGTATATATATATATATGTATATATATATATATATATATATATATATATATATATATATATATATATATATATATATATATATATATATATATATATATATATAGAGAGAGAGAGAGAGAGAGAGAGAGAGAGAGAGAGAGAGAGTGATCAAATTTTTAATGAGTCCAATTGGCTTGGTCCGTGTAGTGTTAACAAACACTGCGGATCCAAGGCTGGCTCTAATTCTGAACCCGCAAACTTCTAGTTACAAGATCGTTGCTTTTGCCGTTTGAGCTACTTGAGGCTTAAAAAATACGACTTTGGAGTGCTTGTGTAAAATTACTGAGTGCTCGTGATAAAACATTAATTATGGGTTGGAAGTAGCTTTTCTAACGTTGTCAGATACCTTAAATTTTATTCATTACATGACTGCACAATCAATAGTACTTTACACATCATACGTGGAAAATTTCCAATCGAACATAACCTTTTCACTTCAAATTGTATGAAAATAGATTTATATAAATATGCATTCCTATTTTACCATGTCATGGCTTATTTAACTCCGTTCCATGCGTATACTTTTGCAGCTTTTGACGGATTCTTTTATCTTTCCTGAAAGCAGGGAAAAGAAAATTGTTTACCATAGTTATTTGACAGGTTTTTGAAAAACCGTCTAACTCCATTACATCCCGCTTAAAATGCATTCATAACTCCTTCAAATTCAAAATCTCCAAAATTAAAAAAAAATCTTTACCTAAGCATGTATTTTCATCCTTAAATCGATATATTTACTTTTTTTATTTGTTCGAATGTTTTACTTTTGCATTAAATTTGTGTTTCTATTTCCTTTTCAAAAACGCATATTTTATGGAGGGATTAAGATAAATCAATTGCTATCAAAAATATAACCTTTTGCGTTTTAGGAAATAAATATTTATAAGATGATGAAATGGGATTTGAAATTAGTAAACACACACACACACACACACACACACACACATATATATTTATATATATATATTATATATTTTATTTAAATATAATATATTTATATATTTAAATCTATATATATATATATATAT
>CM063501.1:163742901-163745401 GCA_032207245.1 Pardosa pseudoannulata
TATATATATACATATATATATATACATATATACATATATACATATATATATACATATATATATACATATATATATATATATATATATATATATATATACATATATATATACATACATATATACATGCATACATATATATATATATGTATATATATATATATGTATGCATGTATATATGTATGTATGTATATATGTATATATATATGTATATATATGTATATATATATTAGTGTTCGCTGAGAGCGTGGAACGGGGAAATTAAATCGGCTACGAAGCAGTATACTCTGTTTTTTCTCGATGTTTCTTTAAAACACATGGTTTGGACGACATTTGGGGTGAAAATATTCAAAGTTATTGTAGTAAGTAAATTCTTAATTCCTTTAATCATAAATCTTACTGGGTTTTTCTTTTCCCAATGCTGATCCAGTGCTGATCCAATCCATATACATTTAATTCTATTAATTGTATTTATGTATTATGTATCCCCCCCTCGTTCATATTATTCTTATCTGTTGTACTGTGTTAAAATCTTAAATGTTAGTAGTCATTAATTCTCTTTTGTTAGTAATATATTTGCTTTGTAATGTCAAATCTTAATCTACAATAAACTGTTAGCAAATCCCTTCCCTTTTGTCATTTCTCAATCACGAAGTCTTTATTTTAGTTTATATATTCAATTATACATTCCACTAATTCTTAACATCTCATATTAGTACTTGTATTGATTTTTAGTATAAGATGTCATTACTTGTTATTTAATCCAATAAGACTATATGAACTCAAACAACAATTGACAATTTCACAGTTTGCATTATTAATTATATTCTTAACGATTATTAAAGAAACACAATTTATACGACAAAGAAATAGTCCAACCTCCCATTTCCTTTCAACAAGATACAGACCTCTCTATATATTTTGTTTTAAAACAAGCATATGAGCATTGAAAATGAAATAAACTAATTTTGCAATAAATTCTAAATGGATGTACCATAATGAAGATAATTTTTCTGTCTAACCTCTTTCCGACCTGGTGATCGTAGGAATGCAAAAATGTCTAGACATAAAAGTTTAATTTGTTAACGTGTAAGGTCTGCAGAACATTAAGAGATATAGATATCTTTAAACAATAAGATTTAATTGTCCCTTATAATCATAAATGTATCATTATTTTTCCAAGGTTTCAATTTCTTTCGCACTTTACTGGATATATTTTCCCAGGGGATAAAGTTAGTTAGGTTTTTTCATAGTATCAACACACGTGTCTAGCCACCACTTAATTACTTGAAAATTCTTTTAACATAAATTAAATGACTAACTTTTTAAAATTGATATTGTTTTTGAAATTCATAAGTTTTAATACGTGAAGTGAATCAAAATAATAAAAATTAATCGTGCCCTTCTTAAGATATTAAACGTATATATAAAATGCCACTGATGTCTGGACATTATAGTTCGTTTCAGACAACGCTGGCTGTCTAGACAGTACCTCGTCGCGATCAATTAGTAACTGTGTTTAAATACATTCGTATATTCTTTTTTAAGCAAAGAGACTGGATTTTTCTTTTTTATGATGTATATAATAGAGAAGCATTGTTATCGATAAAAAAATAACTGGAAATCGAGACGGGGATGAAAAGATACCTTAGTCAATAAAGATTTATTTGGACTGGCGACCAAAATTATTTAAGGGGGGAAGTAAACTTTGAAATGGTCGAAATTGGAGTAGAAATTCAATATATCTATATTACGGAATTGTGAAATAGGACTATAAATATAAATAAAACATGGTGTTTTAACATACAACACTTTATAATTAATATATATTTTTTTAAATTCTAGCAGCTAGTTCCATGAACAAGAATACAGATGAGAAAAATGAACAAAAATATCACAATAAATAGAAAGACATCGTAAAACAGGAAAAAAAGCATCGAAATAGTTCAAATAAGCAAAGATTATTGTTCCATAAGTTCTCTTGCTTCCCAATACTTTGATGACTCTTTTCTTCATGGAGAGGTCTACAAGTTAGCAGGTAGTGTTTGTTGATTTATTTATTTTTTATTATCATACAGGGTACAGGTAGCATCAAGGTAGAATGCCAAGTCAGTATAGATGGAGCAGCAAGGTAAATATGTCCGGTAAAGGGACAGAAAGAAGCCACTGTCTCCCGTCTACGTTTGTCAGGTATGTGTGCTAAAATACAATTATTTCTACAGCAGTTTTTATTTTAGAAAAATAGAATATTTAATAATAATTTTAAACCAACAGACAATTTGGTTATTATTAATAATTATTTTAAATAATTTTTCAAACGAAAGTTTACAAATTTTATAAGCATTTGAAAATTTTCAGAGGCAAGTCTAATCTTCATATACTTTCGAAAATTATCGAAAATTTACTTTTTAATATACGAAATAAAAGTTAGTTAAAATTAATATATTTCAAACAGCAAAATATCTATTTTTTAATTAAAAATTATTAAAAATCTGTTGTACAG
>CM063501.1:163750401-163762901 GCA_032207245.1 Pardosa pseudoannulata
CAGATTAGCCATATCAGACAATAGAAGCGTCTGAAATGTTACCCAAATTATGACTTTATGTCATGTAATTTAGTAGGATGAGCATATAAATAACTTATTCTTGACTATAATATACAAAATTTGAACTATAATATAGTAAAATTGACTACAATACAGAAATATCATGTTTCATACAAATATTTCGACACACCTTAGCGTTCATTTTCTCTTCACAGCATTACAAATATTTTAAATAAACAACGCTCGAAATACAACCATTATGTTATTAACTACGTGGTCTTAAAAAATACCTTTTTTCAGGAAAGGGAACAGTTTCCTTACAGTTTTTGCCCTCTATTTCCTGCAGATCAGATCTCCTTGACTGAATTTTTCTCAAACGATCAATATGCACCTTTAAAAGTGGTGAGAAGTTGTCATTTAATTTTTTAATACTATATGTTACCTTGGAATTACATTCAACAATTTCAAATGGACCATTTAATTTTTGGTTGAATTGTTCACGGGATTTTACATAAACAATATCACCAATTTCCAGAGATCTTAATACCTTATTTTTATTGTAGTTCTCATTTTGCTTTGATTGAGAAGCTGTTAAGTTTTCATAAGATTTTTGAAAAGTTTTATTTAGAGAATATAATAAATTAGATACATAAAAGGATTTATCAAAATTTAAAATTTCTATATCTTTTTCAAGAGTATCAAATAAAAGAGAATGTTCTCTACCGAAATGTAACATATTTGGAGAAAAACCTGTTGCAGGGTGAGGTGAGTTATTATACATATGCTTATGTATAAGAACTGCAGACTTAAAATTATGACCATCACTTAGTAGGGAATATATAGATGCTTTCAAAGACGAATTTACTCGTTCGCTAATTGCATTACCTTGTGGATGGTAAGGAGTAGAATGTGCAATTTTAATCCCTAACATTTTGTTAAATGCATTAAAAGCTTCAGCTATAAAACATTTTCCATTGTCACTTAATGTGACTGATGGACGACCATAGATTGAAATGTATTCAAATAAACATTGGGTTATGGTCTGTGACGACATACTAGAAATAGGGAATAATTCTAAGTGACGTGTAAAATGATCAATTATGGTTAGTATATACTGATTATTTTGAAACGGACCAACAAGATCTAATGCTATCACCTGAGATGGAGCAGTTGGAATGTAAGACTTTTGCAAGGGAGCAGGATGAATTGCATGATTCTTTTGAGTCATGCACGTATGACACGAGTTAATATAGTTCGATGTATCGGAAAACATACCTTTCCAATAATAACGTGCAGAAATAAAATTATATGTTTTATGAATTCCAAGATGATTATAGTGGTATAACTTAATAATTTGTGCATGAAGTGATTTAGGAGCAACAATGATGTGAGCTGAATATTTTCTATGTTTGGTGACATTGGTCCGACATAGAATATTATACATATCATGCATGTAATACTTAGATGTTGAATTGTCTAATTTCTTGTTGTTTAACTTTTCAATTATGTTAGAAAGTTGTACATCTTTCAGTTGTTCCTCTCTAATTTTATCTAATGAGATTTCATTATCAGAAGAAAAAGAAGTCACATTACAGATTCCCTGGCTTTCTAACTGATTATCCGAATTTGAAGTTTGCATGGAGTGGCTATTAAAGACAATTGGTAAAATTTGGGATGAGTCTTTTAAAATAGAAGGGTCAGAGTTTATATCCATTTTAATTGGTGACTCCTCAAGTCTAGAAAAATAATCAGCAAGGACATTATGTTTACCTGGAATATGCTTAAATGTGAAACTATATTCACTAAGATCCATCAACCAACGGGTGGTTACATTAGCAGGAGAAGAAGTCTTTTTATAATATTGCAAGGGTTTGCAATCTGAGAGGACAATAAATTCTCTATTGTATAAATGCTGTTTAAATGCCAATACTGCACGATGTAATGCCAAAAGTTCCAATTTAATTTGCGGATATAGTTTTTCAGCTCCAGAAAGAGTTTTGCTGAAGTAAGCTACAGGACAAAGTTTGTTTTCAAAAGGTTGAAGTAATACGCCTCCAATTGCTATATTACTAGCATCAGTGTTCAAATAAAAAGGTTTCGAAAAATCCGGAAGTCTGACAAAGGGTTCACTGAAAAAAATTTGTTGTAATGCATGAAAAGCATCTTGCTGTTCACTTCCCCAAATAAATTTTACTTTAACTGAAGTTAAGCATGTTAAAGGATAAATAAGTTTGGCATAATTCTTTATAAGACCTCTATAGTAATTTGCAATACCTATGAATCTTTTCAGTTGTCTTTTATTTTTAGGAGTTGGAAAAGATGTAATTTTAATAATATTTGAAGTTACAGGCTTGATGGTGTTCTGAGAGACATGAAATCCTAAATAATCTATTGATTCAGCATGAAAGGAACACTTACTTGGAGAAAGTGTAAGGTTGTATTTTGATAGTACTTTCAATACAACGTTAAGATGTTGTAATGTTTCGTCAAAATTATGTGTAGCCAGAAGAAGGTCATCTTGATATGCATAGAGACCTGGAATGTTTGCTTCTTGCACGACGGAATCAATTAATGCCTGAAACCATGAACTAGCTGATTTTAAACCAAAAACCAGTCTTTTATTTTTATAGGTACCCCATGGGGTTGTAAAAGCTAAAATTTCCTGATATTTTTCAGGCAGATCTATTTGCCAGTATGCTTTTGAAAGGTCTAAAACTGTAAAATATGAAAATTTTGATAAATTTTGAATAATATCGGATATTTTAGGTAAAGGATAGGCGGAGCCTTTAATCATAGTGTTCAGGAGTCTAAGGTCTAAAGCCATACGAAATGTTTGTTTCCCATCTTTGGTTGGCTTCTTTTTTACAAGAAGCATTGGAGCAGCCCAATTTGTGGCAGCTTTTTCAATTAGACCAGCTTCTTCAAGCTCTCTAATTTGGGAATAAGCTTCATCTTGGAGAGCTTGGGGAATCGGAAAAGGTAAAGTTTTAATCGGAAAATCAGAAATAAGTTGTATTGAAGGGACAACTTTATCGGTATGACCTAAAGTTTTTAGCGACTTCGAAAACGCAGAAAAATTTTGTAGTAAAAGATCTGAAATGGCAGTTCTTTGCTGATCACTGAGATGTTCAAGATTAAAATCATCTTTTGATATTTCAGATTTTCTGAGGTCTATGATTTCCTTTGAAGCAGAGATCAAATTTACAGTTTCTTGAGAATTTATATTATTGGTGAATTCATTACTTTGATGAAGTTCCTGAATAGAATCAAAATTAGAAATTATTCCAATGCCCTGACCTTTACTTAAATTTACAATATTTTCTGAATTATTTTGCATGAATACATAGAAAGAAAACCGTGAATTATCGTTGGTACCTTTGAATGGAGTAGGAGCTATTATTGAATCAGGACATTCAATACTTTTAATTTTATCATTTGAAAATTCGAAAAGACAATATTGAGAGGCGTGGACATAATTTGTGTGAACTTCAAAAAACTGGCATTCTTGCGGATGTAAAGTTACTTTCTTTGATAGGAAGACTCGTGCAGGCTCGTTCATTTGAATATTTAAAGTAGTTTCTCTTACAGTCGAGTCAGGAGATGTTATTTCATATTCGAAACTATTGTCATTTTGCTCTAAATTTAATGGCATATTGGGGTTAGATGCATTGTTTTGATGTTGTTCAGAATTTTCATTTATGAAGAAATCTATGCCTTGAATGGTTATTTTGTTTTCATGAGGTGTGAGAGAGAGATGATTCTTTCGAATAAAGTCACATCCCAGAATACCATGAAATTTGGAGGATACAAAGTCCGTTGTAAAAAAATTTTGCCGAAATGATTTATCAAACATTTTAAAAGGTATTTCTACACATGAATAATAATTAACTTTAGAATTTAAGGTTGAGATCTGTACTTGACGAGAAAGATATTTGGCTTTAATATTGTGTTTGATATTATTGAAAATTTGAACATCAATCAAACTTATAGAACTACCTGTATCACAAAGCATTTTAAAAACCTGATTATTAATTTTAACATTGACAATGGGCAAAGTATATTTATTATCATCTAAAGCACCTACATTTTCATTTTGGCAAGGTGTTAAATTTACAGGTTTATTATTTTCTAACTGAATAATATTAGAATCATCATTGTAATTATTCTGGATAATTTTCTTACATACAAAGGGAGTGGCATTAGGATTTAATGTAGATTCAAGTCGAAAGTTAGCCGCTGATGCAGGGTAGGATGTTACGTGAGGATTATAGCCATCAGCACTCCATATCCTCTCTACTCGTTTAAATTAACTTTATTATTTTTCACGTCGGCCTGGAACTTGAAGCAGTTTTTTAGAATATGGTTTGGCTTGCCACAATATTGACAAAACACTTTGGGTTTATTTATAAAATTCCGACGGTCATAATTTGGAAAATGTCTAGAATTTTGACGATTGTATTGATAATTTTGATGTCCTGCTTTCCGAGGATACCATTTAGTTCGTTTTTGTATCGACTTGTCACATTTCACTCTATCACTTTGGATGTTATTTACAGCTTGATTTTCAGATGCTTTGTGTAATATTGAATCAAACTTTGATTCAATATTGCGAATTGATTTTTGTAGAGCATCAATATTATGTGCATAGGAAGATGTGATATGATTTTGAGAAATATCCAGTAATGTTTGTGCGCGCTCTGTTGCAATATGATATTTATTGATATTTTCTTTTTCCAAATCAATTCTTATATGATCTGGTATTGCTTCCAATAATTTTGCTAATTTAATTGAGTCTAAGGCGTTTTTGTCTGTAATTGTGGGATAAATGTCAACTACTAGACAATCAATTTTGTGGGACAGCTGAATTACTGATTCACCAGCTCCAAGTTTTAAATTTTGATATTGAAACTGTGATAACGCAAGTGACTGTTTTCTAAAGTAGAATGCAAATTTTTCTTTGATATCCCTTAACTTAATATTTTGACTCTGCAACTCTGGACAGGTAATAAAATATTCTTTTGCCTTACCCTCAAGTTTATTTACGAGATGAGAAATAATTTCATTATCCGTTAAATTATTATTTAATTGAAGTCTTTCCAGGTTTCGGAAAAAGAACTCCAACTGAGTAGGCGATCCATCGAAAGCGGGAATATTACTAGCCATAATATTAGTAGATAAATTATTACAAAGAGTAAAATTCGAAGATCTTAAATTTGGCATAGAGGCAACTACATATATTTACATAAGACATAGAAATACTGAACATGCACATAACAAAATAAATTAAAAAAATATTACTTCATATTATCACAAAAATAATTAATAATGGAATAGAGCTGCATTGTTAATACTAATTTAATATCAGATTGAAAAAAAAGGACAAGTACTAATTATTGTAGCATTGAATAATTAATTACACATTTCAAACCATAAAAATTGAATAATAATTTATATGAGGAAAATATTACTTCAATCTGAAATTGTCACATCATAAAATACTAAAAAAGAGCACCAATAATGTAATCACATACCAAAGTCCTGTGAAGTCAACTGCCGTCGAAAAATTCCACATCACATGTAAAAACGCGGCACCATTTATAGAATAAATATTTGTTGAATAAAATGTTTGACAAAACTCTTTGAAGGAAGTTAATGTGTATCCAAGTTTGACATCAGCATGCTTGCAATTCAAATGTTGAATGTTCCTTTTTTTTATAGTCCGCAATAACCTTTGATCGGTTCTTTGTTGGAACAAAATGGCGGCAGACACACTTCACTGTCTTCATATTGAATGCTTCAAAACTTTATGACAAAGGAAAATGCAAACTGACGAAAACAAAAATAGTCCAATTACTAAATAGCTATAAGGAGTCTTTATTTATAACTATTTCTTGCTGACCTTGTCTAAATAGCTATAAGGAGTCTTTATTTATAACTATTTCTTGCTGACCTTGTCAAAAAATATTCGTCCCTCGACATGCATAAAAATCAAAGAAAAAGGAGCAAAATGGCTCAAAAGAAATATTTTTTCCTCATAAAATGATGCGGGTGAACTCTCCCCCAATTTCGGCCAGAATGATGTCCATTCAACCCCGCGAATGGCGAGGTCAGTGGAAAAATCCCGCCAGCGGGAACCCAAGACGATCGCCAAACGTAGCTTGAATAGGAACAACAGCCTAGGAAACTTAGGGCGCCAAGCAGCGCTCAAGCTGGACAAAAGATGAAAGATGGGGAGAGCAAAACGGCAACCCACGGATGGTCAGCGCGGGAAAATTGAAGGTGACTCGGACATGGACAAGCCCCATTCCATAAAATAAGGGGTCAGGAGGCCGGCAATTCCTGGCATTCCCTTTTACATAGAATGTGGCTATACCACAATACTGTATGTATACATTTATACTTGTGCGTGTGTTAATGCATTAGTTTCAATGTGTCTCAGTTATTTCGTTACTTTCTCAGCTTTATGTATATAAAGACGTAAATCTCTTTCAATTAGCTGTAGTAGCTCAGTCGGGAAAGGCATGAATCTCATAGCCGGTGGGATGTGAGTACCAGACACGATATTATCTGGCCAAAGATCTGCGGTGTTCCTTAATGGCGGAGGATGCACGTAAAATATGTTCTAGTAGCAATATAGTAGCAATATCTGGCAAGTTCAAACGATACCTCTGGAAGTGTCAAGTCAAGCCCAATTGGTCTTTGCTAGCAAATTACGAGGAACTAGCAAGGGCAATATCCGTATCATTTCATTATCTACCACGTGCACGCCCGAGTAGTAGTGTATGAATAACAGTTTCACAGTCCTATATGGTATAAAGCTATATGTCTGTACTACCAGTTGGGAAGAATAAACTTCCTTTTAATAAATGCCAATCCAATGGTACTGTTATCATATTAAATTTCAAAGTGTTCCGAAATATAAGCATCCTATGAAGACGTAGCTTATTCTGATAACTACATGAAACGAGCGAATCCAATTGCATTTCTGGAAAGAATAACCCTTTTGAGAATTACACCTGGCAAACATCTGAGTTCTTAAAGTAAAAATCAGAAGTAAAAGATAAAAACATTTCTCCTTATCATTACGATAAAGTACTTGCATATGTTATCGAGGCAGTTTGAGGGAAGTAAAAGTACTAATTCAATAAAATTAAGCTAAAACGTACTCTACAAACGCAGATGGATTCAATTTTATTGATTACATACAATTAGAGTTGCTCCCTATTCGGTCTCGTTTCGTGATAATACCTTTAACATTTTAACGATTGCAACCCCAATAATATAAATCTTTTAAACTCGGCTGATGGTTATCTGGTCTATAGCTAATTAGAATTTAATGCTCAAAGTATTTTTTTCATTGCGGTACGGTGCCTCGATAAAATAAATGCCTTAAATACAGGTTGCGTTTATAATGTATATTGTAAATGCCATATATTTCGTGTGAAAAATATTTCATACAAGGTTCGGAAATAATTTTCTGTACTTTAAGAAATAATATACGTTAAATATATTTGTTTTAATTTCTCTCTATTATATATGTATATATATGTGTGTGTTTGTGTGTGTGTGTGGGTGGGTGTGAATTAAAATAGATACAATTTATTTCGCAAAAGTTGTAATACTAGGGATAGATTCGCTAGAAATTTATTTTTGAATATAATTATATCTAAGTTAGTTCAGTTAAAATGTCATTGCACATGCACACACGTGAGTACGAACAGACTCTCTCTCTCACACACACATATATACGGGGGTTGGGCATAAGTAATGGCAACTATTTTTTTTTCTTGTAGATATGTGAACGGATCACAAACGTATTTGTCGTATGGAAGTTCTGCCGGCATAGTGTTATGTAGACAACAGATGGCTCTGTGAGAGCTGGTAGTAGCGCAATGAGATCTGTGAAATCAGTCAGTTGGTGATTGTCGTGTGAGATGGAAATAACAAGTGTTGAGCAGCGCCCTTACATCAAAATAGCCGTTCTCCGAGGAAGAAATGCAATGGAATGCCACAGTGAATTAGGGGAAGCGCTTGGGAATAGTTCCCTACCATACCGTACAGTAGCATAGTGGGTAGGAAAATTACAACAAGGATCAGGGGCTATTTTGATGTAAGTGCTCTGCTCAACAGGGGTTACTTCCATCTCGCAGGACACTCATCAACTGACTGATTTCATATCCATCGCTGCTTTAATACCAGCACAGAGTCATTTGTTGTTTCGCATACACACTATGCTTGCAGAACTTCAACACGACACATATACGTTCACATATCTACAAGAAAAAAATAGTTGCCATTACTTATGTCCTAACCGTCGTATATATATATATATATATATATATATATATATATATATATATATATATATATATATATATATATATATATATATATATATATATATATATATATATATATATATATATATATATATATATATATATATATATATATATATATATATATATATATATATATATATATATATATATATATATATATATATATATATATATATATATATATATTGCCATGTGAGTTCCGGTACGATAGGCAGCAATTTAATAAATTTACAATTGATTGGACTACATATTGGATTATGGAAGAGGTAGTTTAATTTTTACTTTACATTTGTCTTTATTATGCATTTTTGCTCAGTTATAAAAAATTCTATCGGCTGCATCATTCTACGATCCTGAGTAGAAATATAAGCTTGGCCTGTTACTGCCTGGAGTCAGTGGCGTGCGGTAAGTGTTCATGCAGGGTGTGCAGAGAGCAACAACAACAATAATAATAAAACCATAAAAACGTACGTTAAACACTTCCTTAACGTTTATTATTCATTTGTACACAAAATCCATACATATATCCGTATTACTAATAAAATAACGAAAAGCTTATATTTCCACAAAAAACTTATATTTCAGCAAATGTATCACTACACGGCAATCGCCGCTGCGTGCCTCATCCGGATGCTTATTAGTGCCGACAAACCAAAAGTCTAATCCATGTGCAGAAGATTTCACTGCACGCTGGCGCAACAGAACAAACTATTTCTCGTTCGGTCAGTGGATTAAATTATATTTATTAATTGTTTTTAACATTTGGAAATCATATATTCTGCGAAAAACATCTTGACAATTTTTAAAAACAAAACCAGGGATATGGTGTTACAGATATAACTTATATACTGTCTGTAAAATACAATGAAGGGTAAAATTTGGACTGTTCTGTTGTAATTCGTTTCTTTTTTGTCTAACAAAACAAAATTGTTTTTCAGCGAATTATTTCTATAAATATAATACATCACCGAAATTATTTTACCTCACTTAAACATTTCCTTTTATATTAATGAAATACTTCTTTTATATTTACATGAAAACAAAATTTTACAATATATTAATTTAAACATTAACCGTCTGCAAAACCGTATGACCAGTTAATCAGTTAAAAAACCAAAATCGCTTCAGCACGTAAGTCCCCGCTCTAATACAACGCTTAATAAACCGTACCTTCGTATGATTCTGAATGCCAAGTGCAGGAAAAATAGCTGCACTTGCCTCAGTGCTATAGTATGATGTGCTTCTCCAGTAGCCCATACATATAAAGCGTGATTTTATATCAGTGCGCAGTGCGTACACATAAAAATTTCCTATGTTTGTTTGCTTTTGAACACGCTAAGCACCTAGTACCGCACGCACTGCGTGAATAGAAGCAAGCAAATCAACATAATATTTGAATATATTATAAGTAATATTTATTATATACCATATAAACATAGGTAGACATAGGTACAGAAATTTATTGTCTCTCATAATTTTGCTAGGGTGTGCAGTGCACACCCTGCATATATGGACCGCACGCCACTGTCTGGAGTATTGATTGAGATTTTGGAGGACATGGTAAACATGAACATATTTTACGTATCCCAGTCACCTTTAACAAACACGGCAGATCTCAGGACGGCTAGGGCTCCGAACCCGCAACCACTCAGTTACAAAATCGTCGTTGCCTTTGCCGACTGAGCTACCTCAGATTCTACATAGTGAGTGTGTGTGTTATGATTTTTATTAAGTTTAAAAATTTATTTTCTACGATTTTTTCAGATGATTTCTTTAGTTTTACATGTTTTATCAAAGATATAACTTTGGCCTAGAACCTATATTTTTAGACTTACCTTTATGCTTAGAGATTAGACACACATAGAAATTTACATGAATATTTTCTGTTAACTATAATAAAACTTGTATGTATAGTTAGAAACAATGGAATTCAATTATAATTACTAATTCGTATTTAAACTTGAATTTATAGAAAAAAATCTGGAATTTATTGTGACAGTTATCTTGAAATGATTAATGTTTTAACACTGGGAATATAAGAAAAAAATAGTCAATTGATACTTTCCATTTTTATTATCCAGATTATTTTTTATTTAACTTTTTTGACGCTTTTATTGTTTAAAGGAAAGAGTTAATTCCTGCTCAAGAATAAATATTTTTTCTAGTGACAGCTAAGTTCTGGAAAGTAAAAAATTCCTTAATGCAGCTTAAAATGGGCTTCGTTTAACATAAGAAAGGGAAAAAATTTGGAAAGTGAAGTAATGAGTTTAAATTTAAGCTTTCATTTAAAAAAATAAATTTGTTTTTTAAGATAAAATGCTTTTAATGTTCGCTGAAATTCGAAGATCTGCGACAAATTATTTTTATTTTTAGAGAACTAACGTCTAACAATTACATGATTACTTATTATTTTAAATACTAAAATGTGGAGAGTTACAAACTACTATTTAGATTCAAAATGTTTCATTTTTCACAAGAAGTATACACAAAGAACACACACAAGCGAATATATATATCTGACATAAACGAGTGGTTAAGGCATGGAAGATACATTTGATTTCATATATAAAAACTTCTTTATTGTAATCCTTCTTATATATGATTTTATATATTTATAATTTGCCACGACACATAAACACATATATTATATATATATATATATATATATATATTATATATATATATACATATATATATACATATATATATATATATATATATATATACATATATATATATATATATATATATACATTATATATATATATACAATATATATTATATTATATATATATATATATAATATATATATATATATATATAATCAATTATCTCCTTTTAAATACAAGGATTGAAGAAGAAACTCATATATTTTCACTAAACATGTCAGATAAGAGTCATTGAGAATATTATCTATTGGCTAAGAGGGTCTACGCACTAATTTTGTGAATCATGAGTGTTTTAATAATATAACACACAAACAAATTTTTTTTATATATATATATTTTTATATATATATATACATTTTTTTTATTTTATATAGATATAAATAAACTTTTTATATATTATATTTATAAAAGTCTCATATATTTTTTATATATATATTTTATTATATCAAAATGTAATAATATTTTTTATAAAAAATCAAAATTTGAATGGAATAACTATTATTTTATCACTAACTAAAATATTTTACAGTAATTTTGCTCCGCTTGAGGTCACATAATTGAAGAAACTAATAATATATATTCCTGGTTTCACATTCATTAGGCAGTCTACGCACTAATTTTGTGAATCATGAGTGCTTAAAAATAATTAACGTCCGCTAATGAGGGTCAAAGTATGGAATTTTCTCTTCTTTGCTATAATTTTGTGATATAATGAGGGGTGTAATCTCAGAACTTTCACTTTTTCTTTTCTTAGATGCTATTTAACCACTTTTTTAGGGATTGTATTTGAAAAAAAACTTCCCAAAAATGGAATTTTTTCTCTCATATTTCGGTATTATCATCAAAATGTTAGAAATAGATTATTATAAAAAATCAAAATTTTAAATGAAATAACTATTATTTTAATATTATCACTAATATGGAAAATGTGAATGAATTGCAGTAATTTTTGCTCAAATTGTAGCAGAATAAATCAAATGACGCAATGTTTTGGACAAATATGATAAGCTAATACAAAAATATTATCTATATAAACGGTCGTGAATTCCATGTCCCTCAGATTACTTTGAAATTCGCAAATCCTTTATAGTATTCTAGAAATACCGACGAAGGGCACGAAATTGAATTTTTTGCAGGAAAGTTTAACTATCTATTGAAAAAATGCCAAATTAAATATAATGCATTGGATGAACCTATTGTAGGCTTCATCGAATTGAAATATCGTTCTTTTTCTTACCAGTAACAGACAAGGGGTTATAACGGCCTAAAAACCCATTGGGCGACAAGTAAATAAAACAAATGGATATTTAAGAGAGAAGGGAAAATGACAAGGAAAATGAGGGGGGGGGGTGTCTTTCTGGTCGAAAAAAATTGTTCTTGCTGGAGAAAAGTGTTCCAGAAAAGTTTGAGCCTGACTCCTGTTTTGCTGTTTTTTGGACGCGTACCCCAGTTTACGGGAGGCCTTATGATCTATCACTTACAGTGTCTC
>CM063501.1:163767901-163775401 GCA_032207245.1 Pardosa pseudoannulata
AGCAACTTGGTGCGTTCTTAAACAATACATGAAATAAAGAGGAATGACTTAACTTTTAATTAAAACAATAACAATTTCTTCAATATGAAAAAAGAAAGGCATACCCTTCTTCATAGCAAAATATCTACCTCTCAATAATCGGGAGCACCTTGGTGCCTTCTTAAACAATACATGAAATAAAGAGGAATGACAATTTTAATTAAAACAATAGCAATTTCTTCAATATGAAAAAAGAAAGGCATACTCTTCTTCATAGCAAAATATCTTCCTCTCCATAATCGGGAGCAACTTGGTGCATTCTTAAACAATACATGAAATAAAGAAAAATGATTTAATTGTTAATTAAAACAATAACAATTTCTTCAATATGAAAAAAGAAAGGCATATCCTCCTTCATAGCAAAATATCTACCTCTCAGGAACAATTTGTTTCAGACAGGCTACTTAAAGGAAAGAAAATGGGACAACATTTTTTTGTCATTTACATCTTGTAGTCCAGCCTGAAATGTCTCTTGTCTCATTTACTTTACACACACACACACACACACACACACACACCAAAAAAAAAAAAAACTCCGTCAGCGTCTTTGTCTATCGCCCTCTTCTCCAATTTCTCCCCTTGCACGTAAATCAGTTGGGCCGTTACACAAGTGTCCATTGACATATTCGACGTACAGGTTGTTCGCATACACTTAGACGATTTTTGTTAGCGGTATTAAATAATCGTTTGTAGCAAAATAATTAACTGCAATTATACTATGTTTTTTAAAATCAAAATTATGTTCTGTGGCTTAATAGGTTTGTTTTTATACAAAATGATGTTTTTTTATCGAAGCAGTGGTTCTAAACCTATATTTATGCTCTTTCCGAAGAGAAGTATTCATATTCCGTTATTTAAAAACTATGTGAGATTCATGGTATTGTGATATCTAAAGCGTCAATAAGTAATATCGTCAAAAAGAAAAGAAAAAAAAATGTCAAATTGGAGCCTTTAGTGTGAAAGAAATTAGACAAGTATCCAACGAAAAAATGAACATTTAAGACTATTGCAAAGGTTCTTTATTTAATGTTAAGATAAAATCCCCCCTAATCAAAGGACTTTTGCAAAATCATTGTAATATTTGGTGTCCACTGTAAACAAAATGATAACGTTGATTTAAATCTTAAGAAAACGAAAAAAACCAATGTGCATCGTCTTTCTCTAAAGCATAACGCTGAACGCAGGATACACTGCAGAATTCTGTATGAGAAACATTTATCCAAAGAAAAATGGGAAAAATTGTCACAATAGATGAATCAAGGGTGTATTTAAATGACTGTAACAAAAAAGAGCCATTTATTATCATATAAAGGGGAAAAAATTTAGTGTATGGTTCAAAGAATCGAAAGAAAGTTTTTCTAAGTGATTCATGATTGTTGCTGGTTTTTCATATAATGGCAAGCTAAAAATACAGAGAGTGGAAAAAATGTCACGATTAACTCCAAATACTATCAGAAACATATTTTATCACCAATTTTTTGTGAATGAAATGTCGATTTACCCTCAGTGCCAACAATCTGTGGAACTCCATCAAGACAAAGCTAGCAGTCACACATCAAAATCCACTGTAAATATCTTAGAAGAAATGGAACCAAAAACCGGTATCATACCCTTTACTGATATCCCTACTAAATCTCCCGATGTATCACGTATGGATTTTTGTGCTTTCAGACTTTTAAAATCTGCATTATCCAAACATCGTCCCACAACCATTACAGGACTGTGAAAAGCTGTTCAGGAGGAATGGGATAGAATACCTGTTCTGACCCTTCAAAAGGCATTATTATCCTAGAAAGTACGGTGTCGAAGGATAGTTGAAAATGTGGGATATCAAATAGAACATTTAAAATACAAGAATTTTATGCAATTTAGTTTTGTGACTACAGTATACATCGTCAAAAAAATGTATGAACAGCCTTTGTACTATATTTGCAGCTTTGCAAAGCAGTAGTTTCATTAAGTTCTTTTAATAAAATTCGACAATATATGCAAATTTTTTAATATTTTGAACATGAGAGTAGATGAAATTCACACAAAAAATAAAAAGAAGCAATTGTAGTACAACACCACTTTAATACTGCAAAATAACAGCAAAAAATACTAGATAAATACTATTTCTAAATGTCGACTGCATTCGGTTTGTAAAGATGCTACAACTTCACAAGGAATGCGTGCTGGAATAAAGTTAAATGTATGTTGAAACCAGCTAGCATTTATCTTTCAGTGTGTTCCCTAAATCTTTAAAAACTGAATTATTGGTATTGATTTGGTTTAAGTAGCCATTAAGTTCAATTTTCAAATTTTATATGAATTGTATTCAAAAGTTTAATTATGCAAAAACTAGAGAACTAAAAATATCCTTATATCGGCGCTCTTGTTAACTATGTAAATTTATAATCAATTTCAAAATATTAAACTCAAAACTGATTTAAGCGAAATAACATTATTTACGGAGAAAAACTAGTATTTTTGTTGAATAAGCTTTTATATCAGAAATATACATGCATGAATGGTTGATAAGCTAAAGAGAGTCGGTTTTTATGTATTCACTTCTTTATTGAAAGAATTCGTTAAAAGCTTTTTATTTAAAGCTTTTTATCAAACATGCTTTCGATTAATGTTTTAAATTGATCTAAGTTTGCATTTTAAAAGACCCATGTATTGATCACTATCTATATAAAATTTAACCGCAAAAACTGATATCGGAAATGCACCCAATACGGAATTTATTAATATATGAATTTATAAACATAACCGATAAATTACTTTTAGTAATATTGACTGGAAAAATTGTGTAACGATTTTATTTTTGTCGGAAAATTTAGTTAGGTTTAGACAATCGAAATTATTTGAGGAATAACTTGGAAAAAAATATTAGTTCGATAAATATAGGCTCTAAAATTTCATTATAAAAATCGAAAACATTTACTTCAAAATTGTCTTCTTACCATTGTAAAAGCTACCGGATTGCAAAAGCCTGCACTTTAAGTCAAGAGATAGAAAACCTACTACTTGGTTATAAATTTGTGTAGCCAAAATATGCATATTTCGTATTCTGACGATTTTCGTAAAAGAATCTGTTGTGCCTGTTATATTATCACTTTTTTAAAATTTTGTATTATGCGTCATTAGAGTTACCGCTTGCACATACTCTTCAAATTAAACTTCTCTCCAAAGAAAATTTAGATTCTCAAGGGATCCTGTGGTCTGAGAAGAGCTTCACTCCTCAACATACAAATAAAACGTAATTTTATGCTCTCGAAAAATACTGTTTAATTCAGATCAAATGAAAAATCATATGCAAGTTTAAAAACAGAACATTTTCTTTTAAATATTGCATGGCCATGTAACATTTAATGAGGTTTATATATGATATAAATAGGCAATAATTTAGTATACCGTTACATAAATCAGTATTTATGTAAAGTTTTAAACAATTCATAACATTTTCGAATAGGAAAACGAATTGATATTTTTTTACGCTTCTATGTTGTTTTGCTCCATCTATTATTTTTAAAAGTATGCCCTATCTTGAACATCGTAATCAAACCAGAATCACGTTACGAGCTAATTAAATGATTTATAATGATATGCTCCACGATGTTTTCTGTTAATGACATCTCAAAAACATGGACGTCTATGGCGGCACTTAAATAAATGACTGATGACTCCCAGACGCCACTGTATTACATGGAATTATGTACTGCCATCTTTTTACTCATTTTATTTGCCTTATCTATTATATAGCTATTTCATTGAATGAACTGTATTTTATGAACAAGCTTTTAAATATTTTACATCATTACTTGTCACATGCGATATACAAGCATAAAGAAATAGAATGAAAATGGAAAGATTTAAACTCCTTGAGAAAAGCTAAGTGATGAAAGCGTTTTCAACAATAGATTTAAAGGAACAGAATTTTAATTTAAATTATTTCTATGCATTTCTAATGTTAATGAATTCTGTAAGATTATTCAAAGAATATTTAAAGCAAAAACACCCTAAATCAATATTTTTGGCAAAATAAAGTACTGTATTTCTTTCAATATTGAAATAAATATAATCGTAATTTTTTTAAACTTTTTTGGACAGGGACAGATAATTGGGTATAAAGCGCTTAGAAATAAATCTAGCATATTTCATACAATCATATATTTGGATGGAATAACAACAATTGATAAAATATAAAATAAATCAAATTCTTTCTTATTTTTTTTCAAAAAAAAATTTATATTTATGTGAAAAATAATATAGATACCGTTTTATATATTTCTTTCCAAGAACTGTTAAAATAAGCAAATTTTAGGTACAAAATATGTATTTGTCATTTTTACATAAATTGATATAGTTTTATAAAGAAGAAAAAACAGAATTATCACCAAAAAGCTTTCTCTGAAACGAGTGCGGCCCATGGTTTTCATGCCATCCCATGAAGTGGCGCTACATAACTGACAGGCTTCCCAACCATGTTTTATATAATTCAATATTTTACAGTGCTACTTAATAGTCTGATTTTGTAAAACATTGAATATGTATCAAGGTACCCGATATTAGATTTTTGAGTGCGAAAGTGTTTATCCACATGTGCACACACACAATAATAATTGCTAAAAACATTTTTACAGGCTATATGACACTCCATCTTCGAGCAAATTCTTTTATTCTTTTCATAATAAGCCAGATATCACAATACGAAGGGGAATAAAAGATTAAAATTTTAATGCCTGCAGTAAAAATCTACGTTGTATTTCATGTGACCTAAAAACCAGCTTATAGTAAATGTATTGGGTTATTTTCTACAAAGTAATCATATCAGTTAAGGCACTTGCCGTGTCGTTAAGTGACTTTGAATATTCTCTCCAGTTAAAAGTCTTGTCCTCTCGTGTTCAACAATGTCGTCGCGAACTGTTTCACACCTGTGTTAAAGGTAATCCATGTGTTCCAAGGTGGTTATTGAAGTAACTAAAGAAATGAAAGTTGTTTGGAACGAGGCCTGAGAGTTCAGTCGGTCCCCCGCAGTCGTTAGTGACCAATTCTTTACCAGCCGCAAATTTTTGACACCATTCTCTTATATTCTATAATTAATATTATGAATTAATTAATATAATTTATATAATTATTGCGAGAAGTAATATGCTTGGGGTCTAAAACTGACCTCATCATATCTTTTGTAAAGGATAAAGAACCATAAAAATTATTTTAACAGATTTTCGTCGTGTGCGGGATTCTGATCTCAGTCCCAGATTAAAATCACGTCTCTACATGACACTAAATGAGAATGTACCTTTGTGGAATTATTTATGAGTCCCAATTTGAAGGGGCAAGGTTTTCCCATGTTTGCGTTTCAAGGTGGGGTAAAGGAACCAATTAAATTTATACAACTCTCCCGATTGGACGAAAAGAAGTAAGGAGGGATAGAGATGAAAATAATATAAAATAAGAAAGGTCTAGAGGGAGGGGGGTTTAAGAGTGGAGTCGGGAAGAGAACTCCGACTGTCAGTGTTCGAGGTCAGAAGTCGAAGAGAGAAGTTCGACTGTCAAAGTTCGGAGGTCGAGAGTTCGACGGCAAGTGTTCAGGACTCGAGGACAGAGTACAGGGATCAAAGGAGTGGGGCCCAAGAAATACCTCGACCAGATGTTTCCAACTCATCCGCTTTTCAAAATCACCCCAAGTTTTTTAGTAGGCCCCAGATCAGTAGTGAGACTTGAGTCAACGTTGTCGTCCCATCAATTGAGATAATAAGCAAAGTATCTACGTCATTTCACAAAAGCGTCCGACCTGAGTACCGACTTGGTACACCGTAAAGACCCACAAAGGTACTGATTTTAAATATTTGAAATTGAGATTAGGTCCTCTCTCTTATATATATATATATATATATATATATATATATATATATATATATATATATCCAATTGCCCAATTGATGGAAAATTAGTATTGCCAAATATTAATTAGTGTGGCACCTAATTGAACGTGTTGAAAAAGTAAATCTTATGAAACTTAATCAAAATTTTGTATATTAGTCATGTATATAAATTTATAATAAATTTGCTTATTTTACTTTAGGCTGATTTCAGTTACTCTTACTTTAGCTTATTAGTTTATTTTTTATTTTAAGTCTGTACTCTCTCAGAACCTGTGGTTGAGTTTAAACTAAAATAATATACACAACGTAAGTAATATTTAGTCTTCGTGACTAACAAAATAAATTACCGCTGTAAATTTGATCATAGGTAAATACCTAAATTTAAATTAGATCTACATGACAGAGACAACACATTCTCGGACTCCTTGTCTCTTCCTATTCTTTTCCACGTCGTTAATTTTCTTCCTTTTTCCTCGGAGATCCTCTTATTCTCACCTCTTCTTCTCACGCACAATCGTTATTACAATCCAATAAGACTTACCCACATTTATAAATATTGGATGTAATCCTTTTTCTGTTTGCTATAAGCATTCTGGATCCTTCTCTAGATGTAACCTAGGGTCTTACATCAATTTCACATGGGAACCTCTTCACGTTGCAGGTGGTCACAGGTCCTGACTTTTTGGCCTTACGTGACCCCTGTACACTACTGCATCTTAATGGGCCATTAGCTTGTCAGTTTGTTTCCATTGTCTTAAGCCTTTCATGGAATCCTTGAATCAAGTCATCCTTTTAAAAATCACCTTAATAGTCACCACCTGCTATAATAGATCTTTGCTTTTGTCAGGGTTAATCTGCCAAGATGAATTTACTGAAATTCTGTTACAGGTTGATTACATTATATTTCTGAATATTTAATGTCATAAAAAACTCTTTTGAGCATACATAACTATCAATGCAACGGTCTTATAAAGCAACATTTAGCTTTAATCTTCTTTATAAATATATTTAAAGGATGAAGAAAGATTTTTCCCTCTTTAATATGCACACCCACAGTTTAATACTTAATACTGTAAGACTACTTCAAAATTACTTTAAAGTATTATTTCGCTTTAAAAAAGGTACATACGATATAAAAGATAAACACTCGTATTTATATGACAGTCTTTTAATTTAAAGCAAAACATATTTTCAAATTTGTTCCGCAGAAGAACATTTTTTTTGTCTAGTCCCTACGCTTAGCATAGCAAGGAATGAACATTTATGCCCAAAAATAGTAGTCAGATTTTGAATAGATTGCTCAGAAGAATTGAGAGGAAAATAAAAAAAACGGAACACTGGATATTTTTCACGGTTAATGATCCGTTACTATGGTGACGGCTGAAGTGAGCCCAAAACTGAAGAGTGCAAGAAGATCTGTAAAAGTAATTGCCATGAAATATTAAATATGATACGCTCTTCGTTCTGTCTTACGATACTACTGTTGGATTTAGGGCTTCTTATAATGAGTGACATTAAAAAGCTTAAAAATTAGATAAGGACGCAAATTCAAATCATTATTAAATCTTCTCGGCCAAATACCTTAAGG
>CM063501.1:163780401-163810401 GCA_032207245.1 Pardosa pseudoannulata
GGAATCGGCTTTAAGAAGTAGGTCCCGGTCTCATTAGCCCTCGTGTTGCAAAAAGTAGACCGTAGCGCTCTGAACTTTCTTATTGAGCGTTTAATGGTATTATTTCAAGCCCTATTTTCCCCGGATAAGAACAGGTGATTAAATTTATCAATTTTTTACATAATAAATAGGTAAAAATAACATTTTTCTATCATTATGACGTCATTCTTTCAACCATATCATTTAAACATTTATTATTTCAAATTATTTAAATTATCTGCATTATTTTCATACGTTTTATCACTGAACTTAGATATTACGTAAATAATTTTATGTTATATTTGGCTTAAATAATAGATTAGATACATATGTGATAATTTTGAATTTATCATCGATTATTTTTATTTGCAAGATAATTCTCAGCCAAAAAACAAACTATTTTTTACCTGCCTTATGGGGTACTTCACAATTCTGGAAAATTAAAAATTTCACTGATCCCGTCAGATGACGGGCTATATGCTAGTATATATATAAAACGCCTAATTTATACATTCCAAAACCAAAGATTACTAAATTTTGTAAAGCACTAGTGTGTTCAGTGGAAATGATGAACAATGAACATTTCTGATCACTGTAATTGCAGATGAATCAAAACAATATATAGCAATCTGAGAAAACAAAAGTAATATAATAACGATATTAGCATGAAGTTAAACATCAATATTGTTCAACAAGCCACTTGATTAATTATATGCCTTTGTTTATTTCGCATAATCCAGGAAATTCAAGAGGTTAGCTTTCAAACGCAGGACGGGATTAAAACTAAATTTGTCTAAAGAATATACATCATGACTAGGGGTGAAAAATAAGCAGGACTTTGATTAGAAACAAAAAATGCATTTAAAAAATCACCCATAAGGGGCATTGACATTTGAGTGATTCCGCCCATGTATGCAAATCAATCTTGCAATAAAATACCATGATACAAGAGGATTTCTAAATCGGTAGCAGAATGCTATCATTACCCAATCGCGGGTTGTGGGTGAAGATGTTTTATGTGGAGAGTCAGCAAGTGTTGCGTTGCGAAAATTTCAAACGGTGAAACGAATGAAAAGAAAAGGAATGGTCCCATATCTTGTGCTCGAGTATTGAAGCTTGTAAAACGATTCGTAGAAACTGGATCACTAAAGGATTAGTAATGTTGTGGAAACACTCGATGAAGGAGGGCTGAATTACTGCGGTAGAAACCGTTATGAATGATATAGTGGTGGAACCCTCCGCCTCCCTTTTCACAGGATCTCACAGGATGAGTTCGCAACAGTACTCCTTGAGCCAATCCCTCTAGTACTGCAGTAACTATTACTTGATATGCAAAAACTATGAAAATGAGTTGGCATGACATACACAAAAAAAAGTTAAAATGTTAAAGGGGAGAGAGAAATGCTTGAGTTTCGGCAAAAAAACTAAACACAGAGTAGAATCATATGATTAAACCAGCAATAGATAAAGTTTTCAGACATGACGAGTAAAGTTGGACAAGATAAAAAGACACTAATTATCATAATATAGGTTAGCAAGTACATAAGTAGAATTTTTTTAATTAAAAAGAAAATCAAGCGAAGCAAGTAGAGATCACCAAGACTGTGCAAGCACAGAGCTCAGCAAGGATTCAGAGGTCAGTAAAATAGGCCAATAGAATTCATTTAGGCCGACTGATGGCAGTCTTAGGATTTAACCCTCCAAGGTAGGAGCCATAAAGTTTACTGCTGCAGCAAGGGCAAACAGAGTCTAGGTGTAGCTACTTTTATAGATTTTCTATGTCCCAAGCCCTCCAGCGGAAACCAAAAACCCGAAATAATGCCACCTATCTGTTGAATAGTGAACTACAGACTCTGGGAATGATTATGCTTAGAAAGAGAGGAAATCAGAAGAATTCCCTGCATTTTAGGTGTACTTTTATACAATTTCTATGCCAAAAGTCCTCTAGCTGCCAACAAGAAATTCCATAACAGCTCAACCTAGAGAAGTTACAAAAATCCATTTGATTGAAGTGCCTTGTAACATGACTTCTAGATGATGAAAACTCAAATTCTCACCAACCCTTCTAGATGCAGTTTCATTTATCGTTTTACGGTGCTTAAAACCATCTAGAGGTCAAAATTAAATCGGATGACAACGCCATCAATGGGTCTTATGTTAAACAATTTATAGGAACGATAACACTTAAAGAATGGGGTAACTAAGCAATGCAGTTTTTTCACTCTACAGCAGAGCTTATTTTAGCTTCATACCTTTCACAGCAGTTCAGTTTTATAGTTCCTTTCCCTTTGCGGTCGACAGTGGAACTCACTATAGCATTGCGTTTGTTAGTTTCTGTTAGGTAAATTGATACTGGAGCTGAGATGGCAAGGACGACGATCTTAGAACCTAAAGGTTGCGATGACGAGCCAAAGATACGCCGTGTTCATTATGTCAAGAAAAGCAGGTTCGTGGTCCCGATCTCCTTTGAAGTTGGGGGTCATTCCTTAAGCTACGGGTGTTCGCCAGGTGATGTAAAATGAGTTACAGCTTTCCAGCCATGTTTGATAATAATATATCAGTCTGCAGGGAAAAAAGCGATAAATAAAATAGTGGCTACTGGAAAAGTATAAAACTTTGTTTACGCCTTTTGTAACATTGTACTCTACAGAGATGGAGATTTTCTTGACCGTTTTATTATGGAAACGGCTAATATTGTTCCCTATAAAGGGACAGCAAAAATACATCCAAGCCTTATTCGGGAATCAAACCCGAGCACAATATGTTAACCACTACACATCTGGGCAGTTGAAAGCATAAAATAAGTATCCTAGGAAAGAGAAGATTCTTTCACTGATTTTTGTAGATCTTATAAAATAGATTTAATTAATACATACTCTGCTACATTGGGACAACTGTGGGATTTTTCAAACGATATCGTTAATATATTAATATTAGCCAAAAGATCGTATTTTATTACGGTCGACTGGGGATTTGCGTCGACTTCGTAGATTCTGAAGTCGATAGACAGAGAAGTTCGGTACTTTATTTAAAAATGGTTGACTCTTTCTCGGTCAGATATGTAATAAGGCATACATAAAAATAATTAAATATTAGTGAAGAAATCAATATTGAAGTATCTAATAATGTCCTTTCAAAATATATAACATCTCTAAAAATGATCCAACTGAAAAGAGATTTCTTAGACTTGTGCATTTGAAGTAGGCACATATACTAATATATATTCATTGGGTACAACTGGATTAGAAATGTTTCCAAAAGCATCGAAATAAATCAATTATAAAAAAAATTAAAAAGTACAATAGCTCAATTATAAAAAAAGTTATTTTTAGTGTTATTTGTCCTTAAATTGAAACTGATAGATAAATAACATCAAATTTCCAAAATATATAAAAACTTTTAGAGCTAGTCCAACGAGTGAATGACACGAGAAATTTGATGTTTCTATTAAAAACATTTTCGCCCACGCATGTTAAGGACATGGAAGCATTCAGATGGCTATTCAGTACTAAAAATCATACAATATGCAAATAGGTCACTACTAACGGATATCATTACCCAGAAACAATATATTTTTCCAAAATAACGATCAATGGATCCAATCAGTTGATTAAAGAAATCCAATTATTATTAATATTTGTACAGATAATATTTTTAAAAAGAGCAAGACATTTAGTTAAAGTAAAAAGATGAATTTCCAAAAAAAATGTAATGTAAATAAAGAAAAGCTTTTGAAAATGTGCAATTCATTATTTATTACCATATTCTATGAGAATAAATATAATGCTGAACATTGTCCTGATGTCATCTGTGGTTATAAGCAGCAGGTGCGATCCGATTAGGAAAAAATTGATCAAAGCGTTATCCACTTTTCATGCTTAATCTATTAGATCGTAGATTTAGAGTGCTCACTTACATTAAATTTTTTTAAATCTTCACTTTTGGTATCATACGAAAAATAAAATCATGAAGCTCCTTAAATATTGAATGACTACTCTTTTATAGATTAATGATCATTGAAAAAAATGGTTAAATACACAATGATTCATTCACATCACGTTTGTTAACAGAAGTATAAACCCAGCAAGTCTTAAATTTGTTAACAGACGCAAATTAAAAAAAGTCTTATTAAAAGCATTTATGTCCATATAAATACTCAATAAATTCAAAATGAAAAGCTATTATATATTTATTTGCATAATACAAACATTTAACCTTGTAATAAATCTAAAATACATCATCATATTAATACGAAATGTATATTAATATAAAACATTAATAATTATTTATGTATCAGGTACAAAGTGAGGTTTAAACCTCACTCTGTAAATGACATTGATTTGTTAATTGTTGCTATCGTACAACATTCCAATGATTGCAACCTCATCCTAAATTCCTTATACTTATAAATAGCAATACGAACTAGAATTTTAGCATTACAGTTTTAGTCTTCGAAGGACCGTAATTATTACAATATCTAAAGAGTGTAATTATTACCGTACTAAATTTTAAATTTATTAAATATTGGATACACTAGAAGGAGATTTGTCACAATAGTAGATTTTATTCTATTATATTTATGAAATTTTTTTGTAAAGTAATTTCTAATATTTATTAGAATTTTTTTTTCTGTTTGTAGAAAAAAATCTCTTTTTTGCTAATAAATCTTGATTTTATAAATAATTTTCATCATTTTTCACAATAGAAATAAAACTTTAGAACATTTAAGAAAAATTTTTTTATTCGGGGCTGTTCAGACACAAAAGGTCTATACCTAAATCTTAAATACCATCAGCAAAATTAGACATATATTTTAAAATTATACAAATATTTTAAAAACAATTGAAACGCAGTTAATAAATACTGTTTATAGCACTTAATGTATTTTTAGATCTGTTAAGTGTTTCATGTAACGTAAAATATAAGACGAACAAATATTATAATATTTGCTAAAAGTTTTTAAATTTAGAATGTCAGAGGCTATTTCTCGAGTTTGCACATATTCTAACATTTCGAATATAATTTTAAATAAATAAATTGATAGTTGCTTTCATCTCTTCTTAACAAAATGTTAAAATCATCTCTTGAGAGCCCAGATGCTATAAATATTCGTAAAACATTTTAATGATCGTCAGAGTAGCAATGTTAGTAGTTTATTTTGAATAACATATGATAATAAATCTAGGTATATAACAAATCCATTTAATGCTTGTATCTTGTGGGGATTTGAGTAAGACATGGAAAGAAATATAGATTACGAAATTGTAATAATCTAATGTATATATGTATATACATTTGTGTATGCTATATGGTTGTTAGTGCTGATACTCGATGTTCAAAATTGCCAATGGTCTCCCAAAGTTTCGGAACTCGTTTAAATATTACCTGAAAAATTAAAAAAATAATCCAAATCTGGTATGCTGGGGCTAATTTCATAAAAAATTATTAAGTCAATGAACCAAGTACTTGAAATCTTCATTTTATTGACGTTAAAACTTAGAAAATAGAGCAGCTCTGTTGCATACGTCTGCCAACCAAGTCATGCAGCATAGAACTAATGAGAACTCGACTTCCACAAGTGAGATGGATACTCATATTTACATCAAACTTGCCAATTGTTTTTGGTTTGTTAGCTTGCCAGTCAGGCACTTGAAATTGCCAAATCAGAGATTAGGATCCGAAGGGCGATACCACTTTTTTAAGATTAAAAATGAAAACTGGAACAAGGACTGCCCGTTAAGATTTTACTGATGAGAAAACTCAAGATATTTAACCCTTTAATTGCGGTTCTTTTATTTTTAAAAAACTGAAAATAAAATTTGTTAAAAGTAACTGGTGTTTGGGTTAAATTTTTAACATATTACATCTCTCTCTCTCTCTGATATATATATATATATATATATATATATATATATATATATATATATATATATATATATATATATATATATATATATATATATATATATATATATATATATATATATATATATATATATATATATATATATATATATATATATATATATATAAATAAATAGATAGATAGATAGAGATAGAGAGAGAGAGAGAGATATTGTAAGGAAAAGTAACTAGATCGGGAAACTAATGTAGGTATTTTGTTTAGAACCCCACAGACGGCTCGGTAACATTCTCAAGGTTTTTCAAATCCTAAGTCAAGAGAAAAGAAAAAAAAAGTCTTCTTGCTTTACCCTTTTTAACCCCTAACATAAATTCACTACTGGGGCTACCTTTCACAACCTCAGAGAAGGGGTGTAACGATTTGAATTTTATATTGCCCTAACGGCCAATTTAGGAAATTCCCAAACAAAAAGGAGATTTAAGCTATCAGAGGCAGATTTTCCTAGAAATTTTCCCAGAGATATTAATTGAGATGTTGACTCAAGTGTAAACGGCTTTTTATTTAGAACTTTATGCTAACTGCTCTCTCAGTTTGTCCCGAAGATAATGAAGTGAGAATCCGTCCACGAACGTTCTACAAAAAGAGGTCTTTGACTAAAACGGTGTCATTTTTATGGTCATGACTGCAACAACCTGCCGAGAAGCCCGTCTTACACACACACACACACACCAACATATATATATATATATATATATATATATATATATATATATATATATATATATATATATATATACATATATATATACATATATATATAAATATATATATATAAATATATATATATATATATATAATATATATATATATATATATATATATATATATATATATATATATATATATATATATATATATATATATATATATATATATATATATATATATATATATATATATATATATATATATATTATATATATGGGGGGATATCAAAATTGTTGCACTTAAAATATCTATATAAATTTTTCTTTCCCCTTCTCATTTTTATACTTAATTTCTCAGCCACAAAATCTTAGATTTGAAGGAGTATTCGCCGATTTCTTTTCACCAGTTTCCGAGGGAGACAACGTCTCTTGCTTTCACGGCCATGAGCTCAAGCCGTACTTGTCCTCTGGGTAGTGTAAAATGAGAGACAACCTCAGGGGTATACCTCCTGTAGGTATATACGGGTTTCACGCTCCCGGGGTTCCCGTGAGTGATCTGGGTCTTCAGTTACTGGTAGTCATGAACTTACCTTTGTAGAGTTTGTCCCTTACCTGGTTCGACAAAATTAAAATCGGATCATCACGGAACTCTCGTAGGTCAACAGGCTTCTATAGCTCTTGTTATTGTCTTGGAGTACTGGTGTTCAGTTTGTTACTGCTGTATGTCTTCGGATGGGACAGCGTAAGAGTAGATTTACCAGTCTCCCAAAACTAACACTAGTTTCATTCACTTCATTTCTAACTTGCAACAACGCTTGGTCTCACGAGACATAAATCGAGTGATCACTCGATGTTGTATGAAATTTGTAATAGAAGTGTGTTTTCGACATCATTCGATGCTTTGATTTTGTCAGGTAAATATGTTCTTTATTAGTCTCAAAGATAAAGTTCTCCCACGGTTCTAGCTGTTATTTTAATGGAGTGACTATAATTTACACAGGTATTTTCATTATCCTGTAAACCCGGGAAATTCAAAATATTATGGGCTATTAATACTTTGTAGCGATGACTATAACATTCGCAAGTTGCATATTTATAATATGTATATGTGAGTGTGCGTAAATATATGTTATTGTATGCCTTTTCAGGTTGTATTGAAGTTGTAGCTACAAAATTGACATACTAATTAATCATACCCTCAAATAAAATAATTCACATAATATTTTTGGTTCAAACATGCAAACTGCAATCGTTAGAGGGCAGTGCTCGAAAGCTTATTAGATAAGAAAATTTTTCATTACGAATTAGAACGTTAAAAACAGAAGATTATTTCAATTCACAAAATCAGGATTGGCTTATATATATTACATTTATTATCGTGTCAAGTTATTTAAAAACAATGTTAAGCTATTTTGAATATTTGGATGAAAATACAGTATAAATGGGAAAAAATGTCAAAATATTGGTTTAACTAATGACTTCAATTAAAATAAAGTAAATTGGTTGCTTCAAACATCCTGCAGTAGGGTTGGTCTGAGTAAAAGATATTTTTATAAGAGATATATATTATTAGATAAAAAAATTAGTATTGAGCTTTATTTATTCCAGAATAAGGTGTAGTTTAAAATTCTTAGGAAATTGAATAGATCTAAATTATTTTTGGTCGTTTACTAGTCACTATCCTTTTTTTCCAACCCATCTTATATGTGTTTCTCAGAAAATATTTCGACTTCAAACGCCAGAATGCTTAAAGGAAAGTTGAAATTTATTTGTGCTTTCTGAAAAGACATTATGTAATTGATTTACCACCTTCGGGTTAATCCTATTTGTTTTCCCTAGACGGTTGATTCTGAGGAGAATGCCCTGTCTTTTTTTGTTAACAGGTAAAAAAGAGAATTTCCGATAAAAACTTAAATCCATTTCACGAGTTTATTTTAAGCTCACTTTCTATTCTGAAAAAAACTCTTTTGAAAAAAAATATCCCCTCAATATCAAGAGTATTTCTTTTGTTATACCTCTCCTAAAATAATGTTCTTTTTTTACTAACGAATATTTCACCGTTCATGCGTAAATTTAATACTTATTTGCACAGTTTAGGAGCTTCATGAATTTTCAAAGCAAGGGTCTTATGCCTCCCTCGTTTTAGACTACTTGTCCATGAAATGGCAATGTACAGCATACACCATTCTTTTTAACGAAAGAAAGTCATTGAAACGGAAAATTCTAATAAAAACGATGTGTTTTCTTTTTAATTTTATAAGTATAACTTTCCCTAACAAGGAACTTTCTTTACTAAAGATTATTTTCATAAGAGACATTGAGATTTTAGAAATTTTTTACATATCACCAATTTCTGAACAGAGATGTGTAGTTCGCTGCAATTAATAACTTTCGGAGTTAAGTAAAGAAAAGCGTTCGTCCACTGAATGAAATATTAGGTTGGGGAAAAAGAAATCCATTATTTTTGAGTGAAATTAATGACTTTATTTACATGTTTCGGATTGTCAAATATGCACCGTTTTGTTGTATAATTTGTTGCCATTTTAAAGGTAGCTTCATGCCTCTCTCATAGAAATCTTCGTTCTTATTAGCGAAAAACTCTAGTAATCGATTTTCACAAAATATTCTCTTGATACCAATTTCTTATCACTGACGAAATTTTGCAATGCGAGAAAAAGGTGGTAATCGCTTGGTGCCAGGTCCGGACTATATGGTGGATGCATTAAAACTTCCCAGCCCACCCTGAGCTTCTGGCGAGTTACTACAGACTTGAGCGGCCTAGTTTTCTCCTGATAGAACGCAACACCTCTTCTGTTGGCCAGTTCTGGTCGTTTCTGGTCAATCGCTGGTTTCAAACGGTCCAGTTGTTGACAGTAGAGATCTAAATTTAGTATTTGGCCATACGGAAACAACTCATAATAAATGATTCCCTTTCACTCCCACCAAATACACAGTAGAACCTTTCTGTACGTTAGTCCTGGTTTGGACACCGTTTGAGTTGCTTCACCGCGCTTTGACTACGATCGTTTTCGGACGATATTGTCGTATTTAACACATTTATCATCCCCAGTCACCATCCGTTTAATAAATATGTCGATTTCATTCCGTTTGGCCAAGGATTCGCAGACGGATAATCGATCCATCTTGTTTTTTGGTGTTAATTGGCGTGGCACTCAAACATGGAGCTTCTTTTTTAATCATACTTTGCACAAAGGGTTTAAAACAGTTTTATGGTCGATCTTTAGCTCCTGGACAGGGCATGACATACCGCGGTCTGCTTAATTTAACAGTTCTCTACTTTTCTAAATGCGGTTGATTCTAGCAGTTGTCTAGCTGATTTTAAAGTTATCACCTTTGAAAGGAAAGTTCCGATAGGAAAATCTTTGAATAGATACTTTGGAAGATCCGTAAAATGCTATCCAACGATTATGTCATACCCTAATCGAGTATTTATGTTACAGTTCTGGGTAGGGAAGTACTTTTCAAATTATTTTGTCTTTATAAAGTATTACCAAAGCTAAGCTGCGAAAATGAAATATTTTAGAAATTTATCGTGTACTGTTTCTTTGGAGGAAAACTTTTAAATAAAGATTAAGAATAAAATGATTCATCAACTGAAATAAAATTGAAGAAATTAAAAAGAATTATGATTAAATATAAGATGATTTTTTAAATATGCGATGTGACGATTTTCTTGTATATGATTTATCATTTGCAAGAAAATGATTCTTTCTTGACAAAAAAAGACATTACAAAATGTGAGATAGTATTCTAGATCTAATGTGAGTTTTCAATGAAAAGTATCGATATGAAAACTCCAGAAATTCAAGCGTTTCTAAACTTGTTACTTTTCTCTATTGGAAGCTTGGGATATAGTAATAATCCCCTGATGTGGTACGTAATTTAGTAAAATGTACCAGCATAAACTGCTATGAATATTAAAGGAATATGCAAATGTAATCACTTTGAAAATTAGTCAGACGGTTACACGAGAAATCAGCTCCTAATATTTTTACTTGCGAGGGATTATTTAGTAATGAGAAACTTAATTAATAATCCAAAGTTTGCAGATATAGTCTAGCTCTTTCATAAAAAGAAGCAGTACGTCCGACATGGAACTTAACTTTTATTTAAGCTCTAAGAAATCAGAAATTGACATGTTACCCTGGTAAGAGCAGAGAAGGGGATCATATATGAAAACACTTGTTGGCACACCGAGATAACGCAGAGAATATTCCGAAAGAACCGGCAGATTAATCAGCGAATTGAATAGTCAGAAAGGAACTTAGATCAGTGGAAAAAATCAACCATTCACCGGGGACAGCTGGGAAATAAAGTGACTGGACAGAAAATTAGCATTTATTTTAGATTTAGCTTTGGGAAATGGGCTAAAAGAATTCAAGCTGTTGATATTCCTATATCTAAGATATTTTATGGTTGGGGAAATAGATACGAAAGAATGAGAAGGGGAAAATGAGAATTTTAGATTGATATTTTAAGTGTAATAAATTTGATACATTACACACACACATATAAAATATGCCAAATGCTTTCTTCCCTAAAAAAGAAGCATATGTATGTTATGTATTTGTAGAAAATGGGCAAACTAATGAAATTAGTAGTTTTAAATGAATATATATTAATATATTCTGCTTTCTTTTTTCACTTTTATATTATATGTATCGATTTTATACTAAAATTTAGAAACAACCAATCCTGAGTATGAGATAACTTACTTATGTAATTCGGACCTTTTCCCTTTTTTAAGCGAGTAATGTCGTGTAGAAAACGAATTTCTCATCTTCGTTAGTATTTTAAGCGCAGTTCTGCTTTAACAGATGGGAACATTAGATACTAGTAATTTATCACAAGCAAGCAACAGAAATGGCAAACATAATTTAGAAAGCTATATATTAAAGTGAACCGGGCGAAAATTTTTCGCCTCTTGAGAAACTACGACGGTTAGGTTTGTGAATTAAATCTTGCTGTACGGACTAAATACAACATCAATTATACAAGGTAATTTAATAATAATTAAAATAAAATATATAAAAAAAACAAAATAAAAACTAACTTTTATTCTATTTAAGTTCATGTTGGGTTCCCTGCTTTCTTATAAAGAAGCCACGACTGCTTATTTCTCACTGCTCAGTAAGGCCGGGAGATTAACAATAATAGGAACGAAATGACCTTATGTGACCGGCGGATTAATTTCACCACGTTACACCCCCCCACATATATATATATATATATACACATATATATATATTACATATCTATATATATATATATATATATATATATATATATATATATATATATATATATATATATATATATATATATATATATATATATATAATATATATATATATATATATATATATATATATTTATATATATATATATATATATATATATATATATATATATATATATATATATATTAATGTAATATTATATAGATATATATATATATATATATATATATATATATATATATATATATATATATATATATATATATATATATATATATATATATGTAAGGAGGGATAAATCACGCATCACGGAGAATATGTAAAATAACAAAAACTTTAATAACAAGAACAAATAACTTTAAGAAATTTATGGGATACCTCCTCACATCATCACCAACAACGGTCATTAGCTCTACCAAGTTCACACGAGCACCTCACGCGTACTCTATCCAGATGTAAGTCCTTTCGTCGCAGGCAGCGAAGTTCCAAGTCGTGGAATGTTGAGTACCATATATATATATATATATATATATATATATATATATATATATGTATATATATATATATATATATATATATATATATATATATATATATATATATATATATATGTATGTATGTATGTATGTGCGTATGTGTGTGGTGTAAATCCACAGGATAGGCATACTTGACATAATAACATGCCCAAAGAGAGCACATAGTATTAATTTTAATCCCATCTTTCTCAGCTTCATCAGTATCACGAGGTAAAGGTCGAATATGTAGGACGTTGCTCTTCGGCACCAGCTCTTCGGTTCGAATCTCGCTTCTGCCATGGTTGTTCATAGCTGTTTGAAATCGGTTAAAATCAGTATGTCTCATTTAGTGTAGTAAAACACTTACAACTCCAAACCAAAAAAAAAAGCAATACCTGGGTAAAGTCTAGCATATTTCTAATGCTCATGATAATTCTTCCGATCTGGAGTGCTCAACACTAAGGCACCAAAAAGGAATTTTTTCCAGATGTAAGGAATGGGTTGTTCATCTCTAAATTTTACCCAACACATAATAGTGACAGAATATTTATAATGTGACTGAAGATAATTTATCATATTTTAAACAAGTTGTAAGTTTTTATGCAGTAATCTAGAATAAAAAATAGACACTTTAATGGCTTTATTGCTCTTCTTTGAACGTTATTATTGTAAAAGAGATTGTAGTTGGTTCTACAGTAAATTGAGATAAACTGAAATATAAAAAATATTCATACCGTCGTTATAGAAGTACCACTGGGACGGGCCAGGCTCGGTATATCCCTTATATTTTAAAATATATCGATTAAAACATTTATTGATAATCCAGCAGTTTTCAGAGATGATTAAGTAACGGATTACTTGGACCGTATTATTTTAAAAATGAGTGCGATATCAAAGACTGTATCAATAGATATGCTATCAAGATCGGGCATGTTACGATTATACTATTACAACTTTTCATGCTTTAAACATTTTGCTTTCATCATCTAGAAATCCCCTTTACAATAATAGCCCAAGTTATCTGTCCGTCTTTCCTCGAATTTATGAAGCGGTAGTACATGGAATGAATAAAGGCATCCATTTTGAATTCTTGATGAGTTAGGGTTAGAAACGTTCTAAATCCACCCCTTCCCCCTTTTTAATGCCATTATTTCAAATCCTATTTTCCCCGGTCAAGAGCAGGCGTTTAAATTTCTCAATTTGTCACATTATAAATGTAGATGAAAATGACATTTTTTTCTAGCATTCGGACGTCATTTCTTCAACCATCTCATTTAATCATTTCTTATTTTAATTTTTTTAAGTTTCGTCTGCATTATTATCATATGTGTTAATATGAACTTTGATATTGCGTAAAGTATTTTTCATATTTGTCTTATATAATAGATTAGGTACTTATGTGATCATTTTAAATTGAATTATCGACTACTTTTTGTTGCAATGAAAATCTTATCACCGGTATTAACAATAAATTCTATCTACCTCCAGGGTGTAATGATAGTTTTATTCCTTTACTTCCATTAATTACTGGGGCAAACAAAAATTGGGAATAACTTAACGATGATTTCGACGTAGCTAAGCAAACTTTGAATTATTTTTCTAAATGAATCCAACGCTATCCTAAACTGAATTTACTGTATCGGGAGACATTAGAAAAGTATGAAGATAAACAAATTGAGTGTAAGATAATTCTCAGCCGAAAAACAAAAAATCTTTTTATCTACTTGATTCTGGGAAATTAAAAATTTTACTGAGCCTGTCATATTATGGGATGTATGTTAGTCACAGAATATTTTTTGGCCAATGAATATACCAATGAAAATAAAGACCAAATCATTTTGCTATCAATCATGAAACAGTTCGAATATTTCTGCTTCGGGACCTCTTAGACGAATCGATTTTTGTTCCAGAAAATTCTCCGAAATTTTAAGTAAATACAGCTCTATGTAGAGATTCAATAGTTATATTCCACAGAGTGAAATGCAGACGGCACCATCTTTTTAGGAAATGAAGCCACAGGGACCCATTAGAGAAAGACATTCTGGACTGAGTTGAACAAAGTAATAAGGAAACAGAGAAAAGGGAGGTAGACTTTGATCACGGTTTAAATTAGAATTCTTTCCTTGTTCACTACGAAATCGTACAGTAGATTTAGTTTTAGAGTAAATATAATGTCTCCGACAGATCAATTTTTGATGCTAGAAAACGCTCTTTTACCTTACCACTTGTATAATGATGCTGTTTAAAGACTAAATTAGGTTAGGGAGAACTTGACTTTCTCTTATGTTTTCACATAAATTTTCTGTGATGTGCATTCGATATTGATTAACCCCTTCCCTGTTTTGCCCGTACGCCGTACGGGCTCAGCTTTCGGGCCTTTACTGGTTTGTCCGTATGCCGTACGGACAATCTGATTTCTATTTCTCTTGCACTGTTTCGGCTGTATTTTTTCCAATTTTAGTAACAAATTATTCGTATAGATGTCCATTAAATGATAGTTTGCAGTTTATAGTATTTTCTATTCTGATTGGTTCAAAAGTGCGGGTTTTTTCGCATGTTTTGTATTAAAAGACGAATTGTTATCTTTCAGTATATAGCTTTCTGGTTATATTTTACTAACCGCTTGATACTTTTATTGATGTAATAGTTAAATAACATATTTTTACTTTTAAATAATGGATAAGTCAGAGCGTATGGAGCTAATTTCTTGTGATTCGAATTGTGACTCGGAATCAGAAACTGAATTATCTGTAAAGAATAGTAGCAAAAGTTTACTAGATGACCTGGATAGTAGTGACTCTGATAGTAGTACAGATGGAATAAGTCAAGCAAGACAATTTTTTAAAATTGTGATAATACTTCGGATCTTCCTAGATTTGCTTTCAATGGAATTCCAAAAATTAACTTGGATATCGATGAGACTAAAGGTAAACTTCAGTTCTATGATGCTTTTATAGAAAGAAAAAAAGTTGTAATAAATGCTTAAAAATATTATAAATGTTAATTTTAATAACATATCTTTACTTAAAAATGTAAAATGAACAAAATGTGACCTTTTTTTTGACCGAATTCTGGAAAAAAATGAAACTGTCAAAGGGTTAAGCCTGTCTTTTGCAACCATATACAACGTATAATCCAAGAGTAAGTTTCGCCATGCTGTTTTTAATAAGGGAACTCTATAACAAATAAAGACATACAATATTATAACCAAAAAAATCTTTGGCTATTTCTTCGCACACATTTATTCACAGTCGTCATCAACGTAGTAAATGCATTTGTCGTTCCTCTACGTACAACGTAGATACATTTGTAGTTGTGTAATCAATTTCAAGAAATTATCCTGTGAATAATCAATGACCAGGATTCATGGACCATATAAACATGACCCCACCCTCACTAAACTGATTTTTATAATTTGCTGAGCCGAATTTTGACGATAACCGAATGGGTAGGACGCTGCTTTTCTGGCGATCTTTAGCGGATTCGAGCTTCGATCCCTTAACACTCCAATTATGAGATCTTTGTCTTTGTTGACTGATCAACCGCTTCTCGTGTACCCGATAATGAATTTCAATGTACTGTTGTTTGCATTTGAACCAAAAGGCATTTTTGGTCATAAATCATGAAATATCAGGAATAGACGTTGTTTCGTATAAAATAAACAAAATATTTCAAAGTTTTGAGGTTTTAAAGAGCTTTGTTCTCTAAAGAGAGGGGTGCTTAAATATTATACACAAAGAATGTTTAATTTGTGATAATTAGGATTTTTATCTAAAGAAAGAATTGACAACAACTTCTTTTGTTCGATGGAGAATAACAAATATACGACTAATAATAGAATAATATACCCCTAGGTAGAACATAAAAGCTAAACATTTTACCTTGTATTTAGAAAAACGAATTCTACGAAGCATACATTTCGATTTAATTCAAAATAGAAATGCTTTTTTAACTGATGATAATCACTAGATGCAATAAAAAAAATCTACACTTGTAAATGATTTATGAACATTCTAGTCTATGTTGTGGAAATGCAGAGTGAGCAACGAAATTTAGGAATAAAGAAGTTTTAAAAAATCTTAAGGGCCCCGAGGGAAATAAATGTTTACTTCATTACTAGGCAGACTTGCGGCTAAAAGAAAAGGAGGTAGATTGTAGTGTAAAAAAAGGCATCTTTGAATTAGGGAATTAAATAGAAATCTTATTTAAATAAAGAATTTTTTCACCAGGTTTGTTTCTTATTTGTTTATTGCATAGATGAATGAGTTTAAATAACGTATTGATTATGCCTATATATCTAATACAAAGAATGTAAATGTTTTGTATCCGGGTGTAAAATCATTTTTAATTTTTCGTCTCGCTTTTAAGTAAACGCATTATTTTAACAAAGATAACTTAATTACCTTACAGTAGAACCTTGACTATACGAACCTCGATTAACTGAAACTCTCTGTTAACCAAAGTTTGTTTCTTCTTCACTTTTACACTTTCTAATATCAACGAAAATTTTCTCTGAACAAACATGCATTTTCAAAGATTTCTTTTTTTCCCACATTCCTTTTGTATTTAAGTCTTCCTTTCCAAACTAGGAGTGCAGATAAATAATTTGGAATTCTCTTTTTTTAAATTCCTTCTCAGAGCAGCGGTATCTCAGTCGGCAAAGGCAGCGTTCTCGTAACTGAAAGGTTGCGGGTTCGGAGCTGGAGCTGGCCTAAGATCCGCCGTGTTCGCTAAAGGTGACTGGGGCACGTAAAATATGTTCGTGGTCACAATGTCCTCCAAGTTCTCAAACGATACCTCCGGGGGTGGCAAGCCAAGTCTATGGATCTTTTGCTTGGTCCCTGCATTTAAATGAGGACCCAGTGGGGGTAATGTTACTCGCGGCTGTAGCATACCTTAAGCTACATGTACTCCTCTGGTGGTGCTAGATTAGTAACAGGTTCGCAGCCTTGTTGAGGCGTTAGGATAATGTCTGTATCGTCTGCTGTGTTGAAAAAAAAAAGAATTCCTTCCGGCGTAGAATTCTTGGTATGAGTGTAATCTTCCCTACTTTCAAACATCCCTGTTCTAAACAAAAACACACACCATTTCAGGACAATCGAATATTATTGTACCAATGACGATACTACATATTAAACTAGATGATTATTGATAAATTACACAGGCCTAATCCTGGTATTAATCAATGACCAGGGATTCATGGACCATCTAATTAGACCTCTATGACCCCACCCTCACTAAACTGATTTTTATAACTTGATGAGCCGAATTTTGATGATAGCCAAATGGGTAGGATGCTGCTCTTCTGGCGATCTTTAGCGGATTCAAGCTTCTATTCCTTAACACTCCAATTATGAGGTCTTTGTATTTGTTGAATGAACTACCGTGGCTCGTGTATCCGAAAATGAATTTCAATGTACTGTTGTTTGCATTTGAACCAAAATGCAATTTTGGTCATAACTCATGCAATAGTAGGAATGACGTTGATTGGTTTAAAATAAACAGAAAACATTTCAAATTTTTGAGGTTTTAAGAGTTTTCTTCTCTAAAGAAAGGGGTGCTTAAATATTAAACACAAAGAATGTTTAATTTGTGATAATTATGATTTTTATCTAAAGAAAGAATTGACAACAACTTCTTTTGTTCGATGGAGAATAACAAATATACGACTAATAATAGAATAATATACCCCTAGGTAGAACATAAAAGCTAAACATTTTACCTTGTATTTAGAAAAACGAATTCTACGAAGCATACATTTCGATTTAATTCAAAATAGAAATGCTTTTTTAACTGATGATAATCACTAGATGCAATAAAAAAAATCTACACTTGTAAATGATTTATGAACATTCTAGTCTATGTTGTGGAAATGCAGAATGAGCAACGAAATTTAGGAATAAAGAAGTTTTAAAAAATCTTAAGGGCCCCGAGGGAAATAAATGTTTACTTCATTACTAGGCAGACTTGCGGCTAAAAGAAAAGAAGGTAGATTGTAATGTGAAAAAAAGGCATCTTTGAATTAGGGAATTAAATAGGAATCTTATTTAAATAAATAATTTTTTCACCAGGTTTGTTTCTTATTTGTTTATTGCATAGATGAATGAGTTTAAATAACGTATTGATTATGCCTATATATCTAATACATATATTTTTAATTTTTCGTCTCGCTTTTAAGTAAATGCATTAATTTAACAAAGATAACTTAATTACCTTACAGTAGAACCTTGACTATCCGAACCTCGATTAACTGAAACTCTCTGTTAACCAAAGTTTGTTTCTTCTTCACTTTTACACTTTCTAATATCAACCAAAATTTTCTCTGAACAAACATGCATTTTCAAAGATTTCTTTTTTTCCCACATTCCTTTTGTATTTAAGTCTTCCTTTCCAAACTAGGAGTGCAGATAAATAATTTGGAATTCTCTTTTTTTAGAATTCCTTCTCAGAGCAGCGGTAGCTCAGTCGGCAAAGGCAGCGTTCTCGTAACTGAAAGGGTCTGGAGTCGGCCTAAGATCCGCCGTGTTCGCTAATGGTGACTGGGGCACGTAAAATAGGTTCGTGGTCACAATGTTCTCCAAGTTCTCAAACGATACCTTCTGCTTGGTACTGCTTCTAATTTAGGTGGACCCATCGGGGGTAATGTTACTCGCGGCCGTAGCATACCTTAAGCTACATGTACTCCTCTGGTGGTGCTAGATGAGTAACAGGTTCGCAGCCTTGTTGAGGCGTTAGGATAATGTCTGTATCGTCTGCTGTGTTGAAAAAAAAAAGAATTCCTTCCGGCGTAGAATTCTTGGTATGAGTGTAATCTTCCCTACTTTCAAACATCCCTGTTCTAAACAAAAACACACACCATTTCAGGACAATCGAATATTATTGTACCAATGACGATACTACATATTAAACTAGATGATTATTGATAAATTATCGATTATCCGAAGTAGATTCGGACACAATTACTTCGGATAATCAATGTTCTAGTGTATTACCAAGAGCTTTAAAATTTATTCATTTTAGAGTGGTCACAATATCCTCCAAGTTCTCAAACGATACTTCTGGGGGTGACAGGCCATCCTGGGGGTCTTCTGCTTGGTCCCTGCTTTTAAATTATGAGGACATAGCGTGATGACGTATGCACTGTTTTCTTTTCCTATGTTAAAATAAACATGTAATATTTTGGATGTTAAATATGCATAGTGGTATGATTTTTGAATAATCTTTAAATATTGGACATGGTGTTTTTCAGCCTTTTATGCTATTGATAGTGCCACATCTTATTTTAAGGCACTACAGCTCATTGGTGATTAAAGTCGTTCTAATCAGTCTCCATCATCTGTTTCTGTCCGAGGTAATGCCCCCTCCAGTCTCTCTTACGTAAGATTTTAACATCGTTTTCAACAGGTTCAAGCTATCTAATTGATAATCTTCTCTGCTTTCTATTCCTATCAGTTTCATAAATTTGAGACTTTTTGTACCTAATTAGTATTCTCAGCTCCAAATCAATGTCCTAAATATCAAATTCTGTGACCTTTTTCTGATCTTAACGGTATCTCGTTATTTATATTTTGGGTAAATTTCAAAGTTGAACTCTGATATTCTAACACCGTTTACAACAAGGATGGCTGAATGGTACGGTGCTTCTATTCGGTAAAGTAGTTCACGGATTCGAATCCTGCTGTTGAGACTGATGTTCAAAGCCGTCCGGAGTTGACTCTAAGTTGTAGGTCCCTGTCTCATTGGCCCTCCTGTAGCAAAACAGTAGTCCGTAGTGTTCTAAACCAAACACCGTTTTTACAAACTGAGTGAAGTATTTTTCTTAGTATTTTGCTTTAAAAGATCAAAGGTTTGTTTTTTATAAAATTATTTATTGAATTGAAGGTTACATAATCCATCAATATGCTGGATCACGACATAATCTTTCATTTGAATTTAAAATTTAATATTTAATTGTAGATTTGCTGAGAACTACATATTTCTGTTCAGAATCTAGTGACATGCCTGAAACTTCTAAAACAGATGTTTGAATACCTCTTATGAGAATATTCTTTAGAAAAAAAAGTGTATTTATTAGGGAAAATTGTCTTTATAAGATAAAAAAAGAAAACATATATTTCTAAGTTAGACTTGGCATCTCAGTTATAACAAGCTGGTGTTACTACGTGTTTCATCAGAATTGCGCTTAAAATACTAATGGAGATAGATAAACTCATGTTTTAAATTTAAACTCAGAGCAAATATATAATTCAATGGATGAACGTTTTATTTTATTTAACTGAGAAACTCATTAAGTTGAACAATTGCAGAGAACTACACATCTCTGTTTAGAAATTGGTGGCGCCCATGAAATTTCTAAAACTGATGTCTCTTATGGGAACCAACTTCAGAAAACGAAATGCCTTGTTTGAAAGAGTTATTACAAAATTAAAAAGAAAATACATAGTTTTTGGTAGAATTTTCCATTCCAATCCTTTTATTTCGTTAAAAAGATTTCGTTAAAAAGTAGCTAATGTTGATTAAAATGATTAATTACAGATATTTTTATTTCATTAAATACGTACACGTTACTTAACAGTTAATTATTGGTAGAGATATAAATGGGAGGAACTTCCAAAAGTAATTTAGTATGTTATGAAAGAATTTCCTTGAAAATATCTCTATATAAAACTCCCTATTTGATTTATTCCCTATATAATAATAGTCTAAGTTATCTGTCTTTCTGTCCTCGAATTCATGAAGAAGTTTGACCTATAATAGATAGAGGCATCCATATTGGATTCTTCATGAGTTAGAGTTAGCAAAATTCAAAGCGAGAAAACTATCTTCTCCTAAACTATCTATTCGATTCTAAAATAAGTTGGTATAAATATGCTTCATATTACAGCAAAAAATACTGTCGTCTTTAAAACGTTCGAAATCCACTCCTTCTCCCATTTTCGAGCATTTAATGTCATTATTTCAAGCCCTATTTTTTCCGATTAAGAGCAAGCGATTCAATTTATCACATAAAAAATAGGTAAAAATAACCTTTTTTTTCTATCATTAGAACGTCATTCCTTTAACCATCTCATTTAATCATTTCTTTTTTTAAATTATTTAAGTATCGTCTATATTATTATCATACGTTTTATCACTGAACTTAGGTATTACGGAAGTAATATTCTTCTACATTTAGCCTAAACAATAGATTAGGTACATATATGATAATTTTAAACAAAATCATCGATTATTTTTTGTTGCAATGACAATTTTATCACCGGCATTAACAACATATTCTTTTCATAAAAGTCTAGGAGTCTATTTCACGGACTAATAAATATCTAGAGTTTAAGTTATATATCTTTAAAAATTAAGAAGTTTGTTCTTTTGTGTGTTTTTGTTTTCTACACATTACCTTACAGTTTGCAATCGATTCGCTATATGTTGGACATCATTCATATATACCGCTGAAAAATCACTGTTAATATTAAAGCCTCTGCTGTCCATCCTATCGCGTAGTATGAGAAACTAAAGTAAAGTCGGCAGCTAACATATGGTCAGTAAAGTTTCTTTTAATGCCAATTTCATATTTTACCATGTCCAAAACTTTTCGAGAAAATTTTAGATTTTTAAGATAAATTCTAGGAAGATAAAGTAATGGTCAACTAAACACGTATCTTATTACTTATTTAAGTATACCAAGGAGGCATTTTACTAATCGCGTCAAATGTCGGGCTATATGCTAGTATGTATACAGCTGCCCACATTCCAATTTTAAAGCTGATAACAACAAGGAAATTTAATGGGCTAACGATGCGTCATTCACCTGAATACTATAGCAGTCTTATAATTTTTAACTAGTTAATTGCGGAATTTATTTTTAACAAATTCGCCCAAGTTATGCGACATCAAAATCAAAGTCGACTTTTATGGTCAAATGGTCGCATAGTAAGTTTTGCGAAATAATCAAAGAAAAGCTTTGAAGATTTCCTTTTTTAGATTAAAAAAAATACAATTAATAGTTAAAATATTACTGTGAAAAAATTGCTTAAAAATATATAATTCACATTCTGGAAATATTACAGAAAACATTTAAAAACTCAAAAATAATTTAAGTATGATATTTTTTATTGCAATTTGTAGCATTTTCAAAATATATTTTAAAAATATAGAATCAAAATTTGAAATAAAATAGCAGTAGGTTTAGTACTATTTAATAGGTCATACTGAGTAGTGTAAAGCGGGCTTACCACTATAGAATAACGTTAAAATACAAATTTGTTTTATCTAATAAACTTGATGAATTTCTTTTTAAAATCAATTTTAACCAGGGAAATATTTTAGTATAACATTACAAAAAAAATAAAATCCTGTAAAAGTTTAATCATTGTTTTTTTTTTGTAATTCCTCTTAAGCTTTACTTTGTTTATTGAAAATGTGTTTCCTTTCCTTTAGTACACACGTGCCAGTGTGAAAGTGGTAAAGAACCTTGATGCCACGTTTTATTTCGACATAAGTCGCATTAATACGACTGCATTTCTTTCCTTTCGCAGAGTGGCACGGCGGCATAGAAGGGCAGGACATCAGAAAACGTTCCAAAACTCATTATCGAACTCCGTTAACCCCAGCAACCCTGGAGGCAGAACTGTGATTTTCTTTGGTTGTGCAGAGGGGATTGACAGCTGTTACAGTATCAGAATTCATTATTCCGCGCCTTCAATACTCCCGAAAAGCTGCCACTGCCTCGATGCTAATGAGAGGCAGAAAATATTTTTACCGACTCGCTTTAAAGATGCGATCTTTTAGGGTTAATAGATTTAGTCTCTACGCCGCGATTCAACCTAGGAATTGAATTTAAATGGGCCGCATTCAAATGATCACACGCTCGCTAATTCCACCAAAGACAAACAGAGGAGTCGCTTTTGAAAGAGCTGTTTGCTTTAAATCAAGATTTCTCTAGGTAAATATTTATTCGACCATTTGCGGAGTTCTGAATAGGAGGATATCACTGGCGAGAATTTATGAGCTTTTTAATATAGAGTATGCCAGCTGATGTACTTTAGTCTGGGTATTTGTGTAAAATTTAAAAATTGCAAGTTCGAGTAGTCTGTCTTGTATTTATTAGGATTATTTGACAAATCACTTACCATTTTCAACATTATAAGTTTATATGACATGAACAGGAATTATAATAATCTACTGAAAAGTTTGTTTTTCTAAAATGTTAGAAAAATTACAATATTAAGAGTAAATTTTACATATTTAAAACTAAAAAATTAATTACTGAAGGCAGGTATAAAAAAATTCTGGTTATGATATTGCACAGGAGGAGACAAACTTAACTTCACAGGTAAAACTTTCAACATTTCATTTCTTTTACAGAATACAATAAAAAAATTCGCATTTTTATTCCGTTTTTAGATTAGGTTAGTTAGTTGGTAGCCCCACGGTCTACTTTTCTGCAATACAAGGACCTACTGCTTAAAGCCAATTCCGAGCGGCCACGAACATCCATGCACCAGTGGGACTCGAACCCACGAACTCCAGTTCCGATCGTCAGTACCCTAACCATTAGACCCTCGTTCAGCCGTCATTATATTAGTTTTACAATTTGAATCTGAAAATTTTATTAAAATTAATTTCTAATGTTCTTAATAATTTAGAATAACTTTTTTACTTTAATGAAAATAATAGTAATTTCCTTGTAAGTTGATTTTCTTTACATGACTGCTAAATAAAGAAGTTACCTTTATAGTTAAGAATATAAAAAAATACTTATATAAATGTGATATAAAAAGATTATATATATATATATATATGTGTGTTTGTACCTCCGCACTGAAAAAGGGTTGTTTGTAGATAGCAAACTATTGGTTGTTAATATTTAGTGAATTTTGGGCTTTAATCACAATATGTTTACTTTTATATTTTTATTTTTTTTAACCTTTAAATTACATCTGGAAACATATCAACTACGTGAACCTGTACGCGTTAAAAAGCAACGTATTTAGGTTATGATTACTTTGCGAAATAAAGAATGCACAGATTTCTGGTCTGATAGCAAAAATGAAAACTTTTTGCTATACCATGAAAAATCTCAAGCATTCTTCAGCGAGAAAAGGAATAAACAGATTCCGTTGCTTTTTCATGGTTTACTGATTGGCGTATAAGGGGTTTAGAAGTAAAATTATGTCATTCTCAAGTAAATAAAACAATTATAATTTTTTCATCTCATCTTATTGTAAGTTATCTCTCAGTATAGAAGCTAAAGAAAATGTTAGAAAATTAGTTACTTTATTTTTATAATAAGTAATTTAAATATTTTATTTTATTACCCATCTCATAACCACTGACGATATTAGCATATTATGCATGCATTTTCTTTCGAGCCGTGACGTATTGCATACGTCTGAAGATCGTTTCTTTCCCTACCGATAAATGCTCGGGGGAAAAGGCTATGTATCAGAGGTAGTAGTTGTACGGCTATGTGTGTACGGCAGTTAGCCGATGTTTATTTTCCTTTTCTTTTAAGTTTAATAAATGCAGTTTTAAATGATGCTAACGTTTGTCTTAATACTGTTCAGGATTGATAGGGCGAAATGCTTCTTCTTCAACTTTTATTCTATTATAGCTTTAAATAACTTAACAAAAAAAGTGAATTGCGAATCTAAATTTACCCGAGAATTAACTCAAATCGATATCCAAAAAACTCCAAATGCACCTGCGTGTGAAAAGTTTTATAAACGAAACTAAATATTCCCAACTGTTACGTGTATTAAATATTGTTGCCCACTTAAATACCACTGCAAATTGAACGAGGAGAGGAAAAGATACAAAACTACCTAACATTTGATTATGCACTACTTTAAATAAGTAAAATGAAGCAAAATATTTTTGGAAAGTAATTTTTAAGTTTTTAAAGGAAAACATTATTGATTTTTTTCTCCAATTTCACAATATTAGCCAGAGTGATGATATGAAAAATAAGTGTCAAAAAGAAGATTTAAGTGTTCAAAGATAAAATAAACATTTTCGAATTGACTATTGGACAAACTTTTTTGTTTTGAACTTCTAGTGCAGTAGATTTGAATCCAGATTATATCTTCACATTAATATATAACTGAATAATTTTTAGAAGTTCTGACCAATAGTTTTTAATGTGCCTACCACCAAGTTCCGTCCAATACTGATTAGGGGAAAAAATAAAACTTTTTAACTCTTATCAATAAGTGCGAACGTGGAAAAATATACATTTCAAGCACTTCTTTTCCACGTTTTAAGAGCTTGAGTCGAGAAAACAACTAATCGATACTTTAAGAAAAATTCGTTTCTTACGTACTGCAAATTCTGCCATTAATTTCTTCACACAACTTTTCGAGGAAAACAATCGATTTCTCCCACTCTTGGATCGCAATCTTTTCTGCATGCTGGATTTTAATGATCGAAGGTTTTAGGCCACTCAGCGTTTGTGCATGAGTATTATTGATAAAGAACGGGACAATTCTGCTGCTGTCAAAATTCTAGTCACAACAGCAAAAAAATTAAAAATAAATAAAATTATATGTCTTTAATTATGTATTTAATTAATTAAAAGATGCTGTGCTGTAAAAGCCCTGAGGATGAAGAAATAAAGAAATACTGTTGTCGCGGATATTATAAAAATGGTATTTTGATACCCTCCACAACGCATTAAAATACATAATTAATGAATTTTTAAATCTCAAGATGAAAACTTGTTAATAAAGTTTGTTTTTTAAGAGCTTAAAAATGCGTTTAATAATATCTAAATGAAGTATAATGGCTTAAAATTTGGGAAGTGTATTATTCATTTTAATTATTGAGGTAGGTAAGGGGAGTGATATATAAAATGCATTAAATTAATTTTGTACAATTATAATAGTGTGTAAAAAGATAGATGTGAATTTATGAAAGCTAATTTCAATGATTCAAAATTGAAATGATAAAATAAAGATTTATCCGAGTGGACCAGTACCCTGCAGATGCGAATTCGTTAAAGAGCATAACCAGACAATAGCTGAACAAGTATAACAACGGAATTTTGTACAGTGAAATCTACAGGGTGTTTTAAAAATGACCGGTATAGTTGAAAAATCCATAAAAACTAAACTGACAGTAATAGAAATACACAGTTTATTGCAATATGCTCTGGATTAGTTACAATGCTCCACAACAGATGGTGCCGCAGTCTGTAAAATTCTAAACTACGATATTTTCCAGATATCCACCATGCGCAGCAATAATATGGCGTATTCTGAGAACGAAATTACCAGAAACCCGTATAAACGTCTCAAGCGGAATGGCTTCACATGCAGAACAGATGTAATGTTCCAGTTATTCAATTGTTCCTGGATAGTGGCGGTACACCTTGTCTTTAAGAGTCCCCACAAACAAATATTGTAATTTAGATTTCAGACAACAGCGCTATCTGCTGTGTAGTATTCTAACTAATTTTGAAAGTTTGTCTGCCTGAAAATTTACTATTGTCCCAAGCATATTGCAATAAACTGTGAATTTCTATCACGTCCGTTTAGTTTTTGTTGATTTTTTAAGTATACCGGCCCTTTTTGAAACTCCCTGTATGAATTCATATCCTGTTGGTGTATATTTGTAATCTTATTTAATCGGTTTGATGCCCAAGATCCCAATTTAATAGGCTGTCAAGTAGGAAAAAAAGTTGACCATAGTCTTGTTAACAAAACTTTCAAGGACGTAAAATGCCAGACCCAGCCAGAATTTAAACTTTTAGACAGAGCCGTGCCAACTTTTCAACCACTCACACCGAAATACTTCGAAATAACGTAGAATGAAAATTTTACTCCTCCTAGACCTCCTTTTTTTCAATATACCAAAATAAAGATTTGATTGAGAGTGGAGCAGTCAATGTCTTGCAATCCGAGAGCTAGTCGGACAATTTAGCTATTGCTTAAATCCTATCACCAACGGCTATAAACATCCATGCCAACGGTTGTGCTCAAATACCCTAGTCCATCTTTAAAGGTCAACGCTTATACCAAGGATAGTTAATAGGATTTTATTAATGAACCGAAATCAAAGTCAATTGAAAAGCACTTAATACTTACTTGTTTTGAGCACCAGTACCTTATGTTGGTATATTTAGTACCTGTATAATTTTTATTTGTAATAGATAATAAACAAAACATTAGGATATAATATAATTTTTCTTATATGAAAATGTTACTAAAATTTTAACAGTAATTAAGAGGTATGTATGTGCAACTCAATACTAACTTTTACACTAGCACTTTTACACTACTTTTACACTAGCTACCGAATTATTGATACGTTTGTTGAAACTCAAACCAAATCAGCATAACCTTATTTCACGACATAAAAACAATATTGTAACAATTATTTTATTGTTTCCTTTTATTACTATTTCAAATTTTATGACGTACCAGAGAAATTTTCTATTTTCATTCATTTCCATTTCAGGATGTGTTAAAGAAAAAGTTGTGACTATTCATAGGTATAAATAAATAATAAATTTTATATTAGAATTGTTTTACTTAAATATTTTAGGTTTAATAAAATGTTATAATTTTCATTTTCACTTTCAAGGATTAATTTGTGATATTATATTTTTGTATTTATATGGTATTATGAGAATTTCATAAGTATTTCTTTGTTTATTCTTATGATTATGATTTTCATGAAACCTATATTCTATGTATATGGAAATTGCTCAAAATGTAGTAGCAGCATAAAACTAAACTATAAAATTTTAAGGAACTCTTTTAATAGTTCAATGACCAAAACGCGAGTATTGGATTGTTCGAATTTGTCCAATTTAAATTCATAAAATCTGTTACATTTATGTCTTCTTATCTATGGGAAAGTCTGCCCATATATGTCTATAATTTTTAATCTAACGAGTGCAAAATCACATATCATTTTACTATTTGAGTTTCCTGTACATCACATATATAGACATCTAATGATTTATACGCTTGTATATCTTATGTGAAACTGTAGTATATAAAACGTAATTATTATTGTTTCCTTTGTGGGGTTATTACATTTATTAAGCATTTGCCAATACCAAGCTAAAATTACATATTTTATTATTTGTGTCTTATCTACATCACATTTATAGGCATTTAATGCTTTATATGCTTTTATATCCTGTGAAACTCTATGGTGTGAAATGTAATTATCATTGTTTTCAATGCGGGGAATTTGCTCTTTTATAGCATTCACCATTACCAAGATAAAAGATGCATATTTTTTTATGTGCCTCTTCTGTATATGACATATATAGGCATTTAATGCTGTATAAGCTAGAATATCATATGTGAAATTCTATGATATAAAATGTAATTATTATTAATTCCAATGCAGGGCACTAGCTTTTTTTTATAGAATTCGCCACTACTATGCCGCAGATATTTATTGGCCATTTTATTATTAGACGAGGACAATATAGGCAGCCAACCTGAAACTCCATTGGCAGTACAAACAGAATTAGGCCATCTTAATTAACCACTTTACGTGCACGCTCGAGTTAACTCGAGCGCGCTAAACTGGCCAAACTGTACACACTCGAGATAATTCCAGCAGCGTTGTACTTTTGGAGTTTTTGTGCTGTATGCTGTGCTAAAAGAGATAGCAAAGGATACGGGAAAAGAAAAGAGAGTCCTTACATGTATAATACTTGCATTGTTGGGCGATGTGCTGCGCCTTGTTTCGAAATATATCACACAAAAAAATTCGATTAATTTTATAAATACTAGTATTGTTATTATATATGTTTTAAAAGTATAAATAAGTATTTTACAGTCAATAATGTTTATTCTGAAATAGGAATTCGAACAGAAAAATAAAAAAAAAGTCGATGTGTGTAATATTACAATATTCGACTATTTTATGTAGTGTTATCAAAATCCAAAATTTCAATAAAAATTTTGATTATTTCTACCTTTTTGTAACTGTATTAGCAAGACAAAGTTCTAAATTGTGTTTTTTACATAAAAAAAATTGAATTTTTCTGGAAAAAAATTGTGCAGTAAGGGGTTAAAGAGCAAGGGTCATGTAGGAGATTCCCAGGTTTGGCCTACCACTTCCAGCGACATAATAGATATAAAATCTTGTGTATAACATATAATTTATTGCGTATGTATCATATGTGATATACAAACATATAAAGCATTAGATGTGTATATGATACTTGATGTACGGGACAGGCCAAGGGCTAAATACATAAATGTTTTATTTCGAGTCTTATATATTTCTTTAACCTAAAATCCGAAATAAATTATTTTTATTTGTGGATAAACAGTCGTAAATGTCCAAGATTGAAAGGACCTGCAATGTAACCCCTAGTGACGGGAGTATTGGAGTATTAATGCTACAATGAAATTAGGAATCCTCTTAAAACTTACAATATAGATAGCCAATCTATGTGTACGTACCTTCACTTCATAGTATTATTATGATTTAAAACTAGAACTGCGGTATGGGTCATTTTGATCCAAAAACTCTTTTGTGTCCCATTTTCTCAAAAACTTACTAACTAAATTAAAATAAATTTCTTGGCTTTATTAAATTTATACCCAACAAAAAAATCTATGATAATATAATATTGAAGAATATGTTCCTTTGTGGTAAATGATTCATTG
>CM063501.1:163812901-163820401 GCA_032207245.1 Pardosa pseudoannulata
ATATACTTTTTGATATTGTAATATCTTAATTTTTTTATCATTTATTATAATAACTAACTGTCTGAAATGAATGAATGTCACTGCGTATTAATGCAGTGTACTTGTTAAATAACAATGACCCAGCCTGCGGTTTTCAATCGACCGAAACTCCCGCGGTTCTAGTGTTAAAATGTAAGAAATATGAATGAAGTTCTCAAAGGAGTTTTGATCTCGCATTATAATCAGTTGTCTATTGTCGAATATTAATTTAGATTTGTGCTCACGTTACTCTACATTTTTAAGACATATGTGCGCTAATCCTGCCCTTTTCTATATAAATGAAGTGGATTGCAGCAGTATGGAACAAATATAATGTGCACAATAGGTCGATGTGAATTTAAAGAAGCTAGTTTTAATGATGCAGAATTAAAATTATAGAAGAAATTTTATTCTCCTGCAGTAGCGTCATGGATTCGTAATTAATGCGTGAATTCGTCATGGAACATGCCGAACGATGGCCGAATGATAGACCGCTGCTCTTCGGTACTGGACTTCGTGGGTTCGAATCCCGTCCTGCCATGGATGTTCGTAGCCGTTAGAAATCGACTTTAAACAGTAGGTTCCGGTTTCCTTACCCCCCTTATGAACAAAACAGCAGACCGTACCATTCGAAACCAAACCAATTCGTTATAGAAGACAGTCAGACAGACAGTAGAGCAAGGCAAATATGTGACAAGATATCTATGGATTTTATACATATTATATGCACAATTTCCTTGTGTAATAGCAAAAAAAAAAATCATTAAATTTACTTTGGTTGACGTGTGATAAGTAATCGATTGAAATCTATTTCCCTTCACACGAAAAATTTCAGCACTCTTTCTGAGAAAATGAATCATAAGCTGAATCCGTTGAGTTTCTATAGGGGATATATTGGGAGAGGGGTGACGAAATTGTTTCAAATAGGCTAACGATATCAGAGACGATCACAATGACTAACAGATTAAATCCATCAATTTCGTAAAAATTTCACAAGCGTTTTTAACGCTAGTTGTTACTTGCAAATACGCTGGGTTTGATTAATTCCTGGCACTATTAATCAAGGCTCGTGTTGAAAGATAAACGAGAAAACAGAGGTGTACAGTTAAAGATGAATGTCAGTTTCTGAAGTGTGTTAAATTTCTCAGACTCGATAAACTTAATTAATAACACGATCGTCGAAAGAAATGTTTTTTAATAATACGTCTGGTAGATTCAAAGTTAGAAATTAAGATTTAAAAGGAAGAGGTGAGGGACCCGAATTTGAGTTTTAGAAGGAAAAATGGCAGCTATGCATAATATAAAAATCGATATCGGTGCTTTCTGAATTATTCATATATGGAGAAGATAATGCATTTTTGAAGCTACTTTAGAATAGCTGAAAACGATATTTAAGAATCGTGTTTGAGATATTTCATGCTTTTTAATGCTACCAAGCGTTCTAGAATTTAAAATAAAGAATGGAGGTCAAAGAAAAAAAATCAGATTTGGGTCCAACCTCCCACCTCCTTTTAACATATTCCTACAGAAATCGAATTTTGTTTTAACATCTGTAAATCTATTAATTATATTTTTGGTTTAGTTAAAAATAAACCAATACTATCAAATTGTTTATTTTTTAAATCTCCAACCCTGGGGAGGAAATATTTCGCTTTTTTTCTTCAGGGGTAGCCATAAATATTATCACCTTGAATTAGAGATAACTGGTCGATGTATATTCATACCCATTTAAGATGAAAGTCTCGTAATGAGCAAGCTAATATTTCAGTTACATGTGAAAGAAACCAGGTGTGTTCCATGTAACCTGACTGATCCATTTCACTGATAATCGAACCAAGGACCAAGGATCTACAGTACTAAAAAGGAGAGATTTAATTCATTTGGGCACAATCTACCCCTATAAGGTTATAATAATAACGATTACTGTAGAAAAGCCATACAGAATTAAACTGAGAAATTAAGCTGTTAAAGATATGATTTTATAGATTTTCCTCTCTTTCGTACAGGAAATTAACTTTACAGCACGTCCATTTCAAAAAGCAAATTTTTATAATTAAAAAAAAAACTGTACACGATCTATATTTTACTATCCTAGGACTAATTATATTTCGACTCATCTTTTGAAACTAATTTCGGATGACTACAGAATATACTATGTTCTATCATATGTGAACTCGTCAATAAACAGGATAAATTCCTCGAATTGTGCATGCAGTTTTATCTAATGCAGAAACGAACGGGCAAAGGTTACCCGTTGTGGCATATCCATTGCCTGCTAAAATTACGGAGGCAGTCATTTGGATTCGGCACACTTTTGTTTTCCTATAGCTTTACAGTCGTATAGATACTTTATTAGTTGTTGTTGTTGTTTCTCATGCCACTTGGATAAACCAAGCACGAATGAGCCTACAGGATCTCGTTTAAGACCAAAGAGTGCGCCTTTCATTTTAATGAGCTCCATTAAGGTGAAAAAACGATTTCGCTGAAATAGGTCCTTGTAAATTTGAAGCAGGGACCAAGCAAAAGACCCATAGACTTGGCCTGTCACCCCCAGAGGAATTAGTTGAGTTCTTGGAGGATATTTTTATTATGAATATATTTTACGTGTCCCAGTTACCTTTAACGAACACGGAGGATCTTAGGCCTTCTCGAGTTCCGAACCCTCAAATTCTCAATTACGAGAGGGTTGCCTTTGCCGACTGAGCTACCGCGGATCAATTTATTAGTGGTATACCTTAAATGACAGTTATGTTAGACCCCCTCTGATAAAATTTAACTATAAAGGTGTTTAATATTTCTAAGAAACTCTTTTACGGTTATAGTCAGTTTTATTGTATGAGCCCATTGCAGAGACTAACACAGAAAATGTACAAATTTATTTATTTATGTCCATTAAATTTTAATAAAATCGTGAGGTATAAAAACTTGTGCATACATTCATACTTTGTAATTTCTTTGTTATAATATAAACAAATTTGTAGTAAAAGACGATGCACATTTGGAAAATTATCTGTTATTGAGAAAAAAAACCCTTGTAAGGCAGAAAACGAAACATCCTAGATAATTTACAATAAAGAATGAACCATAGATTAAAACTTTTAACTTTATTACCATGTGCTAGTAAAACCTTAATATATGCCCATTTATACCATGGGGATCAAAACGGTTCCATGCTGTTATTCTCGTTATACTAAAAAAATCGCAATTCTGGTGCTAAAGCCTGAACCCTGAGCCGATAATAAGGTTTTGGCCTTCTATACCATAACACAACCGATACCCTTATATAGTCAACACTTTGGTCACTTTGCTCACTTTTCCACGAGTTAATCTCAAACTGGTGAAATACTGAATGAAAGATATTCAAATCAGTTTATCGGTTATATGCACTATTCAAATAACATGTATGAAGTAGATAGACGATGAACAAGCCAGTCAGTTGTTTAAGCATATCTGGATCGAATAGCAATTTATTAACGTGTTCTGTAAAAGACGATGTTTCATCCACTCCAGCGAAGACCTCTTGCGGATCACCATTTAATATCTAATACCACATTGTACTGAAATATTTGTTCAATTTGGCAAGTTCTATTACTTTTTAAAGTTGAGACCATTCATTTTATCACATCACACACACACACACACACATATATATATGAAGGGAAGTCACCAATGAAGGTATGGCGACTGGTTACTGCTCCCTCTTGACTCCCTAAAAAATGAAGGAATAAATCCACTCTGATTCTTCAAACGTAACAGGAGTTTATTTAAACCACAAAAACTTAAAAAAATAAAGACTGTACAACGTTACAGAAGGTTTAGATCAGTAGCGGGCGTTAAAGTTGGGAAGCTCGTGCTGTCGATCGAGTGAACTTCCGGAGAGTAGAAAGAGCTTGCCTTCGGATTGAAAACTGCTGGAACGTGCAAATGCTTCGCTCCTTGAGGGCTCTGCTCCGGTATTTAAAGCACATTCGGCTGTGGAAAGTGGGCGTGGCCACACGCAGAAATGTGCATTTCTGGTGCCAGCCACGGTGATGCCATATATATATATATATATATATATATATATATATATATATATATATATATATATATATATATATATATATATATATATATATATATATATATATATATATATTTATATGTAATGATATTTTAATCCAAATCTAACCTTAATTATAATTGTATTTTAAAATAATTTTCTGGTAATTATATCTCTAAATTGCAACTTTTGGGGAAACTCTATTGTTCTCTTCTTCTGATTCTGAAAAAGGGGCGACTTCCTGTACACCAAAATTAAATCACGCTTCCCTCAGGATTCCATACATAATTCCTTTATATAATTCGTTTCTCTTCACCTTGCGTCATCACATGACTAGTTATTAATACAGCGATTAGCTGGCTGACACCCGTAAATAATGACATATACATGTTTTTCGCGAGCTGAAACCTTGGAGACGAGATGATAAAATAAACTTCCTGATTTAAAAATTTCCGTGCATTCTCTTTTGCTACTCAAATGCAAATGGATGCATTTATCTCATTTGTGGTGGGTTAAAATGCCCATTACACAAGCATACACAAACAAACTAAATTAAATTTTTTCCAAATTCTCCTGATTAAGACTCTACTTTTCATAATATTAACCTTCTAATCTACCTAAAATAAAACCTGAATGAATCATTAAGATTATTCTTCTACATTTCCAAAAAGTATATTTATGTCTCTTATCCATGGAAGATGCGTTTTTCAGTTCTTAACCATTAATATGCAAATAAAGCATTTTTACCAAGCCCCACACGTCTAGTCTTAAGATGTGGAAGAGTTTTTCTTGCCACGATGACTACCTCTGAGTTACATTGCCATAAAAGCCCTGGTAATTAAAGCATATGGTATTTTTCTCCCATGTAGTATGTGAAGGAAGTTTTTACTCCCTCCTCTCTCTCTCTCTCACTCACTCACACACACACACACACACACACACACACATATATATATATATACATATATATATACATATATATATATATATATATATATATATATATATATATATATATATATATATATATGTGTGTGTGTGTGTGTGTGTGTGTAAAAAGACGGATTTCACGATGGGTGGTTGCAGTCATGGCCTATACAAATGACACCGTTTTAGTTAAAGACCTTTATTAACAGAACGTTGGATGACGGGGTCCCACTTCATTATAGGGACAGGACAAACTGAAGGGTTAGCTAAAATGAAGTTATAAGTAAAAGGCCCTGAACACTTGGGTCAATATTTCAGTCAAAATCTCTGGGAAAATCTGCCTCCGACAGCGTGCATGTCCATTTTGTTTAGAAATTTCCTAAATGGTCCGCTAGGGCAATGTAGAATTATAATTGGTTAGACCCCTTGTTTGAGCGTATAAACTGTACCCCATAAGTGGTCAATTTAAGTTAGGGGTTAAAAGGCGAAAGCAGAGGGACAAGGGGTATTTTACCCTTGACTTAAGATATGAAACCCCTCAGAATTTTCTGGGACTGTCTTAGGGGTTTTACACAAAATTCCTACATTAGCTTCCCGATCAAGTTACTTTACCTCACACACAAACACACACACACACACACACACACACACACACACACACACACATATATATATATATATATATATATATATATATATATACATATACATCGAATAGAAATATATATATATATCGAATAGAAATAAAGGAAAATCAGTAAAAACCAAGGAAGAAAATCGTTAAGCTCTAGTTTATCTGGATGTTATATATTCAAAACATTAGTTTTCACATATTAGTAAAAGGAGATTTTTGCATTTATTGATGAACCAGGGTATACATTCTGTGATTCCTCTGTTCTTAATATTTACATTAAACAATCTTTTGCATTATTAGGATTGTTTAATTATTATGATATTGTTATTTCAGTTTCTAAGCCTGTTTTCATCCAGTATAGTGTATGGCCTAATTTATGAGGATAGATTAAAACTATATATAACAATGATAGATTTCAAGTTACAATTATTTCTTTTCCTTTGCATTCTATAAGACTGAAAAACGTCATAACACTATTTGCATATGCATTTTTAAAGAAATTAACTCTGTTAATGTATTACTTCCTTTGATACATATAAATCTGAGAACTAGGGCAGAGCAACGAAAGAAATCGTTTTTAAAAAAGTATAAACTCATTCATTAAAGCTTTCTAATTAAAGAATTTAATCTTCATTCAAGATGGTAGTTTGGGTATATTGCGGAAGCAACCGGCGCATTCTTTTTTTTTCTTTATTCCCGGCCTCCACTAAGAACGGTTTTTTTTTTGGACCGAATTTAGAACGATCGGAAACCCCCACGAAGGCGAATAATTTTAATTCTGTTGTTTTTTATTACTAAAAAATCGATAAATGTGAAGCGTCTTTCACGCAAGAGCAGTTAATTAATTCCTGTACAAGAAAATAAGTCAAGTTTTCTGATAAGTTTAAAATGGTAGACACGGATATAGACGCAGCTCCACGGGGAATGGGAAAGATGTTTTTGCACCGAGAGACCCGCAAAACGTCAAGGGAATAATACAACTATAAGTTTTTTTCCATCCTCCGGAAAGAGATCTGGAATGCTGCTGATTGAATGAAAATCAATTGTAAGGAAAATTTTTCTGGAATCATTCGGATAAGCAAAAAAGCTTCTCAGTTTTGTAAAAAATTTTTATTATTTTTAATTTTAATTTCAATAATTTAGAAAGCAAACATCTTCAATGTCTTCCTTTATTCACACACACACACACACACACACACACACACACTTTATATATGTATATATACAAACATACAAACAAATATATATATACATATATATATGTAATTATATATATATGTGTATGTATATATATACACATACATACATACAATCAAATATATATATATACACATACCACACACACACACACACACATATATATATATATATATATATATATATATATATATATATATATATATGTGTGTGTGTGTGTGTGTGTGTGTGTAGTATTAAAATCCTTTATTTATTAAAATCCTTTATTCTGACTTTTTCACTCCAGACACGATATAGACTTAATTTAGCCTCTGAACGCACTTCTTTTGCCAATAGTAAAAGCATTCTTTTTATACTTGGGTATTTTTTACCACGTGATAAAATGTGCTTAGTGTTTATTCGTAGTATTTCTACCTTAGAAATCCGTACTTAAAAACTGTGTGTGCACGATGCTATCAAAGTGTTTGACGGTTGTATTGATTTGATGTACCATCACTAGAAATAAAATGTGTTTTTCATTTTGATGAATCTCGCCCATATTTCATATACATATATATACATATATATATATATATATATATATATATATATATATATATATATATATATACATATATATACATAAATGCATACATCTATAATATATATGTATCACAGGAAACATTAATCAGCCGTCACATAT
>CM063501.1:163822901-163830401 GCA_032207245.1 Pardosa pseudoannulata
ACATTTAATAGATTTTCTATTAAAAGCGGGAGAGTTATTTTATATTAAAAAATAAGCTTACCATATTTTAAAATCAAGAAGGTAACTATACGATGCTATATAATAAAAACTCTCTCTTTCCCGAACATTTTAAATCTGTCTCATTTTGATGACAATTTGGTATTTGTATATTGATTTGTGCTAGTTTAACGCAATATTTTAAGTTATACCGTATGAATACATTACACTGAGTACTTGCTAAAAAATTTTCATAAAAATAATCTTCTAGTTTACTTGCATTCATTGATGTTATTAAAAAAACTAATAACAGCTAAAAGAGATAGTTCTTAATTATAGGGTTTAAAATTATCCACAAAGCTCTAGCGGTAAATAATTTGTCCCAATTTTTATGCTTCGTTTGGAAAGTTAACAAAACCAGCCGATCTATCTTATTCCTTTTTCCTAAAATACGGACTAAATATAAAAATCATTCATACTTCAATAGAGGGAAGTAAAATTACAATATAACTTGTAAAGCTTTAGAAAAGACGAAAAAATTGGTTTTTAATTCGTTATTTTTGTAAATGCTTTGTTTCTTAAAATGTTAACAATATCTGATAACAAATATTGAAACAATGAGTTCTCTTTAGCAACTGAAATTAATATCAATATTTCCTTTTAATTAACAAAAATCGGAAATGTTAGAAAATTAAACTTAACTACTAAAACACTTTAAGCAACACATTACAATTGAAGAAAGTGTGCTTTAGAACTTCTCATGTTGATATGATCATATCGAAGTCATTCATTAAGATATTCAAGATTTTAAGAAGCAAATACAATCATAAACCAGATTTAAAAAAAATTAAATTCTTCATTTGCGATGTCTGAAACATGCTGAACAGTCTGAATCATACATCACTGAAGCATAGAAATCTGAAATTTGGACAATCCAAATAATATCTCAATTTGCTTTATATATGGGTAAAATACGATATTTATAGAAAATGTACAAAGCCCTTTCACTGTCAGTTCATCTGTCGATAATTATAAGAGCATTCTATGTATTAGAGGTATGGGCCACGATAGCTCAGATGACAAAGGCAGCGACCTCGTATCTGATTATGGATACTGGGTTTGGGCCGGCCTAAGGTCCATTGTGTTCGTTAATGATGACTGGGGAAAGTAAAATAAGTTTGTGGTCACAATATCCTCCAAGTTCCCAAACGATACCTCTGGGGTAGCATACCAAGCCATTCTTCCGCTTGGTCCTTACTTTTAAATTACTTCGACCCACTTTGTGCAAAATCGTTCTTTTACCCATCGTAAAAACGTGACCCTTGCCCACCTCTTGACATAATTCGAGTAGCCTATGGCTTGTCCAATGGGCATAAGTAACGACAACGTTATTAAAAAGTAATCTACGTGCATAACCGAAGCAACAATTCTTCCGCAACTCAAATGTTCGATTTACAGTCATCATTTGCTACAGATATCAAACATAACGCTACAGAATGATAGCTTAGCTTTGGTTACGGCAAAGGTATGCAGAAATGTACTCTGTAGCTTAGGAAATATATTCTATTCAGAAGGCTGCAACAATTAAAGAAGATATCCCGGCATTCAGTAGTAAAGAAGCTTATTTATCAAAAGTATTTTCGAATGTGTCAAGAATAACAGATGAAAAATTTCTTGTCACTAAAGAATGAAAGGCAAATTTCACAGAACAATTTTTCTTTTTGTATAAAATCTATTTATCTTTTTCTCATATATATTTTCCTAACTGAAGTACTGGCTTTGCTTAGGTTGACATAGGGTTTAATATTTTATTTAGTCAATTATTTTGATTATTGGGAAATGCTACAAAATTTTACAAAATTCTAGAAACACTAAATTTTTTACGTACAAAAGAAACATTTTAAATGGAAATCGTAGAGTATATACGATGTTTTACGTTTTTCTGCCCGGAGGGAAAATAAGAAATAATCTGACTTGTCGTATATGTAAGTCGTGTATCATAGACACAAAGCGTTCAGTTCATATTAGTCCAGTTATATTAGTTTATTTATATCAGTCATATCAGTTTATCAATTCCAGATACAGTTTCATCTAAGTTTGGTATAAGATTGATATTACATTGAAAAATATATATTAAGTTAAATTTCAATCGTTCAAAAAGACCTTAATGTAGCAAAATTACTTAAATGAAAATATCAGAACACGCAATTCGAAAGTGAAATGTCCTTAATTTAAATTTTTGGTTTTCGTTAGAAAAAATGCTGTCCTTGTTTGGCAAGGTTCCAAGATAATTTTTTAAAGATATGTTTAGAAATGAGGATCACTTGCGATATTCAATATACAACTGAAAAACAGAAGAAGGATTTGTAAAATATATAAATATTGAGAAACATTTTAAAATTTTAGTAAAACATACACCACGTTTAGGAAAAGAAAGGTGGGTCATTCTGATTTTAATCCACGAACTTATTAAATGTTAAAGATGAATTTTGATAGTTTTTTAAAGGAAAAATAGTGAAAAATTTGGAAATATATATTTTTTGGTCACAGACAATGGGACAAAATTCTCAAATTTTCAACGTAGTAGTAACGTACCAAATAGAGGAATTACGAAATTGTAGAGGAGAATTTAAAACTTTGCTTCCCAAAAATGTTTCAAAACCAAATTTTCACAAAACTCGTAAAAGTAAGTAAAAATTGTCATTTTTGTTTTCAAGAAAATATATTTTGCGAATGGAGATATAATTAGGCTATGTGATTCAGTCTCTATTTTTATTCTAAACTCTTTCTGCAAGGAAGAGAGAGAAATTTAAAAATAGAAATCTTTCGACAAACATCACCGTGCGTGCTATTTCATCAAGCGGTAGCTGGAAAGTACACTTTATAATGTAAAGAATTGAGCGCTCTGAAGATTTTTAGCAATATCTCCACTAATTAAAATAAGAGGAATAATTAAATTAGACAATGGTCTTCCACTTGTCAATGAGGTCTAATATACAAAATTTCAGAAAAATTAAATGAGATGATGGCCTTCCGCTTGTCAAAAACATTCAGTGTGCAAAATTTAATTGAGATCTTAACAAAACTGTAGACGAAATTATCAGACATAGAAATCCACTAACCCTCTTCCTTATATATATATATATATATATATATATATATATATATATATATATCTATATCTATATATATATATACATATATGTAATCCATAAATTATAAAACTGTTGAACAAGGAAACACCTAAACAGCTAGCAGTAATAAAAAGGCAGTCGACCGACACTGAAGAGAACGGCACAAGTCTAATTAAAACTTTATTCCAGAGCTGCTAAAAGAACATCTTTACTACTCAACGGCAGACACAGGAAAAAACACCAAAGTCACTCTTCTCGAACAGAGGTGCACCCAAGAGCGAAGACAGAAAGAATTTTCCCGCTTACTCAGCGAATTTAAGTGCAAGATCAGGAAAAACGTGAAGCCATTTGCCGGCGACAGCTGGGAAAAGTGTTGAATAGACAGAAAATTTACATCTTTAGATAGAAAGCTTTGGGAAGAATTTTAAGTTGAAGACACTCCTTTGATTAAGACATTTAGAGGCTGGGAAAAACATTTTTAAGGAATTACAATAGGAGAGAGGAGGTTTTTAAGGAAATATTAAAGTTAAATAATTTTAATATATTACAAATATATATATATATATATATATATATATATATATATATATATATATATATACTGGATGCTTTCTTCCTACTAAAAACTTTGAATGATATCAATACTGGATACAGTGCAATTGAAAGCTGTGAAAGAATACAAAAATATGGAAATAAAAGTGTTGAGTTCATTCATCCACTAAATATTTCATGATCTACGTCCAAAAGTACTGTAAAGGCAGCTAAACAGAATGTTAAGATTAATCATAGGACTACGATTACACGATTTGTAATAAGAATAAATTATAGAATAAATTATAGAAAAAATTATCAAAGGTTACCACAATTAAAGGAGAAACAATTGTATTTTGAAAAGGTTGTAATCTTAGGAATAGGATCACTAGAAATTTATTTTAGAACACAATTATAATTGAGTTGTTTTGTTTTGTTAAAATATCATTACATTTATAAATATACATTTTTTAATGAAATTTCAGCCTTCTCATCAAAAAGTTATTTCCTTCTACGTACATCAATAAGTGATTGTGAAACTTAATATTTTTCTTGACATGTTTACTACCTACAAAAATACATTAAAAAAGAATCACTCCAGTTCCATTAATCATTCAGATTCCACGAGGTTTTAATACTATTTATGTTCTTAAGCATGTTTTTGCGATAAGAATATTGTTGAGGAACTGCCATAATGTTTCTTCTGGTACGTACATTAAAAGGCTTTTTTCATTTTATAATCAACTTAGTAAAACATTAAATTTATGTGTAGGTCATTTATATTGGATGACACGTTACTAGAGTATTTAATGATTAGTTTGTAAGATACTATATCCAATATATTAAATCCGAAAGTTTTTTCGACATATTTAAAAGCTCGTTTGGCTCAATATTTGGCGACTCTTCACAGTAATGCTATCATAAATGGTCATTTGGGAATGAAACTTACTTCAGGGTACTAAATTAAAATTAGAAATGAAGTTCCAAGGCCGACCAAAAGAAAGAGTATTGAACTTGTGAAGCACAAAAAGAGTTTTTTTCAAGTAAAGTGGCAGAAACTCGTTTAACCCCTTAACGTGCACGCTCGAGTTAACTCGAGCGCGATAAACTGGCCAAACTGTGCACACTCTAGCTAATTCGAGCCGCGTTGTACTTTATGTTGTACTTTATAATTTTTCACACTTGAATGCAATCAAGAATTGAAAATAACAATGTGAAAGCAAATAAAAAAACAATCGTTTTATTGATATTTATCATTTACATGGGATTGTAAGCTATATTGGACTATTTTCTGCAATGTTATCAAAATCCAAAATTGCAATAAAAATTTTGATTATTATTATTTTTTTTTTTATAATTTTCTTGACAAGACAACATTCTAAATTGTGTTTTTTACATTCAAAAATGGATTTTTTTGGCCGGCCTTTTTAAAGAAAACTGTGTATTATGGGAGTAATGTCTAGGTATCGAGAGCATTATGATATATATGTCTTCTGCGATAGGAGATGGGTTGCATTATGCCCAGATGATGTAATAAAATAAGAGAGTCTTCCACTGACGAATGATATTTATTGTCGGAATATCGGTTGGACGGGTTCCCGCTTTGTTCTAGAGATGGGATGAACTGTGGTTTCCTTGACAGTTTAAAAATATAAAAAAACATCTGAATGTTGATAAATCCCTGAAAAATCTTTCTCCGCCAGCATGTATCCCTTTTGGTGAGGAATTTCCTAAACTAACACATAGGGATCTATAAATTTTATTTTTTAGATCCTTGTCTGAGCATGAGTTAAAAGTGGAATAAATACAGACTCCGGTATTTTCGCCCTTCATCGTAGATTTCAAAACCTTTGAAACTTTTCTGAAACCGTAATGAGAGCTTTTGTCTATTAATATATTATGGTATGTCCCATGTATCGAATTAAAGGATATGCTTTGATGGTATATTCCTTAAAACGCATCTTCGGTGTTCTATATAATGTTCTATACAAAATTTCTACATTCGTTTTCAGACATTATTTAATTTTCTCTAACACACATACACATACATGTACATAAATTTACTTCATAGCCAGGACTGGACTATGGTTGAGTTGAAAGGTCTCTGCTTATCGCTACTGGTGTCCAAGTTATAGAATACTGCTGCTGACTCCTACCATTTTTACGAAATCGAAATGTTCCTGTTGCGGTTACAATAATTTTATGTCTAGTAAGATGAGTTATCCGAAGATAATTAGCACAACTATACACTTTATACTTTTCAAGAGATTTCCTGTCATCGCTGACTAATAGTTGTATGTTTAGTTGTATGGTATTGTGCAAAAGTTTGTATCAATACAAAAATTATTAGTATCATGTTCAATACCACCCAGACGATTTTTGCACTTTTACTGTATTTTACTAATATACTAAATATTTTTTTTAATAAAAGATCGATTCGACAAAAATAAAGAGAAAATTTTTCAAACCTCAATCGAATTGGACGATTAAAAGATTGAAGAGCAGGACAAAATACAGTAAAGCTAGAAACAAGAATTTAATCGTAATGGAGAAATTTTTATCTTAAATGATGAAAGCTTGTCAGACATCCAGCCAGAAAGTTATCTTCTTCTAAGGTTTCTGCGTTATTTTTGATAAAGAATTGAGTAGTGCTTCTAAACAACTCGCAGTAGGTAAGACGGTAAAAGGGTTAATATCATAACCGGAGGGTTCATTAATGGCGTCTGAAGCACATAAAATAGGTTCGGGATTATAACAATGAGTTACACTACTGGACAACGTCAGCGTGGGAGACTGACCGAAGGACGAAAGTGATACCAGTGACTCACATTTGACCCCATTGGACAAAAGGGGTTGCTAACACGGGTCAGTCGTCTTTGACCAAGGCAACAATGGTCATCGGACTTGTTCGGTAGATTTGGAGGCCCCTTCAGAGAGAGAGAGAGCAGTCCAAGATGGACTGAACAGATAGCATCATCGGAGGCAGGGAGTTGCTCCACCATTTTTACCATCAGGGGTCGCAATGTCTTTCAAGTTCAAACGATACTACTGGAGGTGACAGGCCAAGCCAGGAGGGTCCTCTTCTTGATAGTTGCTTCTAAATTACGATTTCGAGGAAAGGAGCAATATTACTAGCATTCGTACCATTCCATAAACAGGACGAGCTCCCCGGGTGGTGTTAAATGTGCTTCACATCCGTATTTTACATAAATGTTTCTGTGTTTATTGCCGTCTGCATCCGAAATAAATATTGCTTCTAAATAATAGAATAATAAAAGAAATATAAATATATATTTGTTTTTATTTCGTAGCTTACAAGTCGAATGATTCGTAGCAGGATATCTCTGATTTAAGTACATTTAAGTATTTAGGGTTAAGGAGCAAGTAAAAGCGTAAACAGACTCAATGTAGCAAACATTTGACCGTTGTGCTTCTAAATAAATTGAATAAACCTTATTAAGAGGAAAGTATTAAGCTAACATATCTTCATAGCACATAACGCTGTTCGGTATGCCTGGCATACGTGGCCCCTACATGGAGAGGGGAGATTAAGTCAAACTTACTTTACAGAGGGAGGAAAGGTACCCATCCGATGTTCATGTTACACTAAGGAAATATCAAGAAACTGCATTAAACACACCTGATCATTCGAACCAAATTCGACACCATCGTCAAGTATATTGTACTAAGTCGCTAAAAATAGTAGCGCCTAAATAAAATCTTCACATATGGAATAAAATCATCAAGTAAATTGGTTCAATTCACTAAAAATAGTAGCGTCTAATTAGAAGTAACGCACATGGAATAAGAAATGTATCGCTTATTTCGGAATTTATTT
>CM063501.1:163837901-163842901 GCA_032207245.1 Pardosa pseudoannulata
CGACACTGCACCGCTCACCATCACCAACTCGTCCCTTACGCCCGTGAGGAAAGTCCCTGCCTGCTCCCCTGTAACTTTAATGGAGGTAATTTATGAAATAATATTTACAGTCATTTGACTTAGGCCTCTGTTAATAATAATAATTCCGTCTAAAGAGATGTGTGATAATTATAGTGTAAATAGAAGATATAAATAATTGATGATTATGATAACCAAGGATCTATTTGTAAATAAATGTATAGAATAAATGTCTGAATCTCAATATAAAGTATTATATTCATTCTGTGTTTCCCTCTTGTAACGAACACTGGTGTATAGGTTGTATATACATTACAACAATTACATTTCACAATTTATATTATTTTCTTTTGTGTAAGAAATATTATAAGTCCATACATACAAACTTTCTTTTAAATGAATAAAAACAAACAATCTTTTACATATTTAAAAAATTATTAATTGTATGAGATTATCACAGCAATTTAAACAAACAAATATAGCAAAACACTGGTTCTATAAAATTTACATATCATTCATACGAATATATCATTCATATCATTCAAACGAATTCAAAAATGTGGATGAACCATTCATTAAAAATAATATCTTACCATGATTTTAAACTTGAAGACTACTTTAGAAGGTTGAGCATTAAAATTTTATTACCTATAACATTTTATTACAGTAATTCAAATAATAAGACTTAAAGAAGAGCATACCATTTATTCCAAGTGAACGGTTGTTTTTAATTATTTTATAGCTCTACAATCTATTTTTGTTATACGAGAGCTAATGACATAAGGACCAGAGCTCAGGTCTCGGTGTCAACAAATTAAGTCAACAGATTATTTATTATAAATCATAATCTAAACAGTAAACAAATTTCTGATGTCATCTAGTGGCTTGCTACAGAATGTCTAAATTAAAGACTGAATAAACATTTATAAAAGAAATTAGCTATAAACAGTTGAAATCAAAGTTTTTTTAAAGAATCATGAAGTAGTTTAGCAGAAACAGAAAAGGAAAAAAAATTAATAATATCTGGAATTATTTCACTGATTAATAGAATTCATATCTTTTAAATTAATTTTTAGCCATCTTAGAATAAGCATACACAAATACTTATTATTCTACCTTATACTTTTAATTTAATTTCCACTCATAATCCTAGTTCTACAGTCAAAAGTAGTTTGAAACCGACCAAGATCTAAAGAAAATTATCATGGCGTCACTGTAAACGAAGTAAATAGTAAACTATATCAGGTATAATTGTTGACACCTTTTTTTTAGTTCTATAATAAAAAAATGAAGATTAAATTTAAAATTAGTGCTAAGAGCATTGTTAAGTAATAGTGTAATATATAATATTTCAATGATTTGAGGCATAGTTAATCGTAAACTATTGAAGTAAAAGAAAATTCGAAAGAAATTCAGATGACACTTAAATATAAAATAAGTAATGCAGTTATTTTATTTTCTGTTAAATTAGGACTTCATTAAATCTGACACATTTATTGCCTGCGACTGAGTGCGAAATTAATGGCAAACATTTTGTATTTACAGCTGTAAATAGCTTGTAAATTTAACTATAAAAGGTGGATACCGATGTCACAGAAAGGGTACCTGAAAAGAGGTCAAGGGGAATTTTAAGGATGTCATAATACAAACAACACAGATGTACATTCTCTGAGACTTAAAAAACAAGTTTAAAGAAAATAGGCCAAAAAGTATAAATTTTCATAAAAGGCCAAACAGGTCAATTTTCTGTCAATGAAGGGCCCCAAAAATGTGATAAAACAAGGAGTTTTTCAATCAAAATATATTTCGAAATCTGAAATACATATATTGAGAGAAGTGATATAGTTTACCAGTGTACTGCTTCTAATAGAATAAGATTTGGAATTTATCTACTATAACATGACAGCTTTACTATTTGGGAGAAAATAAGACAACAGCTTTTTCATAATTTATTTACACAGAAACCAAGTATGAATATATAAGGGAAATAAAAACATCAACACGTCAAGCTAAAATTTTGACATAGATTAGCTTTAATACAAAATATCAGGAGATGGAATACCATTCACGTGATGCCATTAAGGGTAAAAAAGGTTAGAATTTATTTCTCCGCCACGGAAGTAGCGGCATCTGATTGCACACAGGGTAATATTTTCAGTTACGTTGCCGCACTATATATTGATGTGCTGTGATATAGTTTATTACTTGATGTAAGAAATTAGGTTTAGAGCAAACATACCTCTTTTCCTAACGATCTAAGCAAATGCTATGGTTACCAGGACATAGTTACTCTACAATCATTGAAGGCGACTAGTAACTCCTCCACAATTTCCAGATCTGAACATAATAGAACAATTATGAATGCTATAGGATGCACAAACTGGAAAAATATTTTGAAATAAAATCGGATTAAAAAAATTCTTATTTAAAAATAGAATAACGTAGTTCCAATCACACAAAAACATAGTCACAAAATATTTAACATAAAATGTAAAATTGTATCATTCCACTATTTTTTATTCTTAATTAAAACACATTAATAAAATGTACACCTACTTTTTAAATTTCATTTTTATATCTATTAAAAGGTAATTTTTCTTGTTATTATACTGTATTGAATAAATAATATTGCATTAATGTTCGCTTAAATCTGTTATTTTACTTTATTAAAATTGAGTGTACAAATAACTAATTCTCCAAGTTCTGATTATTTTCTTCTTAAATATACTAGAAAAATTTATATTCATTCTTACTGATAAACTATTTACCATTTTTCGACAGTCTTCTCAAGAAATTGAACAGTTTTAGCAAGTATATTTGCGACACGTATTATTTTATGGAAGAACCTACCAGGTCTTTGAAGAAAGGTTGCATGAAATTGTAAGCTCAAAATAAAAAGTTAATGTTTGTATAATGTAAAAATAATGAATAACGTAAAAAATTATTAGGTTTGGTTTGTAGCGTTAGGGCTACATTTTACTACACTATGGTTAATAAGAAAAAATAGAATTTTATGTGTATTTGATTATTATAAAAATAAACTTTGAACTATATATATTTTTTACTTTCGTCGTTCAATTCTTTTCGACAACTCTCTTTTGTTTAAAGTATGGATAAAAGCTTCTAGTAAATTTAAAATTTCAAAAATATTAGTTGTCAGTAATAACAGCGTATATCTTCTTCATTCATGATTTCTATGGACAAAATATGGCCGAATAGTTAGGGCATTGACCTTCGGAACAAGAGTTCATGGGTTCGAATCCCACTGTGGCAAGGTTGTTCACAGCCATTCGGAATCGACATTAAGCAGTAGGTCCCGGTCTCATTAGTCCTCGTGTTGCAAAAAGTAGACCGTAGCGCTCCAAACCAATCATGATTTCCAAGTACATGATTCATTGGCTGAGAAAGAAAATATTCATGCCAAAATAATTAATACTATGTATGGCCTTGGTTTGAGTTTCGCCTTGGTTTATGTATGGCCTTGGTTTTGTTTGAGAGCTAAGGACTAATGTAGACCGTAGCGTTCCAAACCAAACCAAAACAATCATGATTTCCAAGTACATGATTCATTGACTGAGAAAAAAAACACATTCATACTAAAATCATTAACCCATATTGGACCGCTATCCTATAAACAGGACAGAAAATAGAATTCCATTTAATAATAAAGTTATAAATATTTTCTTAGTGGATTTTATTTTAAGATCTTTAAAATAGACACACTTTATCATAGTAACAAAAAAGTGAGAAATCAAAATATATTGTATTGTAAAATTTATTTTTAGCAACCTCTTAAAAATTGTCACTTTTTAATCTTTAATTTTATATTTATTTTTATTATTTTTCAAACATAGTGGAGATAACTTATAGTACTCCAGACATTGGCACTACATTAGTGAGTAACGCTAGGTCCAAAAAACGGTATTATGGCACCAAACACTTTATCCATTTTAACGATCATTCTTCAATTGATCCACAAGATCGTTATTATAAAATTCGACCTTTTTATGACAAAATCAGCATAACCTTGAAGGAATTTGGTATATTTTATGAAAACATCACCGTCGATGAAAAGAATAGTAAAATATTTTGGAAGGCACAGTTGCAAGATGTTCATGAAAAATAAACCTTTAAAATTTGGATATAAATTTTGGGTATTAGAATCCTACAACGGATATCCTTTTTCTATTACCCCTTACCAAAAAATGCCAGTTCAAGAACTGCAAAATAAAAGCAACAACAGTGTGCTTAAAATGTAATGTTAAACTTTGCTTTGAATGTTTTCCCAAATTTCACCTATGAATAAGCCTAATGCAATGTAAGTGATATTTGTTAAATTTTAGTAGTGTGTTGGAACGTTGGCCTAATTATAGGACAGCTAATTTCTTAAAAAATTAAAATTTATTTTTAAATTTTGGTTTTATATGCTTAGTTACACCATATTAATTCTATGGATAAAGTTTTAAAAATTTTCAGAAATATTTAATTGCTGTAGTGCAATATGGGTTAACAATAAATATAGCATTTTTTTTATATTTTCATCAGTTATGGTTTTGATAAGACTAAGCAAAAATGAATTTTCCAGAATTTACCGAATCCGTGAATACCTATCCTGATTATAAATTCCCAAAAGCTCTCGTTACAGTTAGATGTGACCTAAATTTAATATTATTTAGACTTCAATTTCCGTCTACAAAGCAAAAATTTAAACAATAAATGTATTATCAGTGTTTCATAAATGTGTATTTCATATTTTAACGATATGCATTTATTATTAAAAAAAGCTCTGTTTCAATTAAAACTGCAATTAAAATTACTGTTAATTTATCCATTTTAAGTGTGGTAGTTCTGGCAATAATTCTGAGTTTTAAAACTTTCAATCCATAAGAGGACTCCATTTACAACCTATTTGTAGTTTGGGGATATTTTGTTTCCCCCTGCAGTGTAACAAATTGACGCGACATTACGGATTTGTTATACGA
>CM063501.1:163847901-163852901 GCA_032207245.1 Pardosa pseudoannulata
TCCGCTCATATAGGGAGCGACAGAGTCTCGATACCAAACGGGGGATAAATTGGGTTTCATTGCACCCTGAAAAGCCTCCCCATTTGTAAGAGATTATTAATTCTCTTGTTTTTCTTTAGACTGTGATTGTCGTGAAGAAGTCTTATCGTCAACCATCCTTTGCTGTTCTAGATGATTTAGGAATTAACGTTCCTTTGTAAATAGCCATATTTAATCCAGAATTAAAGTGAATTTCCAATTTTATTCTTTGACTGTGATACATTATTCAGGTTACCTCTCATTTGAGAATATTGAAGGCGTTACACTACCTTCTTCAAGAGTTGTGTGAGAAAGAAGGAAATGTTTGAATTTGAGAGAGAGAGAGAGAGAGAAAGAACAATATTTGTATGATATTATTTCCCACTATTTTTATTTTTTAGAAATAAATAAAAACAATAAAATAAAATTTATTTGAAGTAATTTTTTAACCAGTTATTTATTCTCTTGAATTGTTTTATAAAATAAAGTAATTTTAAATTTCATACTTTTTCTTCCAATATGAATGCATTTTCTTTTTTTATTGTTATATATTTGCCTTTACAGAAAGTTAAACTATCATGCATTTTAAAATATAGTAGTTAAATAATAAATATTAAATTTTCTATGATGAAATACATCATTGCCTTACTACTTGACTAATACAAGAATTCATAAATAACTTACTTTCGTTTGACCGTCACATAATTTGTATTTTTCAACAATAAGATTTAATTTTTTTATTTTATTGCTGCAAGTTTACTTTTAAATTTCATTCATTTCTGTCGATTTCGTAGCATATGGTAAGATAAAAAATATAAAAAATAACACTCGTGCTTGTCCTGGAAGTTTGAAAGTGGTTTTATACTCCTATAATTACGAATACTATGAGAAATGAATTATTTAGTGTCAATTTAGCTGTTATTTAGAAATGTCAAACAATCGTCAAACAAAATTGTAAAACAATCGCCAATAAGTGCATTTAGCTTGTTCAAATTATTCTAATTGAGAGATTTTCTCCAAAATGGCACACCGATCTACTAATTTGATGCAATACCTGCTTAATAAGATTTATCAATGCAGTTTACTTAGTTTTAAAGTACTTACATTTACACAAACACAAGAATTGTTTTAAAATGTACTTTTCCATAGTCTGAAACATTTCCTATTCACATTGGATATTCCGATAATGGTACCATAATCCCATAAAAAATACATTTATAGTGTGTCATTTGTGACTCATTTGGGTTAGGAAAATCGTGTAAGGAAATTTTTGAAATTATGTGTTTAATGTTATTTTTTAAGGGAAATATCCCATGAGAAAATGCACATATTTTTTATCATTATCTGATAAAGTAATGAATTGATTATTGGAAATAATAGTAGAAGTGCACAAAACAAAATCAGTATTTACTATAAGGAAGTTTACATTCTTAACCACACTTCAGTTAATACTGAAAAATGAAATAAATTTTATGTATTGTACAGTTTATTTTATAATATGTATGAGATTAAATTTTACACAAAGCAGTAATTATATTTTTTATACATTTTTCCAACGTTCAATTCAATCATGAATACCGATGTTTTACTAACGTCATCATTTTTTAGAACGTCATTATAAATAAAAATTGAAAATCAATCTTTCTTATTTGTTTTTTTTTTATCTCTTATATTTTCAGAATGGATTCCTCTTAGAATTATTTGCACCTGACAAATTTTAAATCTACACCTACAAAGTCAGAAATTTACATATATTCTACTTTAAATTATTTCCTAATTTTAAAGAATTCATTAATAAAATATTAATTGTCTGCAGAACGATGTCTGTATGGGTAGGGCGCTCTTTATTACCGCAGTATGTGTATTCGAATCCTATTGCTGTCATGGATGTGCGTAGTAGTTCAGAATCGGATTTGAGCTATAGGTACCGGTGTCATTAGACCTCGTGGAGTGAAAGAATAAACCGCAGTACTCCAAACTAAACTATTAGTTAAACTAAAGTATATTAAAAACGTTTTATTAATTTAAAAACTTTTTCGGCTTTAATTGAGAAAGAAAAAGAATAACGGATGCCTACGTACAGACTAAAGGTCGTCTTTATTAGAAACACAATGTTGAAGTTATGAAGACATATGAACACGATGAATATCTACAAATGAAAATGATGATCGTTACATTAATCAGCTTCCTAATCGTTTGGAGAGAAAAAGGGGGGAGGTCACTCTCAGTCGCTCGCCTCGAAGCTCTCGGCTTATGAATTCACAGGAGACTCCATCGATCAAAAATACTCTCTGGACCTCGAACTCTGGTCTTTTTATGTCGCCGTCTGACTGCAAATTTTCATCTCAGCTGATCGGACATCTGGTTGATGACGTGGTGGGGAAACCGCTTGTAGATCTCTTGCCGAACAGGTGCAAGCCCGGTGCCAAGAGAAGTTTGCAGTAATCGGGAGCAATCTCGCCGATCATTAATCGATGTCTCTTTAGAAACATCGATTAATGATCGGCCTCTTTAGAGACATCGATTAATGATCGGCGTAATCGGCGAGATTGGACAAACCTTTGGAGAACAAGGTAGGAAAGAATTGCTGCTTCCCTTACAATGTAGAAGATTTCTGTCGTGCGAGACTCTTTCTTCGGAATGCCATTGAAACCAATACTGGAAACACTTCGCCAGCATCCTAATGAATGTGTGTGTGTGCAAGTTATAGTGACAAATATAATAACTATAACTTCCACTAAGCCATATAATAATATTAATTAGATTTTAATGAACGTGATATAACACTAGAAACTGATAAAAAATAATGCATTGTATTTGTATTTTTAATCTCTTATATATACATACATACATATACATATGTGTGTATCTATGTATATATATATATATATATATATATATATATATATATATATATATAATGTATGTATAAAAAATTATGCATTGAATTTGTATATTTATTCTCACATATGCATCCCACATATGCATACATACGTATATTATATATACACATGTGTGTATGTATATAATATATGTATATATATGTGTGTGTATGTGAGAGTGCGTGTATAATATATATGTATCAGTAAACATGTTTGGTAGAGCAAGTACAAAGTTTCAGGACGTTCTCTCTGTTAAAATGATTAACTAAATAACTTATAAAATGTTACTTATAAAATTATTTAGAGAGAATTCAGTCACTTTGTAGCAAATCCAAATTTTAAAGGAAGATAAATCCATTTTTAATTCTGAAACGATTCTGCACAAATGAATATTGAAAAGCAACAACAGCGCTGAATTTATCCGTTTAGACGTTTCTATTCTCAGCGTTTTCTACTTAACAGGCGATTTGAAACAACCCACAAAAGGAATTTGGTAGAAAAATTGTACAACCGTGTAAAAATAATCTCGACAAAAGTTTCCGAAACGCTTTGAGAATAGTTTTCCTTTTTTCTTTGCGTCAATTGCTTCTCAGATGAAAGTTACGAAGTGCAGTGATACGGGGAAAGTTGAGAGAAGACAATAGAAGGAAAAGAAAATTCCCAAATTGTAGAAGAGACATTTTTGAAACAAAGGGTAAATTATTTTCCAGGCAACGACTTGATTTATCGCTCCGTTTTGACAAAACACATTTGTGATATATATGAAATAGTTAAATGGTTTAAAATAAAATACTGATAAATGGGTGGAAAGGGTTCTTTTAAGGAGTACTTAGCTAGCTATTACTCAAATTTTTAATTTTAAAGGCACATTCATAGTTCTAATTCACTTCTTGAGAAAAGTCTATTTTTACAGACGCGGTAAGTTAGTCGGGAAAAGCAACGATCTCGTAACTGGAGAGTTGCAGGTTGGGGGCTTAAGTCGGCCTAAGATCGTTAATGGTGAATGGCAGATAAATATGTATTATTTCTGGGGGTGGCAGAGTAAGTCTGGGTGTCGTCAGTTCTGTCCCTGTTTCTAATTTAAGATGACCCACGTGAGGTAAGTCGTTCCTAGCTAACGAAACCCTAGCAGTGCTCGTCAAACGGAAACTGCACTTCTTCATATTGTGGCCTCTAGCCCACGTGTTTGGCTCGTCTAATTTGCATGGTCTACAACAACTGATTCTATTTGGATTTTATAATGTTGTGTCATTTCGTTCAGGTAATTTGTAGGTATTCCTATATAGATATACAAAAAAACCTGAATTTTGAGTTTAATGAAAGTTTTATTGATAAAAAAGAAATGTTAATTAATTTTCTTGGGGGAAATTTAAACATTTATAACAAAAGGTTTTATTAAAGTGCCCTGTCAATAAATATAGCTTGTCGCCCAAGAGAAGGTTATTATTATTATTTCAAATTTGAAGGCACTATGCTTCTTATAACATTCGCCACTACCAACCACTGGTGTTTGTTAACCATTTTGTTATGGGAGCAGCATGGAGGACCCAACATCACTCCTTATTGCAACACAAGAAAAGGAAGTGGGTATTCGTAATTTAGAAAGAGGGACGAAGCTTCTCCTTCCGCCCCACTTGGCTTGCCGATTCCAGAGGTATAGTTTCGGAACTAGAAGGACATTACGACCACAAACCTATTTTAAGTGCTGAAGCCAACACTAATGAACATGACTTTTCTCCGACTTGAGCCTCGAACTCGACACCCTACAGTTTGAGACCAATACCGTTGTCGACTGAGCTCCCGAGGATCCCACAATTAGTCTATATGAAAGTATAGAGCAAGTCTTACGTCGATCTTAACCCTCCGAGTGAAACACATCGAGGGAAAAAGTTTCCAAAAATAAGCTGAAGGTTTACTGTGTTCAAAGCGTTGGCCAAACTTTCTATAATTTTTCCTTCACCCTTCGTCTACTAGAATGGAATACAGGAACCCCACCCTCGTTATTTTCCCTTTACTTCCGGTTATAAATAGATATATAAATAGATATTATAGATTGTTAATTTTTAATTCACATAAAGCTTGTCAAGTCTCGAAGATCAT
>CM063501.1:163865401-163867901 GCA_032207245.1 Pardosa pseudoannulata
GTAAAAAATTGTTCAAATCTTGTATGGTTCATAACACATTTACAACTGACTGTGTCCCTTGGTATCAAAATAGTGATATTTAATAATTTTATTATATTTATCGGTAATAACAATAAAAATATATTAGCTATACCTGTTATTTATTTCACATCCTATAATCGCATTCAACATTTCAGGAGGAAACTTGGATAAGGTTGAAATTGCAACTGTAAATTGTAACCAGCATGTTTTGGAAAATATATATCAAGTTTAGAATTTTAAAGCATTAAATTAAGGATCAATTAATAAAAGAGGAGTAATTATGTGTCAAGTGTAAGAATATGGGGGTAAAACTTCACTATTTAAGGGCAGAGAGCGCCCACTTCCAGGGGAGAACAGGTAAATATTGTGGGTTAGTGACCTGGTGTCGGCCTGAGTCTCTTGTTTGAAAAAAAAAATGGCTAATGTGGCATATGACATTCGAATATACATTTAAAGTTTGGAATGAATGTCTTCTCAGGCTCTGCAGGTGACAAATATATTTATAAGAAATTAAATAAGATAAGCAAAAAATAATCATTGGCTTAAAATGATGTCTTAAGTTTTAGTTTGTGTGTGAAAATAAATTACTGAAAATGGCTGAAAGATAAAAATTCCAATGTTAACATTTTGTTCTTTTGATCCCCCATTCATCCTTTTAAGAGTCGAATTTCAAAAATGCCTTTTGCAATAGTTATCTACATTGTAATAGCAACCTATAATCAAAATCTCCTATTTCTTGATTCAGCCGGTTGGGATATGTGTTCAAAATATTCTAAATAAAAGCAAACAAAAATATACAAAAACAACTACACCACCTATTACATTTCATTCCAACTACTCTCTAAAAACGTCCGGAGTTGATACGAAGAAACTGTTCAATTTTCAATAATATTGATCGAGTATTTGAGTATACAGCAAACATGTATGTTCACGGTCTTTCATTTAGAAGATTCGTAAGAATTATGAAGATACGATAAGGGCTAAAAAATTAGAAACTTATTTTCAAAACATTTCTGTGTGAAACTTTAAAGTGCATAAAACTACATTTAACTTAAGTGACATTATTCTACAGAACTCACAGCAGGTTCATTTTTCCTATTTCTTTTAATATTAACAGTACATTTCGCAGCGGAATTGTACCGAGAGCGGGAGTTTTGTGCGTAAATTTAGCTATTCAGTTAAATCTCAATAGATCGAAAAGCATTTAATCTTTTAACCAACTTTTCGTATTTTATATTGAAACATATAAACAAATATATATATGTATGTATGTATATATAAATACAAATACACACACACACATACATATACATATATATATATATATATATATATATATATATATATAGATATATATATAAATATATATATATATATATATATATAATATCATTTTCGCAAGGATAAATAAAAAGTTAATATTGAATCTAAATTGATTTTTTAATCAACCTTCCCGTTCTGTGGTTCCGCATCGACTGATGTAAAAACTAGTTTTTATTTGTCTAATTTTTTCCAGAATCTATGTAGTAGGCAAGAACATTCGGCTTCGTTTTCCTGTATATACCGTTATTATTGTACCTACAAACAAACCATGTTGTTACACTGACCCATACTAGTACGTCATCCGCTCTCGAGTATCAATCGTCAGAAAACGTACTAGTACGTGTCCCGCGCTCAAGTATCAATCGTTAGAAAACGTACTAGCACGTGTCTCGCATACGATGTGTTAAGTCCCTAGAAGTCATTTTCTCCCGTATTGATTACTTTTTGGTTATTTCACTTCGAAAATGCTTGTCTTCGTTTTTAATTAACCCCTTAATGTCTAATTTTAATTTTTCAACAATATTTCCTTAACTGATTTTAAATATTATGAAACGAACTGGAATATTACTAAAAAGTTTTCAATGTATTTTTGGATGTAGGTTTTCTATACTGGAAGTAATTTTGTCAATGATATCAGAATTAATGTTAATTTTCGAATATATATTTCCCTTACTGAAACGTTTTTTGTGTAATGAAGCATAGAAATTTATCCTTTGAAACAAAATGGTGAAGTTTAGGTCCGTTTGATTTTATTTTATATTTCCTTTCCTTTTCAAAGAATATGTAAGAAATATCCCAATTTTACTTAGAGTCAGATTATTAATCTGTTGTGAGACCTCTATTCATTGTATTTTACAAATTATAACACTTTTCCATGCTAGTTTTAATATGTGTAAACAGACAGACAAATAGATATAGAGATAAATAGAAGATGCACGTGCTGTTACAAAACTAATGGTCACACCTGTGAAAGGTAATAGAGCTTGCCCAAACAAGCATTTTATTCCGATAAAATGTGAAGTCGTATATCAAATAATCAACAGCTGGAAGGCTTATTTCCTTTAGTATGTATGAAACGTCATGATGCAGTAATATTCAAATGCCAAGAAACCCTATATGAATCTCATGAACGGGATTGCAAACAGAAATACCACAA